>JAPSGF010000038.1:714981-751153 GCA_035772895.1 Perdix hodgsoniae | reverse complement strand
TATAAATATAAATATAAATATAAATATAAATATAAATATAAATAAATGGTTTTTTTAGCAGTTAAAAATGTAATCGATCTTTAAATCTTTGGGAACAGCTAAAATATTTCCTTCAAAGGATGGTCTACTTTTTGAAATGTTTTGGTAGAGACTGTTATGCTCATATAATAACCTGAGAAAGTATAGAGAAATGGAAAATAAAGATAGTGAGGGCATCAGTGGCCAATAAAATTTTTGAATGTAATTGACATGCTATTTTCAAACTATAATCTCTCTGTCTTAGACTGCTTTCTTGCTGCTTTTGTTTTTACCTCCAAGCAGTGTACATAGAAAGCAAGCGTTACAGACAATGCATATTATCCTATTTTAATTTATTTATAAGTGGCACAAAAAAGTCAAATTATGGGTAGCAGTGTTGCTGGTCTAAACTATAAAACAAACTCAGCTTTAATAAGAAAAAGCTACATAAGGCATACAAAGTAATTTGGAGAGTAAGGGAAGTAGAAATTTTGCTCTTAATGTTTCAAAAGGGGTCCATTGACAGTAATGACATTAGTTCTTATCTAACCCTTATTGGCTATCCTTGCCTGTTCGTATATTTCTTCCATACTCAAATATTGTAGTAGAACCGATCGACATTTCTGGGCACCGCTTCATTTTCACTCTTCCCTAAGAAAAATACCTGGTTTATTGAAAAGACTTCAAAAATACTGCTGGAAATATGTAAGATGTACACTTTCACAAATCTAATGCTACTTATGATGAGTTTTAAGCAGTCTAATTAGCTGCAAGGAAAAATTTTCATGCTTTTGCTGCAAGGTAAGGTATGCTAGCTAGAATGGGATTTTAATGGTATTGCTCTCTGAACACTTAACAAAAGCGAGAATAAGAGTGGTAGAAAACCCTAGCAGTGAATTCTCTAAAAGCAAAAGACATTCAGCAAAAATAAGTTATGGTCATAGATAAGGCGTTTGTTCCCTATTTTAAATAATGAAATGCCTGACATGTGGAAATGAAAGACAGTGAAGGGATAGCTTTAAGAATATAATTGGATATAGAAGGAAAAGCCTTGAAGCTCTTAATGAATAAGGCAAAGCAGAAAGTCAGGTCTCAGTAGGTTCGTTTTTGCCTTTTGGACATTAAACATGATTAAAGAGAGATCTCAGTGTCTTGGACTAGAAAACTTAGGAGGCTTACCACACCAGATGTAGCAAGATCTCCTACAGTTCTGTAGGAGTTATGTGTAATGTGTTTCTTAGGGAAGCTGTGCCAGTTTGAAAGGAGCAAGGCTGAAAGCTGTACAAGAAAAGCTCTGCATATTGTATATAGGGCTGAATGTAAAAGCCAGCAGTTATGCTTTATGCTTTTTATACCAAATACTGTCATTTCTGCATGGAAGGCAAAAAGTGGGACAGAGGAGAAGAAAGCCCAAGTATAGATGAGAGAACACTGCAATGCCTCTGTGAGAAACATGCTTTAGAATTTGTCAGAGTTTTATACATCAGAGAGATAGAAGGAAGATTAGTAGAAAAAAAGACATAGAGAAAAAAAATTCAAGCAGAACATGTGAACATAATCCCCTTTAAAAGAAAAAGAAAACAGTGGCCACCAGACAGAAAAGATATTTAAATATAAATTTGAAGCTAATTTATCTGTCTGATGGAGGATTCCAGAGTAGCGTAACTTAGTAAGCCCATTTTTTTTTTAACATTTAGAATACAACAATTTCTTTGGAATCTCAAACTGTTTCATTACAAGATTTTTCACTTGTTTGTGTTTGAAATGAGAGAATATTCTATGTTTAGATTTTTACAAAAATACAGGCTACATGTAGTGATATTTTCACTCGTGGAAAATTAATAAAAGTTACTGTTGATGTGCTAAAGAGTAAGAGTAAGAGGGCTGAATAATTCAGGAGATTGACAGTGGAAGATCTTTGTCTCAATAATTCATTTTAGGTAACACTTTTTTTTTCTTTTTTTCTTTTTTTTTTTTAATATATAACCAGTTTTCTGCTGATTCATTTCCCGAGACCTTGTGACTGGGCACTGAAACATAGGGGACAAAGCCATAGCAGTCAGGGTTCATATCAGCTGCCATGAAACCTCACCGTTAGTATGGCCATAAAAATGCAGATTCAACTTTCAACACTAAAGAAAGAAAATCCTCAGCAAATTAGAGGGAAGAAGGAGATATAAGAATCTCTTAAGAAAAACACAAGCCAGTTCCTGCGTGTGAAAACAGTAATTGTCAATAATCAACTGCTGAACAGCACTTAAAATTATCTGTGCTTTTACTCTTTCTCCTTTTTCTTTCATCTTCTCTATGTAGACTACTTGGAGAAGCAAGAGTTTCCTGCTGCTTCTACATGCTCAGCATAATGTACCTGTCATCTTCTCAAGGCTCACTGGCATGGTTCAAATAAACAACTAACCACTGTGTTGATTCTCTTTCCAGGAATTGTCTGTTCCCAGCGTCCATGACATAGGAGCTTTGGTGGCATTTGGCTGTGGTGTTGTATACATAACACTTCAATCTATAATCTCTTACAAGTCCTGCCCACAGTGGAACACTTACTTTGTGTGTCACATAAGGATGCTCATATCTGTAATATCATGCATTTCTTTCATTCCCAGTATCCTTTATAGTGCATCCCACTGCTTTCCCTTTGTGCCTTCATGATCTTTCTTTGAAGTTACACTATTGCTAATGCAGGATGAAAATGAGGTTACTGTCTTTGCTTAGGACTCTCAAATATTTCCGCTATGATAACGCAGATAGCTTGTCAGAACACTATTAATAGCATAAGGTTTAGCTTCAGGGTCAATTTAAAAAGATGTACCAATGCCCTAATGCTCTTCATGGGATTACACAATAATTCAGAAAGGAAGGAACATCAGGAAGTCAGCTAGACCACCTTCCCCATCTTCATTTATAGAGGGTTGTAGAAGACCTGCAAAAGGTCTACAGAAAGTAGAAGTGCAGAAAGTTCACTCTGAACGCTGTTGGCATACGTAAGATTTCCTTCAAGCCTAAGCAGATGCTTTAGTTCATGTTTGCTGGCATTTGGCTTAACTACATGCCTCCTAAAGACACACTCAATGCACTCACTGGATTTTGCCACAGCTAGCAGAAATTAGAGTAATTCCATTGGTTTTATTAGCTTTTAAGTGATCTTCTAGTGTTAAAACTGGTTGCAGCAGATTATCATGTCATCCAGCTACAGTCTGCTTTTGTTTTCAGAAGCTGTTAAGTGTTTTTAAAGAGGGAGACAATCCTGAGAGAAAATTATACAAATGTATGAAGGTCCTTATTGTGGACCTATGGAAAATGAGCTCATTTCCCTTCCAGCATTGCCAGGCTCTGTTGCCATAGTCTTCAGTCATCAATTTGAGCTATGCTTTGGAATGTCTCCCCATACTCAGTACTTTGGAAGAACTCCACAAGACTTTCATTTGTTTAGAAATATGTTCTGATTGCTAGCATTCGTTCCCTTTTAATAACACTATTTACTGTCTTAAAATTTTGATGGATATTCTAGTTGTTCAGGATCTCTTGCATTAGAGAACGGGGAAATAGAAGGGGGAAATGGAATCTATTTTTATAAGCAGATATTCTTGCTATCACTCATTAACTTTTATAGTTTCCTTTACACTGTTTTTTCCCCAGTGATTGTGTTTGCTTCAAGAATTTCCATGACAAAAATTGATTGGACTCCAAGTGAAAAGGTAAAATTCCATTAGAAAGCCAACTTACTCAATTTCATACTATTTGCAGAATTCTGTTATGTTTCTCTAAAAGTATACAGCATTACACACTCCTCAGAGACTTTGAAGAGTACATTCTCACGAACAGAAGGACACTGCTTTTTGATTTTTTTTTAGTTTACTGTTATTTCTTCATCAGCAAATTGTGGCCAGTTAAAATCACGGGTAAAACAGAAGACAGTTAGACTTTCGTTTTAACTAGGCACTAGAAACTTACCAGTAGAACAAAGCATAAAAAACAAGTGTTCTGGTAATGACTTGTTCTACTTCCTTCTATGGTCACAGTTCTTGAAAATGAATCTCACACAAGGAACAAAGGCGAACTAATTTGATTCTGACATTTTCAAGTTTTTTTTGCTGCATTTCTTTTCTCAGTTTTTGCTATCGTCCCTTATTAGTTAATCTTTACTAGCATGGTAAACACTAGGGGGTTAGGGTAAGACATACTCAAGTAAGTATCAGGTATATGAGTGTTTTTTGGTGTTATCAGAATGATTAGTGTGAAGGGCAAGTTCTATTTTTGGACAAACTTTCCCACTTGGAGATATTTTAAAATCAAGTTAAATAATACAGAGAGTTTATCCAGCTTCGAGTGCAAATTTGGTAAATGTATTTCAACAGTAAACACTTGCTAAACGCATTTCAAATGTTAGATAATCTTAGTAATAACTACCTCTTGAGGTTTGTTTTGTTGTTTTTATTTTTTAATTGAAATGAAAAGATGTTTTTATTGAAATATACTTGTCATACTTGTCGACGGCACATAAAGAAACACTTCTCATTCTCTTTGTGTCATATTCTATAGGACTTCCCATGATAAGGAGCAGTCATACAACGGTTGCCATCCATTTTAAAACACTGTGAGAATTTCCTGTAAGGGATAGTATTACTGAACTCAGTGACTCTGAGTAAAAGTTTTGAATGTGGGCACTTCAATATTCTCTACATATGAACATATATTTTTCAGATGAGAATTATGTGTTGATCTTGTGCTAACTGCGATTTTCTTATATATTTATACATTTTAGATGCATTATGCATTTCCATAGTTATGTACAAGACATATTGCTTAATGGGATGTATTAACTTTTATACAAAAAGTCATTAGGATGATGAGTTGTAAGTCCTAGAACATTTGTTGAATTTATGAATGTTTCTCATTTAACAGTATCTAAAAAGACTTGAACTAACTACATGTGATTTTACATACGAAATCAGATTTCATTTCCCTTTGAAATAAAATAGCATAAAATTTAGTGACAATGCTAGCTATTCATAAAACAAGCACAGTGGATTCTTTGATGGAAAAGAAACACACTTAAATTTACAGAGTATAAGTTGCCTAAAAGATTGTTAGGTTTGTTATTGCTTTTATTTTTTCTTTTATGTTACAGTGATGTGGGCTCATATAGTATGCATTTGAGTGTATCTTTATGTATTTGAATAGTGCTGTTCTGTTTAATTATTGTAAAGTTGGAGCTCCTAAACAAGATCCTATTATATAAGCTTGGAACATATCTCTCCAAGTGATTTATCATTTGAAGCACATGCATTCCTTTCTCAGCTCATAGGCTGTCTCTCAGGGATTACTCTTTTCAAAGCCTCAGAGCATTAAGCTTCTGACAGACTTGTTGTGAACTCCCAGCACCACACTACCTGGTGGCACTGTAAGACTACCTAATCTGTGGCTTGGAATAAAACCTTTTCAACATTCATCATCAGAGTTCACAGATTTAGAAGATGTCTTACATGCAAAAACATAATAAAAACTGTTCTCATACTGAAGACAAAAAATGGGAGTAGAAAGGTGTTCATAACTGATCAGGATTTGTTTACACATACTTTATAAAGTTTCATATTATTGTGAACCTCCTTTTCTTATGCAAAATAGTAAGAAAAGTTTAATGGCAAAATTTAATCAGTCCCTCTTACTTCAAAATATTCTATATTTCTGCCATGTACATCGATGAGAATTTCTATTATCAAGCTTATTTTTATGACATTCCACAGGGTTTTTTTTAGCTGTTTTTTTCTGAAAATTTATTCTGTGCCTCATTCCATCAGGATTATACTTACCATTTCATGAGTGCAATCTGTGAATGGACAGTGGCCTTTGGTTTCGTCTTCTTCTTCTTAACATTCATTAAAGATTTTCAGGTTGGTATCTGAACTTTTTAGCAGTGACTGAAAACTATGAATTGAGTAACAAATGCAATAGAAAACTGCTACTCTTTATCTGAGCTAGAAATACCAAAGCTATACACAAACAAATGTTCTCAGAGAAACCATTTCTGCCTACCTCATGAATGTATTTTCTTCTGTTTTTTAAAACAAAAAATAGTGTTATGAATCAGTTTAATAGGTGTTTGGTCTTGAAAATGTCTCAATAAATGCATATCTGTATTTAATAATGACTTTGTAGAAAGAGACCCTTAAGAGAGAATACCAAAACAAATGTTGCAACTCAAACTGCATTTCTTTCTACCTGAGGTATTTTATATAATAATGCACTTTATTTCGAATGTAGCTGTTCCATTTCTTTCCATAAATTACATATTTTCATACCTCTTCCCTCGTAATGTGAAGAATATCAAGTACGTTTTGAATAGCACTAACATGAAAACATTTTGTTTTGGGTAGCTGGAGTGACTTCAGTTTCTGGTGATTCATCAAACATGTCTATCAGAAGAGAAAATATTAGGGTTAAATAGAGTTAAAAAGAATAAAGTTAAATACAAATAGTTAAATAGAGTTAAATATTAGAGTTAAAAAGAAAACACTTTTATGTGACTTGAGCTTAGTTTCTTCAGCTTACTCTTCCCACATTTTGTTGCTTACCCACCATGTTTTAGCTGCAGTTTCATGGGTTTTTGATTCAGTGCAGGGATATAAAGTGCTAAAAATATGAACATGTGAGCCCTAAATTCAGCTGAAGAACTTTAAAAAAAAAATAATAATAATAATAAATAAATATATATATATAAAAAACAGTGCTCATGGTAAGTGCTGATTGAAGATGCCACTGTACTTGTTAGGAAGGTCATTGTTTCCTTGCCCATCTCAGAGTTCTGGATATTTGATTTCTCCATCAACGTAGCTTGATTTCTCTTCAACATACCTGCATCATTTAAAGACAGAAAAGACAGAGAAATGCTGTTTTGCACCATAACTAAGAACTAAATCACCATGGACACTGTATCTCATATGTAGGTCTTTCACAAATACCATTCAGTCACACAATTCCCAGAAAGTTAAAAGCTATAGATCCAAATACTTGCATAACTGAAGAACTACTTGGGATCACATATGTGAGCCAACTGGTGCTGCTATAAATTGCTGGAAACTGTAACCAGAACTTTTGGAGATGGGGAGGTAAGGAAAATAGTGGGAGCCCTCCAAATCATAAAACTGAAGTTTGACATGAGATCACATAAAATTGTGTATTTAGCTTAACTTGCTTTTTCACTTACATGCTTGCTAAGCATGGGAATAGTTAACACATATGTGGTTTATCCATATATAATCTGTATATAACATTCATGAGCATATGGGAAAATCAATTTTCAGCTAAGGATGAGAGTGGTGAGGTGCTGGAACAGGCTGCCCAGAGAGGTTGTGGATGCCTCATCCCCGGAGGTGTTCAAGGCCAGGTTGGATGGGGCCCTGGGCAGCCTGGTCCAGTATTAAACATGGCAGCCCTGCCTGTGGCGGGGTGTTGGAGCTTCATGATCCTTGAGTTCCCTTCCAACCCAAGCCATTCTGTGATTCCGTGACTAATAATACTGAATAGACTATGTCTGTAGATCAAAATTGCAGAATGAATTATCTTAAGTCCTGTAATTGCCTTCCAAAACTGACAAAAAATATTCAAGTACCATCATCAAATTCACCACTTGTTTTCTCTTGTGTTTACTGCCAGTCCGTCATGGTTTGATGATTACATTTCTGACAGCATTGATTTATCTTGGAGATACACATTTGCAGTCAGTACCATAGTGCTCATAGAATAACTTAGTCAATTGCTCTCCTTCAAATCACAGAACTCAAACACTGAAAGTTTAAATATATATGACATTATGATCTCAGTAGATAAAAGAAAGCAATAGAATCAAACTAAATAAAATGTATATATTTTAATTTACAGGTTATAAAATAGCATGGCATACAGTGTCAATGTTTGACAAAGACGAATATTTTTTTATTGCATTCTCTTTTTTGTCTTAGTCAGTGTTACAGAAAGACAAACTATTAATCCAGGAAACCAGACTATAAGAAAAATACTCCTTTATTTTTAAATATTTCTCACACTACATGTTGCATTAAAATATGCTTTTTTTGTTGTCATAATTCCTTGTATTCCTTGCATATCAGAGAACTGTAAAATTAATTTATATTAAGCCAATCTTTTTTAATTTTTCTTTTAGAGAGTTACTTTAAGGATATCGACAGAAATACATGAAGACTCCTGATAGCAGAGAACACTGTATTTTGTGTAGATGATATTTTATGTTTCTTTTTATTATGGAAAACATTGCAGAGGAGCAGAGATTTTAAGTTCTATGAAGAACCCACACCATTAATTCTGCAACATCTTCAAAAGCATCCACCAAGACATTTTAAATACTAGCAGCAATATTCCTGCTCCCTTTGTGCATCATTTTGTAATTTTTATATTGTTTTTTATATTCAAAATACTGCAGTAGAAGTAATCTATAGAAACATTTGAAAGATGTGGACCTCCTCAGCTCTTCCCTTCTGGGCAGAACCGTAGTTTTTTTCATTTGTTATGATCTGATAAGTTGCATTGGTTTTAAACTTGAGAAAATACAACCTGGAAATAGTTTGAAAAGTTTAAAGACAACGGACAACACTAAATCTGAACTCCTACTCTTAAGTTGCAAGGACTGTGGAGGAAGCAAAAGCTGGCATCTTTGTTTCAAGATTTGATATTTGCAGTTAGTTGACTGGAACACTATACTACAAGTTTTTGATGGTGGACACAAATCATAGAAGTTTAAAGTATATTGCTTGAAAAATGTTTTCTAATCATCTCTGCACAATATACATTGTAAAAGTTTTTTTTCCCCTTTTATGCATTGCTGGCCACAGGAAGCTCAAAACTTGAGTGGAATGGGAAGGAAATTGACATTTATGTAAGATGTACTCAAAAGAAATCATACTGCTGTTTGGTTAATACAGAGCAGAAGTTTTCCAGTCTTTGTTTTAATCTATAATGATGGTCTCCAAAAAGTCATTGAGAAAGAATGAAAAACAAGAAGAGGCACCAATAGTTTTCATGTATTCAATTGTAAGCATATGTGATAGATGTAAAGAAATGAAAAAAATAATCCTGAAGAGCTCCTGTGGTTAAGATACGGCATGTTTACTGCTATTAATGCACTCCTGTACTGAAGTACTTGGAAAGGACATAAGTGAGAAGGCACACATTACCAAGTATCTGAAGGCAAAATTCTTTCATGGGCCAATTCACTACCTCCACTTAATGCATTAACCACTTGGCTACCAATCAAGTTCTGTGAAAATTATATTACATGTGGTGTATCACCCTTTTTTTTTCTTTTTTTTTTTTCTTTTTTTCCAGAAATATTGATGATTTTCAGTTGTTAATTTTCCATGAGATAAAAAGAAAAGTTAATTCTGGAGAGTGATGCCTTAAGACTAGTCTTCTGTTGGCATTTCCTTTAATGGGTATTTTAAACTGTAATAAATTCATCTGTTTCACAACTTGATAGCATCCATGTTTTCTTAATAAGCTATTCCAAATAATGATATTAAAAATGTTTTCCTCTGACAGATTTGCTTTCTATAATTTTCAGGTTAGCCCGCAGGGGTTTATAGTTATGATCATGTTGAAAATAAAATCTAGTGTAGGTCAGACGCAAGTCTTAATGTTTTGTTGGTTAAGTGTCCTGCAAGGGGGACGTATTCCTTAGTCTAAAGATCAGAAATACTCATCAGAAACTGTATACCAACCATGAAATGACATCCTGTTATTTTCAAAGGCCAAGTTAAGGCTGTATTTCATATATTCCATATATTTTAGTGAGAACTATTGGTGGTAGGTGGATGGTTGGACTGGAAGATCTTGTAAATCTTTTCCAACCTTGGTGATTCTATGATTCTATGATATTGTATTGTGATTTGTTCTTTGGCTTTTTATTCCTAGTTCTCTCAAACTAAGGTATAAGAAGCTTGAAATTTTTTTTTCAAATGAGATCCAATGTAAACTCATCAATTTACAAAATTCCTAAAGTGGACAAAAGAAATCATGCTAACTTGAAGTTCAGCCTTTAGTAAAGATTAATGTGTTTTTACAGTGAATTCATTTATACAAGAAAATAATTCTTCGGACTTTATTGACTCAAGTAAGAATCACTACAATGTTATACAAGTTTTAAGACACACAGGCAGCAAACACTGAAGAAAACTAAAAACTTTCAATAATTCCCAACACAAGGCTCCTGAAATGAGTTCATGCTTACTTAATCTCTTATACCTCTTATACCTCAAAGTAATTTTAACCAATCTGTTAACTTTTACAGTACTTACAGTCCCCTGAGGAGGAAAAGAAAAACAAACACAAAAAACAAACCATATCCATTTCAGAGAAAGCAGGATATATATATATATATATATATATATATAAAATAAATATATTTATATAAAAAATCTTTTTTGCTATATATATATATAAAATCTGTTTTGCTAAAATCAAAATTAATTCAATTAATGCACTAATGTAGTTTAATAAAGTCCTTCCAGTTTTTCTGAGCCTTGTCATGCTACCTTACATGAGTTACAGCCATGCCCAAAAGAATACATCAAGAAAAATTTGCTCTGTATTTAATTCATTAGGCCAGAGGTGTCAATATGCAGGTGCAGACAATGGATCAGATATAATTATGTGCAGACAATGGATAATTACCTTTTCATCTGTGCAGTGAACGACTACTGAAAATACTTTGATTATTCTCTGAGTCCAGGCATGTTTTTATCCCAGATCCCATGTATTTTTTAGTTGCAGTGTGAGTTCATATGTTACAAGCAATTCAAAGAATTTTCTTCTATCAAGTTGTATCATGACTCTTGTTGAGTAATGTTGTTTAATTTGTTACAGATGATCTCTAGAGGTTCATACAGATAATGTCATAGCATAATTCTGTTACTTTATTTCTGTTGCTCCTTATTCTATTGCCTTCACATTTCCTAGCAACAAGAAATAGAGACCTTCTTTTCTTAGGAACTATGCTAAAAATATTTTTCTAATCTACTCCATTTGCATGATGTTTTCTACCTGCCATTTCATTATGAGTCAATGAGAAACTTTTGTATAAACTATAGTAAATCATATGAGAGTTGTTCTTTTTAATGGTTACACTAAATCCTGTCTCCACCCCTTCCTAAAGTGCACAGCCTCATTTTTCCAGGCTGTGCAGCTGGCTTTAATGATGAAACACTACCACTCTCTATCACAGTCAGAAATCACAAGGAAATTAAACCCAATCAACTTAGACTACTTAACACTTCATCATAGGACACCTTTACTTTCTGCTCATCTCCCATGTGTGCTGAGCCAGAGATCACAGTATATTGCACTATTTTAAGGAATGCAGGAGCAAAAGGACTAAAGAAAAGCAACCTCCAATATGGACTCCAGACTGGCTCTCAGTTGAAAACTATAAGAAATGATCCAGCACCCAAGATCTTAGCAGGGAAGAGCAAAATATTCATTTCGAAGATTGAATCACTGTGCTGGGATCTGGCCAACAGGAATCTGTGAGGCAAACTCCAGAGTCCTGCCACAGGCAAGAAGAGAGATTTCGAATGTGAGAAGGCATATGGAGGAAGAAGAAACAGAATATTCCAAGTTGGAAAGGACCCACACAGATCATTTAGTCCAACTTTCTGCTCCACAGAGGACCACCTAACGTGTAAGCTATATGTCTGAGAGCATTGCCAAAACACTCCTTGAACTCCAGCAGCTCAGGACCATGATCACTGCACTGGGGAGCCTGTTTGGTGTCCGTCACCCACTGCTGAAGAATCTCTCCTAACACTGAACCTGAAGCTCACTTGGAAAAAGCATTAATTAACCCGAAAGAGCTGATGAAGAGAACTTACGCTAGTACGTGAAAGTTCTGATTGCAGAATTGATTACCTGAGCTCTCCCAGAAAACACAGAAAAGCACAGAGTGACAATCTCACACCCAGAGCTCAGATAGTGAAACTTGAGCCATAGAGGCAGATAGCAAGGTCAGTGGAAGGAACACCTTCCACCGGTGGCCTTGTTCTATGTACAGAACGATCAGAAAGATTAAGTCTTTGCTCTCTTGAATGCTCTATGTTATACAGCACGTGCTACATAGGTGCAATAAATCTGTATGAAGAGCAAATACAGCAGGAGGAAGGAATACTTGAATTTATTCCACCACTCGATGAATTGAGTGCAATTTAGCTAAGAAAATTAGCCCCACAAAAGAAAGTTGCAATCCGGATCTTAGCATCAGAAAAGAAAGGTGGAGACTTTCCCTGAGTAGTGCTTTCTCACCTGGCTTGCAGAAGCAAATTACTGTGCTCACTATCATTTTGTAGCATCAGAATTTACTGACCTTTGTTTTGCAGACACATCATGCTAACAAATGATAGGATATAAAAAAATGGTCTCAAATTGGATTGTGGAGGATAAAATTGGATATTAGGGAGAATTTCTACATGGAGTGGGTGGTCAAGCATTGGCATAAGCTGCCCAGGGAAGTGGTAAAGTCCCCATCCCTGGAGGTATCTAAGAGTTGAGTGGATAAGGGATATGGTTTAGTGGTTGGACTTGGTAAGTTAGGTTTACTGTTGGACTTGCTGATTCTGAAGGCCTTTTCAAGCCTAGATGATTCTGTGATTCTACAATCATGCCAGGAGGGAAAAACACTCAGCAACTTCTTGGACATAGAGTAAGCCATCAGTCATGGGTTATCATTTATAAGGTTTCTACGTCTGAGACTAAGACTAACACAGCTGGGCCTGCCTTTCACTCTGTGTGTGTGTATATGTGTGTGTGTGAATGTATGTGCCCATGCAGTACATAAATGCCCACTGAGACAGCAATGCTTGATGAAGCCAATCACTAAAGTCCTGTGTGTTGCTGCAGTGTACATAAATGAATGCAATTTCTATATTTTGTAAAAAAAAAAAGGAAAAAAAAACTAAAAAAAACCACCCCACCTACTACCAACAATAACACAAACACTATGTTTTCCAACAAGTACTGTGATGCAGAAAGGGCATGTCTCATTAAAAGGGGAAATAGGCAGCTTTCACCATCGGCACGTGCATGGCTCCTTGTACACAGTAGATGGCAGTAGGAGACCACATGATCGAAGTCTAGTTCCCATGTTCAGGGAGAAATTCTGACCGCTGCTAACAAGTACAATAGTTTTATAGGTAGCTCCAGCAGGTTTTAATGGTCAGTGAGGAGATGCTTAATTTATATTTTATTATCCCTTTGTGGAAAAAAAAGAAAAAATCAGATGTAAGTTTCCTTCCCCTCTCTTTCTACCATAATCTAAGTAAATATATTTAGTAACTGCAACATTGAGTTTCACAGCAACTTCAATAATCAAATTAATTTACCTGAATCAAAGGAGCCATTTGCTGTAGTTAGCAATGGCATGAGTTGCAATTCAGCTTTTGTTTTTAAGCCACCTGCCTTAGGAACTTTTTCCTACCTCATTGCATAGTAGGTACATTTTACTTAATAGTTTATCTATCAGGTTCTAATTGGGGCACTGGAACATAAGATAGACTTTATATTCATGTGTCAGCAATATGGAAAAGACAAGCTTTCAACATTTCAAAATTAAAGTTACCTGTATCCAGAAGCAGTAACATACCAGGTTGACTGTAAAAAAAAATGAGCAAAAAAAACCCCCAAATTGAAGACAGCTGCTGTATTTACTTAAAATCTACTTTTGTTTATGCATAGTAAGTCTGTTTTCAGTTATTTCATTGCCTGACTAAACAGCTGAATGGCATTTTTTGCATATTTTCTGTGGGGTGTAGCAGCAACCGAGGCCTCCAAGCATCTACCATTTTACATGGAATTACACAAATTCAGCATTCTCAGTCCTAAATACTGAGCATAGATATACTTCTAAAGACAAGCATCAACAGTGTTGCCTGTTTTTTGTTTGTTTGTTTTAAACAAATACAGAAAACACTTCAACAGAGTATGGGTACTTTATTGTTGCTAGACATCTGTAACGCAGTGGGACCTTCTTACTTCACAACATGTTCTCTCCGTAGACACGCTCATAAAATTCTCTGCTAAGTGCAAGCTACATTTAACAAGGCTTCTCTGATGAATGTCTAATTTTCCATCATGAGTTCTAGTCAAGGGAATAGTATCTCTGTTGGCCTACTTTTAGTAGAGATATGAGCAGTTGGCAGATCTCCATGTGAAGAGATCTCTTCCCTTCCTCTTATACATCAAATAGTTTACACAAATCAGAATATTTTCAAGTTTGTTGTGGCAATGGGAAGTATGAGGATGGTGGCAGCATGGATAAAGTGGCTACTGTCACCCAAATGCACGGCGGGTTGGGTAGGTATGAGATGAACATCTCTGTAACAAGGGTTTTGGTTTGTGTTGTTTCACTTGGTAAAGGCGGAAACCACATCAGTGTCTATAGAGACAACTTCAAAGGTCTTGTAGAGGGCAAAGGAAATTCTAACCAGGAAAAAAGGAAGTAATACTGGTAATGAGATATAGCATGCCTTAGCTTTTGTCTTTGTGCATAGCTCTTTTAGATATTTGTTCATGCTAGATAGAATTTGGAATCTGGAAATATTTATTTTCTATCTGTCTATGGATGACTGTGTAAAGCAATTCTTGAGTAATACAATTTAGAGGTATTATTTTTGTTCAAACCAAACTGATTTCCCCCTAAACTTTCAAAGCATAGGTATTTCAAAAACCTTGTCAATGCTCCAATCAAATGATCTGAAACAAGGTCCTACACTGCCAGGATTTGTCATCCCAACATTTCCAGGCTGGCTGTGCTTTTTCTAGTAATCTGTGTTGGGCTTAATTTAAACAGGCTACCTGAGAAAGTTTGTTATTGCTTCAAAAATTTGTTGTTCTTTTACCCAGGACAGTTCTTCATAGTATATATTGTAAGTGGAATATTATACATATCTGGACTTGCATTATGCTTACATGTAATATCTCGTAGTCTTCACTGCTTACCATAGCTCTCAAGTTCAAATATTCCTTCTGATGAAACATCACTCTTTTCTACACAGAGATAAGAATTCTTTGCAGATTAAAATTCAGTAAGAGAGAAGAGCCTCATGTCAAGGATAAGCAATCGTGCTTTTAATCAGCCAAAATCAGATTTCAAGTCTTTTACTGGCTTATAATTATATTAATGGCTAGTACATCTACTGCTCTGCAAGTGCATACGTTGTTCATGGGGCCTGAGGATTTTTTCTGGATACCTTCTTGAGTCTGTAGAAGAACCTCTGGAATGGATCTGGAAAATAACTATTTATCCGTGAGGAACTTGAAGGAGATGTCAAACTCTAAGACTCTCTGCACGCTCTGCTCTTCATCCTTAAGCCCAACTAGTTTTCCTATTGAAAAAATGGAAACAGTGTTCAAAGTCAAGTGTTTAAACCTGAAGTATACCAATCCCACAGATTGCAAAAGGATGCTGTTTTGACTAATCTCTAATAAAATTTAATTCAAGTGCAAAAGCTATTGTGTGTAGAGATGATCCCAGTGTGGCAAGATCTGAGAAGTCCCCAAGTAGCTGTAACAGACTTTGAAGCAACTGAGGAAATGGGAGCCAGGGTTCAGAAAGCATTCATTTTCTCAGGAGTGTGGAAGCTTTCCATTGGCATGGGTTCTTGTTGGTTTTGGGGGCACAGAGATGGCGCCATTTCTTATTTCTCCCTTTGTCCTCTGTCATTCTGTGTTACATAATACTCAATTCACACAAATTGTATTGGCAAACAGCTCTCTGAGTATGTTAGTATTAGGATGTGGTTTCTATGATTCTGCTCCAGAACTCATCTTTCTTCATGACAGTCAACAAATTGGCCTTACTTTCCTCCATTCTGTGGTCTCCATGCGATGCCTGGGGAATTTGAACCTATGCAGGTAGTAAGTCATGGGTGCTCTCTGAGCTGACTCTCTACCAAGATCAACTCTGAACCAAGATATTACCTAGAGCTGGCATCATTGCTTAGGTTAAAAGTGTTTAAACCAAATTTTTGGGGCAATTATAGTATTACAGCAGAGTGTAGAGGGTGATTGCCAGTGCTGTCAAAGGGTGAAGCTGACATTTTTTCAGTATCTCTCCTTTCCAAAGAGCTTTAAAATGTGAACGTTGCTATTGTATTAGTGTAGCTTTTTATTCTTGAACTGAATTTTAAACATGCTTACCGTTTAGGGTAGGCAATACAAAATCCTCTTTGCTACTTTCCTGGAATTTCAACCAAAAGGAATGGTATAACATTATATAATCAGATTTTTTAAAAATCAACTTGCAGTTTTACATGGCATTTTGTGTTTGCTCATGGCAGCCAGAACTGAGCGTTGCCATTGAAAACAGAGAGTCATGGCAGTATATGCACTCCAAAAATACCTTCTGGTTGCAAAAATATTTAACAATGTTAGGCCAAAAGAGGAGTGAGAGGAAAGGAAACAAAGGGAGGACTGGAAATTGTTCATTGCAGTGTCAGATAAAATTCAACATGGAGAACAATTTGTGGAATAAAAATGCAGCCCTGCAGAGTGCTGAGTCTTCCTGAGTATGGGGAGAAGATGAAAAAGGAATGACTCTCAAACCACCCCATTAAACTTGGTGAGCAGAAAGCATTGTGCAGAAAGCGTTTCACCAGGACTGGTGAAAGATACGTCTCTCCCTGCTTTCTAGAAAAAATAGACACACTGTCTCTAAGCGTGCCTTTGGGTTCTGGAAGAGCAGAAGTCTCAGAAACCAAAATTCTAGCTATGCTATGGTTGGGTTATTGAATTGAAAGTATGCCATAAGTTGCTGTACAGTTAAATAGTCCGGCAAAATGAGAATTAGTGATCTTTTGATTTTCCTCAAAGGGAGCTGGAGGTGGGTCACTGTCTCTTATAATAAGTGATGTAACTTTATGACAGAACCAGCAGTCCTCGTGCATTTTTGTCACTTGCTCTTAGAACATGCAGACTAAGAATAGAGCCATAGCTTAGAAGCTAAGAGAACAGGTAAGATAGAATTCTCACATAAGAAAATGGAGGAAAGAAAAGGACTGGGAAAGTGTGACTCAGAACTGTTGGAAATTCATACTACATATTGGGCTACAGCTTGATACATCCTCACTAGATAAAGAGGGAGGGAAGGGGACTGACCTCAGTGGAAATAAGGAGAAAAATAGAGAACTCCATATTATCACATAAAGAATATACAATCAATGGTATTAAATGGCAGCAAATTACACAGAGGAAGCAGGAAGCACTTGTTCTCCAGTCTGCCTAGATTAACAGCTTAGTAGGTTCATAGGAATTAAGTCATCCTACAACTGCAGTCACAGAACTTTGAGAAGAGGTGCCCACTCACAGTGGGCAAGGTCAGAGCCAGGAAGATTTCATCTGCCTGTGGGTTTCAGTAAAGAATTTGGGACAATGGGAGATTGTGCTTACTTGTAAAGGTCCCCTTGTATCTTCTGGTGGGAAGACACCAACTAGTTTGGCAGTTCTGTAGCGAAAATGAAAGATATTTTTTGGCCAGCAAAATGGCAAAACTAGAAGAGGAGGAGCTTCTGAAATGAAAAACAGAAAATTCAGTTACATAGAGGTGTCTGGGGTGATCTGTTTCCGTCCATCAAATGTGCTGCCATACTTCATCCAAGCAAACCTAAGGAATTCTCATCTCCTGCATACTCTGCACAGGCAGGAGCTCTGTCAGCCTGCTGCTACCCCACTATTTAACACAAAATATTGCTAATCTGAGCTCACTCCTTCATTTGTATTTGTCTTTTGTCTCAGTTGTTTATTTGTGGGATATTGTGAATTGTCGGTATTGTTTTCTTTAAACAAGGGAACACATTATTCAGAAAGCATCAGACAACATCTTCATAATTATCATGAAGTCTCCTATAGAGTTTCCTGTTAACTTTCACAGTGTTTTGAAGAAAATTCTTCTGAAGGCTTTTGTAGGCTCCCGTCCAACATATCTGGGGAGTCTGTATTTCAGCATCTAGTTTTAGTTTTCTTTAGCTTTTATTTATGGCCACTTTAGTGTCTACAACTTCCACGTATTTTCAGACATTTTTTAACCACTTATCTCAGATTTGCACAGATTTGAACAGCAGTCAGCTGGTTCACTGGTAATTAAAGCATAATCATAAAGCCTGCTCTGAAACCTACTTCATTTGCAGCTTGTGATCTTCCTTCCAGTGCTGTGCATAAACACGCGCACAGAGCTTACTTTGTTCGGTTCCATACAGCTACATCAGAAGTGTGCAGAACGCGAACAGGAAGATACAGAGGCTGAAGTTTACAGCAGATATTGTAAACAGGACACAAATTCCAGTGAAACTTCTTTCAGGAAGCCTAGCCATCTTTTTCACTTATTTTCTTCCCAGTATTTTTTTACATTTTGTCTTGAAACCACCTCATTTTAAAGGATACAAATTAGTCTTATCTTCCTCCAACTGACTTTCCTTCCATTCCTTATCAGAACTGCGATTTTAGAACATACTGAGATGAAATAAATTTACATTATTTCCTGGCTGCTTATAAAGTTCATAAGAACTGGCTATTGCTTGTACCTGCAGTTACAAAGAGGGGAGCAAACATTTCTGTAATAAGTCCTCTAACTGAGATACAGATCCAATTGCTTTCTGAAACATCCATTCCCTTGCTATCATTTCATGCTTGCTGCTGCATTCTATTCTCCATATTGTTCATAGCAACATGTCTGCAGATGCAGTGCAAACTGTAGTTTGTCACTCATAATTTGTTACTTCCTAACATCTACTCCTAGATAGGGACAGTGATGTTTCAAATAAGGCAGAAATGACAAATCCCACCATACTACTGTCCAGGTAGACTTGAGATAGCGTCTCTCTCTGCAGACAGTACTGCAGCTGACATCTGGCATCCCACACAGATGGACGGGGCTTCTCTGCCTAATGGTTGAAATGTTCTCAATCAGTAAATACCTCAACATATCTGGAAACTGGCAGAATACAAGGGGTTTCCTGTTAAGTAGGACATCTGCCTGCACAATATTCCAAAAGAAGGCCCTAGGAAGAAAAATAATGGAGTGAGAAATTGTTTGTGTAAAGGCTAAATTGTTCAAAAAACAACTATTGTTATTAGATCTGAATTAGCTCCTCTGATGTTACATCAAACCTTATTAGCCCTCTTTTAGCAAAAAGCTGAGGCTGTTGCTTAACTTGCTGGAACAAGCCATGAATTCCATTGTTTTTCAGAGGCTGTGGTTTGATTCCCAGAACCAAAATGAATCTGATTCTTGAGCTGGCATATACCCTTAAAACATTCCTAGATCAGGGCTCTGAAAAGGGAGACTTGGGTTTCAAAGCCTTGTCCACTTTAATGGGTTCCTTACGGGTGATAACGGTGCAATTACAATAGAGAATCAGACTGAGCCCAGTAGCCACCCTGTTCAGATTCATTAAGAGAAGGAGCAGAGATGAGGGTCCTTACCTCTGGTGCTGGGAGAACAAGGAGATCTCATAACCACTGTCTGGTAACGATGGTGTTAAGAAGGATGTTTACTTGAGAACTTACTCAAAAACACTGAAATCCTGTGGAATCTTTCCACTCCACTCAGATTTAAATCACATTCTGTTCCTGTCATGCTTATCTGCTCAGTGTTAATTACCTTGAAAAGACCTTTGAGAGCCATCTGCAAAAAAAAAACCCCACTCATTATTTCTGGTTGATAGTTACTTACTTATGAGGCAGGTAAACAGCAGTGGTTACAGATGTCCTTTTCCATACAATCAGAGAACCATAGAATCATTAAGGTTGGAAAATACCACTAAGATCATCTAGTCCAACTGTCCACTTACCACCAATATTGCCTTCTAACCACATCCCTCAGTGCCACATCCACACAGCTCTGGATCACCTCCAGTGACTCCACCACCTCCCTGGACAGCCTGTGCCACTGCAGCATCACCCTGTTCATGAAGAAATTCTTCCAGATGTAAATTCTAAACCTTCACTGGTACAACCTGAGGCTGTTTCTCCATGTCCTATGGCTTGTCACCTGAGAAAAAAGACTGATCCCCACCTCGCTGCAGCCCCCTTTCAGATACCTGTAAAGAGCAATGAGGTCTCCTCTCAGCCTCCTTTTCTCCAGACTAAGCAGCCCCAGTTCCCTCAGCCGCTCCTCATAACTCTTTTCTTGTCCCATTCAGCAATTTTATCTTTCTTCTCTGCACATATTCAAGCAACTTAATGCCTTTCTTGCAGCAAGGAGCCTCAAACTCAACACATGCTTGAGGTGCTGTCACACCACTGCTGTGTAAAAAGGGGCAGTCACTTCCTTGGTTCTACCGGCCACATTATTTCTGATGCAGGCCAGGATACCATTGGCTTTTTTGGTCATCTGGACTCTGCTGGCCCATATTCAGCTGGCTGTCAGCACATCCAGGTCCTTTTCTGCTAGGTGCTTTCCAGCCAGTCTCCCCCAGGCCCATACTGCTGCATGGGGTTGTTATGACACAGGTGCAGCCTAATCATTGATCAACTCAGTTACACCCCCTACGGAGCCTCCTCGGTCACATGGATAACACTGCTGACCCACTTGGTATTATTCGCCAGCCTCCTGAGGATGCACTTAATTCCTTCATCCAGATAGTTGGTATAAGCATTAAACAAAAACACAGTGGAGCCCTGGGAAACACCACTCATGACTGACCACCAATCAGATTTAGCTCCATTCACCCTGGCACTTTGGGCACAGCCACCCAGGCAGTTTTCACCCAGCAAACAGCACAACCATCTGATCTATGAGCAGTTACCTTATCCAGAAGGCTGTGGGAAGCAGCATCCAATGTTCTACTGGACTCCAAGTAAACAACGTGCACCCTCTCTCTGTCACCCATGCAGTGTGATGGGGTTAGTCAGGCAGATCCTGCCTTTCACAAACCCGTGCTGACTTGGTCAGATCACTGGATGTGCTTCACGATGGCACTCAATCTTAGAACAGAGTGCATTTGCTGTGCAGGATAATAGGGGTCAGGGTGTCACCTGTGAATGAACTAAGTAACAACGTCATTCAGAAGACAGATCTTCCAGTCTTACTACATATGCATGGAGGTGGAGGTAACAATGAAGAAATGAAGAAATCCCCTCTGGTTATGTTATCTGTAATCCAATACTGATGAACACTCAACCTGTTGTTCTTGCAGTTCACAAAGTAACAAGTAGAGACAGATGAAAATTTCTCCTCATGAAAATCTATACTCCTGGGCAACAGAATTCAATTAGATTAGATCAGAAAAGTGTTAGACAATCATACAATGATGGAATCGTTAAGGTTGGAAATTACCTCTAAAATCATCAAGTCCAACGGCCAACATGCTCACTAAGCTTACTCAAGCCAAGAAAAGTCTTCCCTGAGAATGAAGGAATTTGGGGTACTAACCTACTATCCTTAACTGACTGTATGCCAGGTTACACCTCAGCAGATGAAAAAACGCTGGTACTTCCAGGAATGACTTATGCAGGAACAAATGGCAACACTGTGGGCAGCAAAGCCCATTCATTCTGAAAGAATACACCTAAAATCACAAACTTCAAAGAAAGTGTTTAGTCCTTTTCTGTAGGCAGGCCAAACAAACGAAGAAAATCAAACTGTAAACTCCATGAACTTTGTATGATGCTGAGATTTGTTTATTTATAACAAAATGGAGGAAAAAAGAGGCAGGAGCACCTATCTTGTAACATGAACTTTAAAGTGAAAAATAAATACATAGCTAAGAAGCAGGAATTCAGGCCCAGGAATGCAAAACAAAGTTTACTCAAAATGTGAGCAGTGGCACAGCTGTCACAATGCTGACTTTGTGTTCTTCATGTTTCAAAGGAAAGTCAAGTCGCATCAGTGTTTCCATGTCCATATAAATCAATCACCAGCTGTACCTGCAGGCACTGCTTTCATTCACAGCTGTTCATCAGCGAAGTCACCAGAATGGCAGTCGTCCTTGTGCAAACAATAACACGTGAGTAGCTGCATGGAGATATCTTAGAATCACAGAATCATTACAGTTGGAAAAGACTACTGAGATCCAACTGACAATCCATTGCTGACCACGTCCCTCAGTGCCACACCACATGGTTCTGGAACACCTTCACGGATGGTGACTTCACCACCTTCCTGGGCAGCCTGTGCCAGCACACTGTCACTCTTTCTGAGAAGAAATTTCTCCTAATATTGTATTTCTGCCACTCATATGGACACCAAAATTGAGTTATTAGTTGCTAAAATTTCAGTTGCAGTTTGGAAAAGTGATTCCCAAGCAGATTTTGCGGGTCAGTAGTCTTCTGCAACCATCCTCAAAAAGGACCGATACTCCAAGCTGCTGGCAGGCAAGAACATAACTGGGAACTTGACAGTAGTTCAGTGCTTTAACTTTTAAAATTATTACTGATTGGGAATATTTTTTCTTTCAGTTGTTTTTCAGAGAAGCTAAGTTTGTTTTGCAGTGCTTTCAGGATCATGCTCTGGTTTGCAGCATGTAGTTCAGGAAGCGTATTTTTCTCCCTGCTATGTAATCAGCTGAAGGAAATGTGTTCTTCCAGGGAGAAGAATGCATTACCTGGAGAATACAGCCTTTATTTTTTACTGTCCATATAATTTATTTAAAATAATAGGTGAAAATTTACATAGTGTATTTCTAAAGTGTCACTATGCTGTAAATAAAATTACATTAAATAAAGAAAACTGAAACCAAAATATAATTTGAGTAATGGTCTCCATTTTACTAGAAAAAGAATTTACACTGAATATTCACCTTTCTAGCTCAGATGCTGGTTGGGCATCTGATTCAAAGTTGAGCAGTCACATGAATGAAGTGTTCCCACATCTGCCCAGTGTAAGTAGCAGGAAGGATGGAACCACGCTACTTTTAGTTCATCTTAATTCTTCCAGACATGGCTTGGGCTGTGGTTCTGAAGAAAGAGCACAGCTTGGAGCCAGCAGTGCCTGGGGGAGAGGGCAACCCGGTGCGAGGGCTGGAAGCTGCATGTGTCTATCTGCTCCGTGCTCCTGTTTGGTGCTGCCGGGGCTCCTGTCTGGAAGAAGGATCTATGCCATTGGTGAGAGCAGGACAAAATCTAGAGTAGGTGTCATTGTGGTAGACTGTAGAAGAAAAGCCCGCCGTGTTCTCATCCTAACTTGCATTTTTCACTGCTGTAGACATGACACTCAAGAGAGCATTTCTCCTTTAACTCCCATTTCTGTTCCTCCGTGCTTAGGTGGACAACAAAACCTGTCTGGATGCTTTCCTATGGAGCCTGCCGTGGGAAATGTGCTTTGACACGGGGTTGGCCTAGGCCATCTCCACAGGTCCCTTCCAACACCTACAATTCTGTGATTCTGTGGCAACATGAGGTGTGTCTGAGCAGCACAACTCCTTGACAAATTGCAGATGCAGACCTGTGCTTACATACATGGGACCAGATGGCAGCTAAAGCTGTGTCGGCCCTGAGGCCTTCCCTCCATGAGAATTCCTCCTGCCCCTGGTGGACCTACACAAGTGGAAGGCAATCATTGCTGTTTTGAGTGCAGGAACCATAAACCAGCTGGAAAGATCTGAGATGTGGAAAATCAGAAATTCTATAAAAGTTTGGTTTTAGTTCTCATTTATTGTCATAAAACAACAAAAAATGATTCCAATCCCATCAATCCTTTCTGACTGGTCTGCTATACAACTGGTCTGGCACCTTTTACCACAGTTCTTGACCTGAGGTCTGTGTCAGTAACTCAAACAAAGGAAAACAAAAATTTAAAATACTGAATTAGTTTTGTTTGAATGTGACTTTTGAGCACGTTGGGGCTCATTGCCATCAAACGAGGCAGTAAAGAAGCAAAAAGGAATTTTAGATTTCTGCAGTAAAGGCAGTTAGCTCTCCTCTGTCCCACCCCCAACCACCCTGTGCTTTTACTCCAGTGTTTGTATTACCATTTTGAGAATAAGTTCCTTATGATTTTGCTTTGTGGAAAACTATGTGCCAACTCTTAAGCTTCTACAGTAAGATTTTATTTATGAGTCATTTGTACCAAAACCAGGCACTTTTGGAACCAAACGCCGCCAAGTCAGGACATGTAATAAAAACACAACTGAAAATTTAACATTAAATCTTTTTAGAGATCCTTACAGCGATCCGACAGCAGAAAAGCTCTTGTCTCTCCAGACATTTCGAATTTCACATTTTGTCATTTGTTTGCCTTGCTGTATTGAAGCAGTCGGATGTGACCATTTCCATTTAGGTAGCATGACATTGCTTTTACAATGCTCGTTGACTTAAACCAAGTGATGCCAAGCACGTGTCTGGAGGAGCCACCCTCTAGCCACATGTACACATGTGCTGATGTGGGACAAAGGTTTTCTCAGCAGAAGCCCCACACTTCCCTGAGAAACATTTACCATGCTGGCCTACGTTGCTCTGTCTCTCTCTCTGTCTGGCCATGGTGAGTGTATGGGCAGAGCGAGAGATGTCAAAAAACCAAAGGACTCATACTTGCACCACACTGTTACACGGTCATGCTTTTCCCTTGAATCTTTCTCAGAGATGTGCAAATCATCCTCTACAAGAAAAGGAAAGAATGAGATGAACCTGCACAACTGTGTACATCAGAAATGGTTTCTCTGGTGCAAACCAATCTATCCTTTTGCAAGTAGTAGTTCTTTGACTGCATGGATGCTAGGGAAGTTAATAAGCAGATGTTGCAAATGTTCTGTTGATGATAACAAAGACTAGAAAGACTTACTGCTTTTTGAATAGGCCAAGCTATGTAACACAGTATTTTCTTTTTTGCATGTTTTAAATACAGTATGGGCTTTCTTCACCATTCAATCTCTTCAGTAATAAACTGCTTCTGGATTAAGTATGAATTCATCTAAAATGTGACATATGTAAAACAAATACAGGTCCCTGGACTCCTATTTTTAATTTAAGACAGGTGGGATGAAGAAGAAAGCCAAAAGATCTCACAGTGTAAATAAAAAAAGAATAAAGTAATCATATCCTCATTAAAACAACCTTTTTGTTTTACTACTATTTCTGTTTTTAGTTGTGTAGTTTTACACAACTATTTTTGACTGACCATAAAAATGTATTATATTCCAAAGGAAATGTGTCAATAATTACTCTTTTAATGTTTCATACAAATCAATTACACCTCCTCCCAAGTATTTCAAAGCCTCTCAAAACTAGAAAATTGGTTACAAAAATGTTATTTCCAGATCTTTCCATTAAATCTTTCAAACATCCACTTTGTCAGATAAACTCAACTCATTTGATGAACACAAAACTTCCACACAAAGGCTAAGAGTTTCACATTTGTGGAACTTAAGCCACTGTCTCCATCAAGCTCAAATGAATGACACAGTGTTGTGCTGGCTGCTGTTTTACTAGCTTGCTTGTTTGTTTGTTTTTATGCTGTGTTTTTAGGGAAAAACTAACTTTAATATATCTGTGGTTCTACCTAAATAATTACAGAAAATGTGCAGCTGAATGGGTTGGACGTCACCACTTCTGTCTTCTATTACTTGCTAATATCTTTTTTTTTTTTTTTTTTTTCCTCATTAGGAATGCAAGTCACTAACCGTGCTAGATGGAAAAATACAAGTTTACTGAAGACTACAACTGAGTTTTGACGATGAGGAAATGCAGCTCTAACTCATTTCCTCAAGTGCCTGCCTATACACTTGGGGATGGCCAAGATACACAATTTATACCGTTCAGGGATCCTCCAGACACGCAAAGTGGGATGCAGTATTCTTCAATCCTAGATTTGCCTTTTTTTCCACTTTATCAGCCAAAATGTGTTTAGAGGATGCATTAGAGGTGCCTGTGGCAACTAAGTATGTTTATCAGGGCATTTGTTGTTGCACCCTTTTTATGGCTCTGTCAGAAAACTATTTCTTTTTATTTCAATTGAAGTTTTCAGTTTTCTTTCAAGAAACCCCTCCAGTACTCAGAGAGCCTTTCGATGTAAGCTATCACTGCCAAAAAATAAAGCTTTACCAGCCTTCTTCCCAACATCTAATTTATATGCACTGCTGCCTATTTTTTATTAGGTGTTATTTGGTATCTTTTCCACACTATCCTTCCCCACACAAGAAGAATTAGTCAATCCTTTTCTCTTGGTCTCCACTGCTCATACGTATTAAAATTTCAAGCCAAAACTGGGCTTTGCAACCATCGTGCATTTTTTCCCATAAACGTCAAGTTGCAATTTGCCAGTTTTAAAGCTACCTGTATGAGAATACAGTCTGAAACTCCTCTGCAAAGACACTGAGATTTGGGTCTGAATTTTATACTTACACCCTGTATTTCCATTGGGAGCCTACACTCCATAGAAATTTACTCTCCATCCTGGACACTAGCATGAGCAGCCACTGCTTTGTGGTTTTTGTACTTGGCAATATGATGCTTTTCAGCTGAGGAGAGGTGGTCCTGTCCTGCAGATTCAGTTTGGCTTCAGACCTGTCTCGTCTTCATGAACTTGCTGGGCATTTTAGATTCTCGGTCAACATCAGTTGCTGCTACTGTGTGATCAGCTCCATGCTCTGCTCCTGTTTTACTCCTCACCTCTGCTCCCTGTCATCCCCTCTTGGGACGGAAACCTTCTTCTGCTCCCTGACAGAGGTTTCTTTCCTGACCTAAAAATGAAGACTCAATCTTCTCCAAAACATGTATTTTTTAAAAATATGGTCTAAACCAACTGATCTTTTCTCCCTAACTTTCCAAAGAATCCATTTTGAATGAAAGTTGTCAGAAAGAAATGATCCCAAGAATATTTCACCCCAACAGCTGAAATGTGGCAGCTCTATAACTCTGCTTTAATCATAGACTCATAGAATGGTTTGGGTTGGATGGGACCTCAAAGATCATCTTTTTCCAACCCCTCACATTGGTCAGGCTTGCCTCCCTCCAGATCAGAGGATCATTCATGTTGGAAAAGACTATTCTACATCCAATCGAACTACCAGTCCATCCTCCCCATGCCCACTGACCACGTCCCTCAGTGCCACATCCACACAGTTCTTCAACTCCTCCAGGGACGGTGACTCCACCGCCTCCCTGGGCAGCCTGTTTCAATACCTCACAGAATCACAAAGGTTGGAAAAGACCTTCAGGATCATCCAGTCCAACCGTCCACCTATCACCGATAGTACTCACTAGATCATGTCCCTCGACACAAAATGTTGAACACCTTCAGGGTCGGTGATTCCACCACTCCCCTGGGTAGCCCATTCCAGTGCTCACCATCATCAGTGCATCACCATTCCACCACCTCACCATCAGGCTCCAGATTAGGTTTGAGCGGCTCTGAAATTTTTATAAATGCTTTAGTGCCATTTTGCAGGAAATGGAACCACAGAACAAAGAAAAGAAGGAAAGAGGCAACTGGGAAAGGCAACGAGGCATCGCGAAGGAGCCTGAGGAAGCAAAAGGAGTCAGCTGGTCAGGCTTTCCTTCCCTGGGAGATCCAGACACTCCTGTCAAAGAAACATGAGCTGAAAACTGACTCAAGTTGCTGCAACAAACACAGGTTCACCATCACAGAGTAACAGAAGAGGCAGAAGCTTCAAGTGGCATAGGGTTAATTACAAAGCTGACGTACATCTGAGAAATAGAGCCATATGCCTCAGCTGAAAGAGCTGAACATCATTACTACAATCACCATGGGACAGTTTATGTAAATGAATCACAAACAGAACAGGCTTAGAAGAAAGGAAGACTCTGACAGCCTGTGAATCAAGAAAATAAACTAGGCAGCTGGAATGAAAAGGACACTCCAATGATGGGCTCCAAAGCTCAGACCTTGTTTAAGTTGAGTGAGAGATTTAATGATGGGGAAAAGGCTTTTCTCAGAGATTTAATCCTTTGCCTTTCATTGAAAACCCCTGTGCATACAACACAGAAAAATCATAGAGTGATTTTATTTCCAGTTCATGTATAAGTATGTCATCCTGGTAAGGAAAAATGGAGCTGACAGGGCTCAAAGCAGCAGTAACTGTCCCTTCTCTTATACCAGAGAACCAAAATCTGGAGCCTTCCTCCCTGAAAAATTAAACACTTAAAAACACTTATCTTCTGTGCTCTGTTCTGCAGTTATTGGTTTTTTTTGTTTGTTTTTTTTTGTTTTTTTTTCCTTTCTTTCTTCTTTCTTTCACATGCAGCACACATCGTTTACAGAGGGAATTACAAGTGACTTCCTGAGTGCCATCATCCAGGAGAGCAGACAGGCAGAAGCCTCAGGATGTCTTCTATTTACAATCCCATTCAAGAGGTTTCTGTCCTGTCTCATGCAACTTCACGGAACAGTCTTGAAAACAATGACTGAGCCACAAGTCTATTCAGCTACAACTTTTCCAACATGACTATGAAATAATTCAGGTATTACATGTCCTACTGTTTCGCTTTGAGATTTTTGTTTTGTAGTTCCACATTTGTTTTGTTATGGAAGGATTTTTACAAGGGTGAGCTAATATATTTGTGAATTCCCTCCAGGACCTTTGAGTGGAAGTGTGAGTGAAGAGAAAAACTTTTGTGGCTTTTCCCTTCCCTGTTTCTTTTCTGATCTAGACCCATCTGATCTTGGCTTGCAGCTGAAGACCAATAGACCATGGTGTAATAACCATGGTGTAAGAGTTTCAAAGATTCTGCAGAAGGAGGTTTCATCACAAGATTCCCCCTCCTTCCCAAATCTTGAGAAACAAACAAACAAAAAAGAAAGAAAAACCATTTCAGACCAAGGTGCATTGAAGCCAGGAAGTGGTTTGTGATGGTGGGAAGTAGGGGCGCTTACTTGACATTAGGAACTGTAACGTGTAATACTATCAGTTCATGACTTAATGAACTTCAGCAAGAAGCTTGGTGATTTTTAAAGGTGACTGAGACAGCAGAAAAGAGAATTTATGATCTCTGAAAACACCGAGGAAATCTCGGTTCTTTTTTTCCCACCAAGTTACCAGCTGCTATGGCTAAAAACAAGCCCTGCCATAATCTATTTTACTAATTCTTTCATTTTTCAGAAAAAGAGTATAACTTGTAGGCCAAAACCTTATGTAGGTCACTAGAGTTGCACAAAATACTGTGCAAATGCTGTCATAAAACCAAACAAATCAAACTTATTCTGCCGTAAATAACATGTGGTTACCATTTGTTTACAATTTAGTCCAGCTATCAAAACAAGCTAAACATTTTGATAAATGTTTCACAGTCGTTTTGTACAGATCGCAGATTAGGGGAAGTATATCCCACATCTGCTCTCTCAGTGTCAGCAGCACTGCTCAGCCCTCTGGGGTTGAACCCAACTGGGCTGACTGGGTATGCTGCTCACTGATGCACTGAGGAGCTGATTCCACCAAAGTCATCCTTGTATTTTAAAAGGCAAGGGAGAAATGCAACAAATTCTCCATTTCATTTAATTCTTTATGAAAGAAGGAATTTATAGAGAGTAATGGACTTTTGGGGTTGACAGCGCATCATTTTCTCTGTACACAACTGACTTAAGATCAGCAATTATAATTTGTCTGGAGGATAAACATCGAAATATGCTGCACTGAAGAGCTGTTGGAAGTGATGTGCAGAGGGGATACGTTGGGCTGCCTGTGGAGGCTGAAGGGAGGACTGCTTCAAAGCCAAGTTTCAAATATCATCTGTTTTCACTATAACACGATGTAACAAAACAAGCCTCAGTAAAATTCTCATTTAAGTGGGAGATAATTTAATTGTTTTGCTTTTTTTTTTTTTTTTCCCTCACTGTCATCTCTCCACTAATTCAGAAAGATGTTTGAAGGATTTTTGTTTGCTTGGATCTTGGACATAAAAAAGCACACCCTGCTCAGGAACAGATGAAGTGTTGCAAATGGGAATAAAATATGTAAACATGTTGGGAAGGCAGAAGTGTGCCTGTGAGAAGAGTGTACATTGAGATGCATTTTTGTGAAGTGAAAGAATTTATATAATAAAAATCGAAACCTCAGGACAAAGATTGTCCATAATCAAATAAATTATCCATGAGTACTCTCTTCTCTCCACTGTATTTTCATATATAGGCTAGAGAATAAGATCAAGCCAAGCTATTAAATGAAGACTGACATTGAAGTGAATCTGCTATGTAGTCTTAAAATGAGAAATCCTATCTGTATCCTAGCTCTAAAAAGACCACGTGTTATCAGGGAAAGGACATAGACTACATGGGGAAACAATTGCTTGCAACCGGTAGATGTGGAACCTGACAGGGATGAACAAAGTGATGGCCAGTGCTAAACATGATAATCCTGGCAGGTGACTCCTCCATGATAAGGAATCATACACAATGACAATGCATATAGAGAAATAGAAATATGGCATTCAAAACTGTATGGCTGATTGTGTGATATTAATTGACATAGCTTGATTGTGTGCTCAGTATGTAAATAAAATAGTAGTTAAGATGCCCAATAGAAACATACTGGAAGATAATAGCCAAGAACGTGTCAGAATGTATTTAAAGAAAGGAAAAGGGAAGTCCGCTGAGGGAAGGTGGGGCTTGAGGATCCTGGAGTTAGGTTATTGGGTCAGCAGAGCCCCATTATATATAATACAGGAAATCCCACTAGACTGACAGTGCATCCATTACTTATCACACTGTCCTTGTGAAGGCATCTGATGAAAGAATCCAGAGACAAACACTTGGGCAAGATTGAGCAATTCAGTCCCTGGGAGAGGTGAGATTAGAAACACAGTGTGCAGTTGCCAGCTGGGGCCTAACAATGGGTAGCTGTACTTTCTGCTGTTGGTGCTGAGGTTCCTTGTAATGCCTGAAAATCCTGTGGAGGGCAACAGCACGTCATGGAGCAAAGACACAGATGCCCAGGAGGGCAGGTCCTGGAAAAAACAGCTAGAGCAATGTGTGCTGGTATGTATGATGATATAGACACAGTATTCAGATGGAAAAAAAACATCCAGAATAGGAGAAAGACAAGTTGTGTTATGCAACCCACTCTGTTTACATGGCAAAATAAGTTTTTACTCCCACCTGATTTACTGAGCACTGCCTTACACAATACTAGCACACTGTGGCCCGCAGTATAAATAATTCCCAAAGAGAACCGTCCTATTGTTTCTGACCTCTTTGCCAAAGCTTCAGTCTCCACAAAACCATGGCAATATCTCTTCATCCAAACCGGTCACATTTTGAAATGTTTTCTGGTAACTGAACACTAACAGTGAGTATTAAGGGAAATTAACACAGTTCGACTTCCTAGGGAGCTCTAATACATGCCCAACTGGTTTTGATTTCTAAGATGCAAACTTTTTAAGGGTATATTTCTTATAGCAGAGTAACAGATCATGGCCTTACACTCATGGAAATCTAGCTTAAAAACCCTCAGATTCTAGCAGTGAGACAGATTGGCTGCCACCGGTCATAATCTTCCTTGAGATGGTTCAGTGCTCTGAGGTTCTGCTTATCAATATGGACAGAATAACAAAAATGCATGAGGCAATCCTAGAATTGAATTAGGGCTATATACCTAAAGAGACCTATAGGTTTCTGGCTGATAAGAGGGTCTGGCCTTAGAGGAAGAGCATACATGGTATTTTGTAACACCTCTTTCTGACATTGACTGGCCTTCTATGATGGAGTGAGGCCTTCTGGGATAGACTGCATCGGTGATCAAGGGAGGGAAAGTGATGTCATCTACCTGGACTTGCGCAAGGCTTTTGATATGGTCTCACACCACAGCCTCATCTCTAAATTGGAGAGATATGGATTTGAAAACTGGTCTGTTCAGTGGATAAAGAATTGGCTGGATGGTCACGGCTAGACGGTTTTTTGCAATTGGTCTACATCCAGGTGGAGCTGAGTCATGAGTGGTGCTCTCCAGGGGCCTGTTTTAGGACTGATGCTCTTCAACATCTTTATCAATAACTTAGAATGTGGGATTCAGTGTACCCTCACAGCAAGTCCGCTGATGACACTAAGCTGAGTGGTGTAGTCAATACAATAGAAAGAAGGGATGTCATTCAAAGAAATCTGGACAGGCATGAAAAGTGAGCCCACAAACCTGACCAGATTCAATAAGGCCAAGTGAAGTGTGTTGCACTTGGACTGTGGCAATCCTAGATAGGAGTACTGACCGAGAGATGAACTCCTAGAGAACAGCTCTGCCAGGAAGGACCTGGGGGTCCTGATGGATGAAAAGCTGGATTTGAGCCAGCAGTGAGCAATGCCAATGGTATCCTGGGCTGCATCAGCAGAGGGCTGGCCAGCAGTGATAGGGAGATTGTCTCTCTCCACTCTGCCCTTGTGAGGCTCCATTGGGAGTACTGCATTCAGGCCTGGGGCCCCAGCACAAGAAGGACGAGGAGTTGTTGGAGCGAGTCCAGAGGAGGGCCACAAAGATGATCAGCAGGCTGGAGCAACTCTCCTATGAAGACAGCCTGAAAGAGTTGGGATTGTTTAGCTTGGGGAAGACTCAGATGAGACCTCACTGCGAACTTCTAATGCTTGAGAGCAGGAGGGGGACCAAATTTTTACACAAAGACTGTGAGAAAACAAGAGGAAAGGATTTAAAGTGAAAGAGGGGAGGTTTAGGTTAGATGTTAGGAAGAAATTTTTCACTCAGAGGGTAGTGAGGCATTGGCACAGACTGCCCAAAGAAGTTGTGAATGCTCCTCCCAGGAGGCATTCAAGGCCAGGCTTGGTCTAGAGGTTGGCAAGTCTGCCCACGGCAGAGGGGCTGGAACTAGATTATCTTGGAGGTCCTTTCCAACTCAAACCATTCTATGATTCATTCTATGATTCTATGATTGCATGGGGTCTATGAAGACTTCAGCTAGGGATGCAGACTTCCTCAGCTCAAACGCCAATACACTTTCACTCTCTCCTACTCAGTTACTTATTACATCAAGTCCTCAGACACATCAATTTTGAGAATTCTTGTTCTCTCCCCTACCACAACAAGCCAACTCAACATTTGATGAGCAAGGATGGCAGGAGGCTAGAAGAATAACAACAGACCTTAACATTTACAACAGAAAAGGAAGTCGATGTGAAAGCCAAGTCAGAGGCCAAGAGAAGTCACCGTAAGAAAAGTGTTAATAATCAGCCCCCAACGGAGATATTTTAACTGCATTCAGTTGCTATGAACTTTGTGATATACCAGCTGCTTTTGTGAGGATAGGCAAGCTTTTAACACCAGCTCTCTAAAATTCACCAAACACATCATAAAGTACTATGAACCATTTTTCACTTAATCAATTATTACAAAAACATTGGCTGCCGCCTATTTCTCTTCTTGCATTTGATGATGCCAGGCACCATGCTGGGTAAACGATACAACGTTGTTCAAGGTTTCTCGGAAAAAGTCTCCATTGTTACTATTTGGCAGTCAGTAATAACAGTGTACTGAGGAAACAGCAAACGATAACACTCAGACACTCATTTTCTCTGCCCTACTTCTACTCTACCCTAAAACTGGCCCAGAAAATCAAAGGATCATCTCAGCATGCAAAACTATTTGTTTTCAAAGGGCTGTTGGAAATCAATATGGAGAAATCAACACTTCAACACATTAATTGTGAACAGTTTAGCCCTCACTGGGGAAGATTCTCCATGTCCCTGAAAAATTATGTAAACTGTGATACAAGAAACAGATTACGAACTCTGCTGAGAGAGTAAAGTCAGCTGAATATTAAGAGATAATTTGAAAGCAAAAATAATAAAACCAATTGGCAGATTTATCAATTATAACAGGCCTTTTCTGCTATTGACCTCATAACAGCAGGGTAACTCAAGTAATTCTCACATCTACAAGTAACATAAAGGGTAAGGTTTGTTAAACAGTTGATGGCACATAAAGCACAGTTCACATACATGTAAAAACTACTCCCACATCCCCTTCTTCTGATAAACCCTTTTCAGCACTTAGATACATGCTCTTTCCAGTATATTTTGGTCCCAAGCCTAGCATCCACTTTACTACAGCTTCTGATCCCACAGATTGGGACAGAAAATGACAATGAAGTACAGAAAGGGATTTCAAGTTCACAGAGAACAACATATCCCCAGACACAGCAGCCAGCATTCAAATGCAATCTCAGACAATGGATTACAAGAGCTTGATTAGCAAAACTTCCTGAAAATGAGAAATATACTGAAAAGGAATCATAGAATTGCTCAGGTTGGAAAAGACCTTAAAGATCATGAAGCCCAACTACAACCTAACAGTACTACCCTAATTCTAACAAATACCACTAAATCATGTCTCTGAGCACCACATCCAAACGGTTTTTACATACCATCCAGGGACAGTGACTCAGCTACCTCCCTGGGGAGCCTATTCCAGTGCTTAACAACCCTTTCTGTAAAGAAGTTTTTCCTGATATCCAACCTAAACCTCCCCAGGTGCAAATTGAGGCCATTTCCCCTTGTCCTGTCACCTGTCACCAGTGAGAAGAGACCAGCCCTACTCTTGCTGCAATCACCTTTCAGGTATTTGAGCAATAGCGTCTCCTCTCAGCCTCTTCTTCCCCCAAAATAATCTGTTTGTACCAAAGAGAGATGGGTAAGTGTGCTATATCTATCCTAAACTCAAGTTACCCCCAGATAAGAGTATGTGGGTCATCCAATGCTAAGCTTGTTTCTGTCACTCATTTTCAGTATGGCGCGGAGTACACAATTTTAACTTTCTGCTTTGTTTCCTTCATAATGAACCAATCCTTGAAACTGCCTTAAAACATTAGCAAAGCTAGACATCTGAACACAAGGCAGGAATATCCAGAGTTTCCAGCACTAATGCAAATGTTTTTGGAAGCACTAACAAACTTGTAATCTAGCACCAAGCATCAATCTCTGCTCACAGCTGGTGGCAGACAACGGGACTACAGGAGCACTGTGGTACTTCTCACATCTTCTGTTAAAGCACTCAGTATTGACTTTTACAAGAGACAGAACTGCAAGGCAAAGTGAGTCACAGGCCGGAGCTGTGTGGTAGCTCCTATCTCACCTACAAAGTGTCCAAATGGAGACAACATAACATGAAGTATCATGAGGATAACATTTCGGACAGTAGTGCCAACATTTGATTTGCAATTGTCAGATAAGAAGTTGCCAAATTTTTTGGGAAGCATAAAAATACATGTTCTGTTTTGCAGGCAAATGCACTGCAACATTGGACTTGATGACCCTTATGAGTCCCTTCCAACATTGGATATTCTACGATCCTCTTATCAGTTATTCAGGGATAAAGCTGTATTTCTTCCAAAATTAAGACAGTGATGAACTTCAGTTTCTTGCTAAATATCATCATGGAAAGCACATGTGACTCAAACTGATGATCTTGGTGATGTTCTCTTTTTCAAAATACAACCCACAGCTTCTCATGGTATTTTTTTCACAAAACGTCAAACTCTAGACCTCATCACTGGTGTAAACAAGATGCATCAGAAAGAAAAACGAGCAAGAGGACAAGACCCACTTTCAAAAAAAAAGAAAATCTACTTTCTTTTCAAATGCAGCAGGACAACTGAGGTGAAACGGATCAACAATTAAGGTGCTAAACCAGGGCTTCAGTATAAAATTATCACGCCCAAATGTTGCTTTTGCCTTTGACATTTGTTTGAGGTTTAACCATAACGTAAATACAGGTATGTATCAAGCCTTTAAGCATTTATGTGCATTTAAAATGCCCATCTTTAAAAACTAACCTCTACATACTCTGCATTACCTGCAAAATGAGAAAGACAGCAATGTGATAATTTGTTTAAAAAATGAATTACATAATTTACTAGCAGTACAATTGCAGTACATGGTCTGTACTAACAGGTGCATTCAACAGCAATTATTCCAGCAACAAAATATTCCAGCAACAAGCTGAAGCAGTTCTCATGCCTGCAAATTGCAGTATTGCCCTTCATGATGATTGTAAAACCATGCAAATTTTGGGTACATTAGATGTATATGACTGGTACATTTTGTTGTACACAGTATTTTTAACAGATCATTGCTGTTGAAAGGTTTCTGAAAATTGAAATAACTTAAAAAGACTTCTTCCCTTGAACAGACTATGTATATCTGATCACCATGCAGCCAAGCTAAAATACTCCATCCATCTCCTATTCCAAAACAGACGGCAAA
>JAPSGF010000038.1:633113-714971 GCA_035772895.1 Perdix hodgsoniae | reverse complement strand
TACCAGCTCACTAGAAAACTGTTGTAGATCAAGAGGGACTAACACAGCTGACATAATACAGTCTCAAACCAACCTTCCCATACTGAACAGATTCTTGTGTCAGCATGTGTCCTATGCTGAAACATCTCAGACTGAACTTGGCTCCAACCTAAGAGCACAGGGATGAGTTTAGCAGATGAGGCTAATGGAAAGAGAGGAGTTCAGTGTGTTCAGAGGGTCCAAAGGCAGTGGAAGAAATATGGCTGCTGATGAACTGAGGGTAAAAGGAAAGGTTTTATCTTCTTCTCTTTGTTTCCCATAGTTCAATCATTTGGATTTTTACTGAAGTGCATACCATCACCTACACAGCAAAGAAAACAAAGTGGCAATATTTTTCTTTAGGTTCCCCAAAGCCTAACACAATCAAATTGTGCCAAAGAATACAGCTATCCTGCAAAAAATAGCTTAAGCAATTAAATTACTGTTTAATGACAAATATATGCGTTGGTAACAACTGATTAATTCTCTCACATAAAAATGGACTGAAGGTTAGGGGCATCTTACATTCCACTTAAAAGGAAACGGAGTCATGAAAGACAACATATTTTATTTTCTTCAGACTGAAATTACTTCACAGAAAAAGCTTCTTCAAAATGATAAACAAAATGTTAAGGTTCAGTTTTCCTGCAGTCAGAGTGCTAACACAGCTTAGGTAGTACTCCAAACTGCTACTCTCAAAACTCCCTCCCTCAGCTAGCACATTGTCACAACTTCAGTATAGCTGATTATGAAGAAACATGAGTTAAAGAAACTTCAGAAGAATTTTCCCAATTTTGTTTAAAACACAAAGGAGTAAAATGGCACTGCAACACTGGTTTACAAAACATCGCTTTTATTATACAGATCACTTAAATAAGCTTTCAAATATAGATTTCAAAAAGCTTTAATATGTTTCTGAAATAATCATTATAACATCCATTTCTGAAATATTTATTGCTAATATGTTAATATTCCTCAAGTTTTGCCGAGTATTAGCTGTTGAGCATTTTTGTTTGTGTTCAATAACAATTAACTCATCACTGAAATGCCACCTCCAGACATTTTCTAGTGCCTATATGCCTTCCTCCAAGGGATTCAGATTATATTCTGATTTACACATTATGAAAAGCTTGAATACATCCACTTGACTCAAATGGGAGCCATGCTTAAGTTACAGGAAAAAAAAAGATCAGCTAGCCTATTGAAGTGACATAAATAACTAAGAGAGGAGACAGTGACTCAGCCATAAAGGCTAACAAATTTACACACTCAGAGATTCAGTTTTAGTATTTTCTTGGTCGTAGGAAGAATGTGAAATACCAGAAAGTGATTGATTGCCTGGCCACACTATTCTGGTATAATCACAATAGTCTGGGGAATTCAAATAGATTTTGAAGAATTTAATGTGGAACAAATTATATTAAAGAAGATTCTTTAATGAAATGTCATTTTTGACTCACACAGCAGATTAACTACTTTGGAGGGAAGTCTTCAGGGCCAGCCTGGCTCCAAAGTGATTTCTTCATATTGTTTCCCAGTGCATCCTCAAAAGGTAGCAAGGTAGTTTCACCATTACATAAACTAAATTTTAACTACTTTACTGAAAATATCAGCCAGGGCACCAATGTGGAGGTGATTTTTTATCCTATGTGAACCACACAGCAACAACTCCTTTCCAACAAGCCAAAAGCGCTTATAAAGTGTTTTATTATTGACCCATGTGAGAGTAAAAAGTGAGAATCTGGTATTCTGTTAACAATGTCCCAGTCACCTGCTTCTCTCAGTGTACTTTAAAAAAACACCTTACAGTATCTGAAGCTTCCTTCACCACTGTAACCTGAATTTGATAAATAATTACACTGAAGAGCAGGAATTTAACAGCTTCGTATAACGTCAGCATGAAATCAAATAGCAGTATTTACTTTAAAAATAGGTATTTTAAATGTGTAGTCTAGGTTCTTTCAAAACAGAGTTTATCACTGATATGCAAACACTGTAAGATAAGAGGCTTCAGTGTAATTCTTGTTATACCACTTCAAAAACATAGCATATTTGAGTAAAAAAAAAAAAAAGGCAGTTTATAAGTTTACAAATAAATTTTGATGTTACTTCAGGTGAATGCTGTGGGACAGAAGGCAACTTAGGTTAGAAGTCTCACACAGAAACTCAGGAATGAACAGAATGCAGTCTTACAGACCAGGAGGTTTAAAGGAACAAAATTTTTGAGGTTTTTTTTAGGTAACTCCAGAAGAATCAGAAAGAATCTGAACTAACGAAGGATAAAAATCACAAGGATATTGTAATCAATTTTCATGATGGAAAGGTTCAGGTCAAACACATTGCCTGCCCAGACTTTTTGGGAGAGAACACAGAAGATCTCAGTGCTAAGAAAAGCTGTCAGATAAATCATGTCACCCATGTGATGCACACAAAATCATTATTTGCAAAAGCTCCAAATACATTAGCACTTAATGGAGATTTCCAAAGGCTGAAATTGGTCTTTTCAGTCACTAAAGGAAGATTCACTATCAGAATTGTCTTCTGCATTCCCATCATCTCCCCAGGCAGGCACAGGGGCATCTGGAGTCCTGCAGGCAAGAAGAAGTGTTTATGTTGTAAATCCTAGAAGGTGGTTGAGGAACTCAGTAGGCCATGCCTTTTACTACATTTACATGCGATTTGTATCCACGGCACTTAACACATCAATTGTTAGCTTTACAAATGCACACCTTATCAGTGTTGCTTCAGCTAGAACTGAAAGATCAGTACTAGAAACTGTAACTTGTAACTCACTGGACATCAAAATTCTGTAGACATCAGTTTGAATGCACACCTTCAATACTATTGGAAATTACGATAGTTCACTAAGAAGCAGCAAACACTTGAAGAGAGTTGAAAGCAGGCAATACTGATTAATTCATTTTTTATTTTTAATCAGAGGTTATAGGGCTGAAAGGAACATGCTGTACACCATTAAGCAGTGTAAATAGTACATGAAAAAAAAATAAGACAGGAAATGAACAATATTGTATCCAACTAAAACTGCAGGGATAATTTAGAGAAGCAAAGAAGAATTACTCAGAGTGGAATTTGGCTAGAACACTGGGTTAAATTTGACATGCAAGAACAGCCATGGGATTTTTATTGACTATAAATGATCAGACTTCTAGTATTTAGTTTTGAGAAGAATATGTAAGATGGACCTCAACATCGTGTCAAAACATTTGCTTGGGGAAATCTACTGGGAATGGAGGACAGAGAAGCAAGTCATCTACAGAACAACCAGCACTACTGACCACAGATGCTGGTTCTGCTTTGAGACTCCCTTCTACATAATGAGTTTAACAATACAAGCAAGACTGCCCCTGCTAAATTCTGAAACCAGGGTACAAAGTACACATGCAGCTATACTTGGCAAAAGGGAAAGAATGATCTTTACAGAAAATAGCTTCTTTAGTTAAATGCTCTTTTTGATAAAACATCAAATCTAAAGTAAGGTGATAATTGCACTCTTTTTTCCTGTTGTTATTTGGTTTTGGGTTACCACTCCGTGTCATGCCAGAGTATTTCTTACCCCACTTCAATTGTTTATTATAATGTCTCTGTTGGAAATCCCTAAGGTACACTTAAGGTGTTTATAAGCATTCTGGGACAAAAATAAGAAGTGCATTAAAGAACTGTAAGAGAACCTTCTCCCACCCCCCCCTGCACACCTCCAAAATATATTAAGAAAGGGTTTTGTTTCTCATGCAAATACCACTTCACAATATTATTCCTTGTTGCCATGGTAATGACAAAACAGAAGAGCTGTGCAAAGACATGTGATCTGGAGAGAGCAGTGCAAAAACTCCTTCAGTAAGGAGAAGATGGCAATGAATTCCCTTACTTCAGGAGAGCAGGACAAAATCTCCTGGAATTGTAGACAGGCAAGAGAAAAAGGATAAGAAACAGAAGTTAAAAATTAGATAAACTAGCTTAATAAATTAGGCAGTTTTCAAAAAAACCTTGTAGAAAGCTGAGAAAGGAGTGATAACAGAAGTAAAACAGCCAAAGGAAGAGACCATAAACATCTCATTATTAGTCAGTCTCCCTGAGGCCACAGAAAAAACACACAGTCACCAACAGGCAGCTGGGACAGTCTGTAGCAAGTGACTCAGCATACAGCAATATGTAAATGTTCCTAAATTTCACTGGGACTGAGCTAACAGGCCTGAGCCACCTGAAGGCCCACAAAATGTTGCGCGAATGGCAGAACATATATTAAAAAAGTCTCTATGATATTGGGACAAGAAAGCAAGGAGATTAAAAAAACCAAAGTTTGCCATGGTTTCTTAAAATATACTTGAAAAAAAAACCACACCTCAGTAATACTGTTTATTTACACACACACACACACGCACGCACAGAGGAAGCATTAGTCACCTTGCCAAAAATAATTAGCTTTCTTTAACGAGGCAGATAGGCAGTAAAATTTTCAAATTGGTAACTTAAAGACAATCTGCCTGAACTTCAGTGTTTCAAAGAATCCTTGAAGATGGACTGAGACCAAACCCCAGTCATATTCCGTGAGCCTCAAGTAACAGTAATAACATTTCTGTCTTAACCCCATCTTAACTCAAATAAGGAAATCCAAAAGCAGATATTTAAAAACACAGCTGATTTTTTTTTTTAATTTGAAATAAAAAATCCATCAAAATATGAGCAAATAGCATTTGCACAAAAGTATGTGCCAGTAATACAGAGTAAGAAACAGAACAGATTTAACAAACGTACAGTAAGCGCACGTTAGATAATCCTTTCTCAGACCTGTACAGATTCTTACTTGCAGTCTTATTTCTTGTTTGATCAGTAAAAATATCAAACGAGTAATAACTAATTCAGGCTTATTCAGACACCAGGAAGCAGCTGGGAGATAAAATGACTCAACATATGACAGTAACTCAGTTTCCCAGTATTTTCATTTTAGTAAACATACTGTAAAAAGGCTTCACTGAAAGGAAAAGAGGCCTTTATATCATCATATGTCAGCAGTTTCTGCAAAGGATGCAAGTATTTCAAATGGTTTGGTGGCTACGGCATAAGAACGAAACTTACTGTTTATTATTTCATCATTCCCAGTTTAATACATTTTGTAAAACAGTGCAATAAAACTAAACTACATCTCAAAATGTAAGATTCTAAAATCTGTTCTTTAGATAAATCAGTACTGAAAATGATTATCTGTTCTTAGTAGTCCTTACATTAGGTTGGCCTCAATCCAGTTACAGTGTTGAAATGTTGACTTCAGCTTACTCCATCTATGTTGAGCATGTACACTGTATCAGAACACTCTACTGAGGGAATCTAGTAATAAGCCTGTTACTCCTCATACATAAAGCAAAATAAAATAGAGCTTGTTTTTATTACTCTGCAACGATGACATCTGGCTACCAAAGCATTGGAAGAAAATTTCTGGGATATATCTCATATCAAATAGTACACTTAAAATGGCAAGTGACATATTATTTGATTCCCTACTGCTAGATGCACATCGACAGATGTCACCTTGTCACTGCTATATCCTTTTAACTGAACCTGTAATTGGCTTGGAAGAAGTGATTCCACTTCCTTTCAAGTTTGGTAGGTAATGTTCTGCAACTTTCTGTTTGGGAGGCTGCAATATATGTCCACCTACATTTCAAGCTTGGCATTTCTTGAATATTGAAAAGGCATCTCATATTTGAGATTGCATCCTTCATCCTATGATGTCCTTCTCAGACCATCTTTTTTCAAAAATGGTTGCATTCCAGCCCTACTGAAAGTTACAATTTGGAAAGGAAACATTACTTACTCAAGAAGATCTGGATTTAGCCCCTCAGAAATCATTTTGTTTCGTATGGCCATAACAGGAACACCCTGTGTAGGAGGAAAAGTATAATATAAAACTGCTGGACACAAATTAGTGAACTACACAGGTTCTTTTGAACTCATTTTCAGAAAAAAAAAATGCATAATCACACAATGAACAAGAACATAGATTGATAATCTCACTTGCCATCGTATGAAATTAGAAGCAAGTAATGTCTGAGATCAAAGCCCAAAAAACTTGATGGAAGGGAATCAGCAACGGACCGATCAATTTGCAATTCCTGCAGATAAACCCAGTATGATGAAGTTATATCTCTGGATGAGAATATGAAGAAAGAACAAAGTAGCACAAAGACAGCAGAGAGCAGCTGCGCTGGAAAGACAAGAGAACTCGAGACACTCAAGGTACAGCTTCAATGGGAAATGCATCTCCTATTGCTCTGGAAAGGTATCTCGTGGTACTGCTAAAAACTGGAAAAGTCTGTGTAAAGCAAACAGGAAAAAGGCAAACTGGACTCGAGAACAGAATGAAAATTTAAAAATGAATCCTCTGAATACAAATGCTAGTAAAGTCAGGGTTAAATCTTCAATGATGTGCAGACAGATTTCAGCCAGCTAAAAAAAAAATTCTTTTTACTTTAAGTCCTTCCACAGCTTCTACACTTTGTTTTATTCAGCTCCTCATCTTAGATCACATGCTAAAGAACACTCTGACCCACGTAATCTTACAAGATACATTCCAATAAACTGTTCCTACGCTTCCACAAGAGTTGCACAAAGAAAACGTGTTGCTTCGCCATCTCCTGTTGCAAATGATTAAAAACACCACCTGAACCACAGCATGCCAATGCAGGGGGGGTGATGGGGAAGAGAATTGAATCTCTGATCCCAAGGGACAAAGATAGAAGAGGCCTAGGAAAGTCAGGAGAAACCTAGAAAACTACATGAACAGTACTGCAGGATTCTTTTGGCACAGGGCAAATAACTTTTGTCTAAAGTAAGTAAAATAGTGATAAAATAATGAACAGCAATGACTAATGTTCCAGAGAAGGACACAGTACTAGTGACAATTGCAGTAGCTAACCTGGTAAAGTGAGAGCTAAACCAGTTGCATATAGTTAGCAGTCTACTAGGACTAGACAAAAATCTGACTCCAACAGTTGTGAGGTATTAGATTACGATACAGAGTTTCTCAGTAAATAACATTTCATGCACATCACAAAGGGGAAACAGTTGAGTATTTTATGACTGTTAAATGCATTCACTTATACTTGGACACCAGGGATTTGGACACCACACACAATACTGTATTAGTAAATGCTTTTTTCCCAAGACTGGACACTCGTAGGGTCCTTCATCAGCACTGAATTGTTTACGCATCAGTTCAAGCCAGCTGAAAACAAGATACTTTTATTTGCTCCCAATGAAAGGGAGCTTAGTACGTGAACTAGTAACAGTGGAGCGGAAACTGTTATATCGTTATGTTCTCACTTGGAGAAGTGTTTTATTCCAAAACTGTATGCATTAACATATGCAAGAATCATTTTAAAACACAGAATCTATTATCCAAAAAATTTTTTCTTTTTACATCAGTATGCCAACCACTAGACTCATAAACTAACAAGTTTGCTTTGTAGCTAGTGGAAGACATTTAAGGTCACAGCTAGTGGAGAAGTCTCTTCAATACTTGCAGACTCGTAACTCAGAGACTTTGTAGAACACATTCTCTTCAAAAGTTGTTAACAGAAATAGATTTTGTACCAATTATAAAATAGGAATTCATGCAATCCTAACTAACTTTCTCACTGTTGTAGCATCAGAAACATTGTGATCATTCATACACAAGCACAAGCTAACTCATTACTTTTAAGACTGTTCTTGTGAGAAGTCACTTAACTTCTTAAACACCTTTTAGGTATCTTCTGCTTATAAACAGAAACTTTATGTTCCTCAAATAACATTATTCCCTACCGGTAAATTCTTCCCTATTAAGTTATTTTAACATTTGTAGTCCCAGTCCAAATAAAAATGAAATTTAATCTGAAAGACAATACATCTGAGGACTGGAAAAAAAGATTTCAGTGCCTTCATGTATCAGATTTACCAAATTTATCATAAGTTTAATCAAAATTCCCCTGAATGCTGCACACCTTTTCCATCAAGGGAGAACAAATAAGTTTATATCTATAACTGTTTATAATGCAATCAGGGTACTACAAATACTTTATCTTTCATATTTTCTTAATTTTAAACTGGAAAATCAGAGTGCTGCATACTAAAATAAAACAATTATTTTAAATCTAAACATTAACTATAAACTATAATTACACTGAGCATACAGGTCAACTTAAAAGGCATGTGTACTTTTTAACATGAGCCAACACTGAAGTCCCATCCCTGTCTCTGTCCAATTAAAGTTTGACATAGTCTAAATTCAACACATTGTACTCCAGCCTATATCCAGGCTGGTCCTGTGGCTTGAGAAGTGCGCAGATCCTGGAGAACCTACACTGCAAGTGGTAATCTCATTGTAAAAGAGGTTTTGGTCCTCCTCAGTTCAGAAAGAGGTTAAATATCATTACTGCTCGCAACTACTTAGGAGATCACTGTAGCAATCACATTTCACTTTCATTTGAGTTCTTTAAAGCAGGAATCAATCTATGTTAGGCCAATCAGTATCTTGGCCTCTACACAGTCACATCTGGTGTTTAGAATCCACCAGAAGTACATCTACTTTAAACACACTGTGTATCTGAAGCCCTGCAGTACTCCTCTCACTCTGTCAACACAAGAATTCTGAACATTTACTGTAGCAAACATGAAACTGCTTTTGTAATGTTTGCATGAATACTACTGCTGTGTATTTAAGAAAAAAAAGAAGAATTTTTGTTCAACGGCACTCCATCAAAATGAGTTTGTTACACAGAACAGCTACCCTCAGCATAAAAGAAATATCACTTCCAGCGCTTATTCTCCAATACCAGAAATATTGTGGGTCATAAATAAATGATCAGTTCCAATAAATCTTCACCTAGAAACTTAATTTCAGCAAATAAATGACACTAACTGAACTACTTGACTGGGCGAGAAGACTAGGTTGGCAAACAGAAAAACACACATTAATATGTAGTATGTTAGCTTGACTTTCCTACCACACTGTTTACAACTGGCAAAAGAGTCATCAGGAACTGCCAGTACAAAGGATAAATGTGGAAAGTGAGATCTTACTCCTCCAGCAGCCACCAAAAAAAAAAAAGTCAAAGTAATTAGACCATCCAGCACTTTCACATCCACTTTGAAATCTGGCATCAAATCAATACACTAACAAAGTATTCCGCCCTTTGCCACTATCCCACCGCTTGGCTTTCCACATGATTTGTAATAAGCCAATTTGTGATTCAAATGAAAACTAAGCTCTGGAACATCATCCAAAGCACTAAGCTCACCAACTGTAATAATTGCTCTGAAGAGGGAAAAAAAAAGCCCATGCAGTTAGTTTTCACATAAGCAACATTTTACTATACCGTGAGTTAGTAATGTTTTCCAGGATTATCATATATATTTTAGAGGAAAATTTCCAATGATTACTGGAAAATAAAGACAGATCTTTTTTCTTTGTTTCCAATGCTGTTTTCAGTTTTGTGGATATGAAAAAAAGAGCTCTTAAAAAAAAAAGGTCATGAAGAATCTCCTACTGATGTTTTCACTCCTTCATTTTCATGAACGTAAGTATTGAGATTATACTCATTTTCTATTTATGCATAGAAAAGAAGAAAGATGAAGAGGGAAACTAAATGTGCATCATGAATAGCAGGGAACTGAAGTGGAAGTAATTAGTTAAACAATTCTTCTACCTCTACTTTAAGCCCTATGGGAATAATAAACTCTCCTGCTCTGGAGTATACTGGCAAAGCTTTGTTTTGTACCCTGCAGCAAATAAAAGCTGCAAGCACGTCTGTGTGCAGGGAATGACACCAAATCTGCCACAGTAACCACACTTCCAGTGGAATCTTCTATAACTCCAACTAATATCACTCTGCTTTTACACATCTTTGTACCCTCAGTTCACAACTGCATCGGCAGAATTTTGTAGAAAGAACTGAGGCTGAGGCTGTCTGCAGTAATACATTACATCTAACCATTTCGTAGAGAAGACATGCTACAAGTATGCAGTTGGTTCCAAAAGTAATGCCTCCTATTTATTTCCGTGAAATCAAAAAGTACAAAGAACACAATAACACTGATTTTATTGAGCAAATTCTCAGCTGCAAAACACTATTTTCCAACAACATTAGCTGCACATTTTTATTTTATTCTTCTTTTTTTTTTACCAGAAATGAACAAGAGTCTGCATGCTGTGCTCATAAAAATTCACAAGGCTGTCCAGAACATGACTTGTCCTTCACATCACTGTTACCTCTGTTGAAATGCACCACTCACTGCCTCACTGTGCTAACATCCACTGTTTGGTTTCCGTAAACAGCTAGCTAGTGTTGATGAATGTAAATGGGTACCATTTTCCCACACAGAGGAATTCAGTTACACACCTTTACTTCATACACACTCTTGTATCAGACACCATTCTGTCAGACTGCCCCTCTGCTGCCATCTGTTGCACAACAAAAAGTAACAGAAGGTGGGAAGGTTCACACTCTACTGCCATACCACCAACATCTGCTTGTGACACTGTGGGGCAGCACTATAAAATAGGAGGCATTACTTTCAGAGCAATCCTTGCATGTTAATGTTATTCTAGCTTAAAGATTACTGACACAATGTATGCCTTCCACATTCACTTGCAATTGTGTGTGAAGTTTCACCTAAAAATAACTGACTACCCAAAGAATGATACGACAACTGACTTACCACTTGTACCATTTTGAGATATCTGGCATATCTTGGGTCTTTGGCCACAGTTCTCATATTTTCTGTTACTATCTCCGTTTTCTGTGGTGCTTCTTCATGTTTATTGTTCTGCTGTACACAAAGAAGATAAGACTTGAGTGGTTAGGTTAGTTACACAGACCGGAAGCATTGAGAGACTACAGTCTATGAAGTTTGAACCTGAAGAGTAAAGTATAACTTTTCTTACATCATGATTATCCTGATCTATACTCACAGAATCATAGAACTGCGGGGATTGGAAGGGACCTTAAGAGATCATTGAATCCAACCCCCAAATACTTTTAGCAACAATTTATTGTACAACACATGAAAAAAAAATTCAACAGTCAATCCCACAAGACATCCATGTAGCCTAAAGCAGCCATCAACTGTATTTAATAAATAAAACAGAACTAATTTAAACGCATTCTTTATATGAAAGATTTTGTTAAGATCATATTTATTACGTTTATTTATGTTTAATATGTTTATATTTATAGCTCGCTTCCCAAGTGGTCCAATGCATTTTGTCCTCACTGTAATAAGCTGTATTAAAAAATATGCTAGAAACTTCAAGTTGACATAGAAGCTCACATTCTAAAACACGAGAAAAGAACTGAAATTATGTGAGTTGAGCTGCTCATTTCATTCACGACCTTTCCAATCTCTGATGTAATTCATGTTTATATTTTAGTGTGACTGACCAAAGAGGATGAAATCATTTACTATTTGATCTGAGTTAGTTCTTGTTATTTAATCCACATATTTATGACAGGGTATGGCCTTGTTTTAGAAGTCACTTGTTTAGTTTCATTAATGAAAAATGTAACTTCAGATCTTTACAGCTGGTGTGACTGCCCTCTTTAAGTAAACTTACTTCTTCCATTTGCTTCAACTGAGATTAGAAATTTGATATGGAGAATACACTACTCAATACATTATTTATCTTCATTACTTACTCCAGACTGAGGTGACACAGCTGCCTGTTGATCCGTAGTAGCTGGTGCCACGGGACTACTTGCAACATTATTCAGATTTGCACTGGACACTTCAAATTTGACATCCTCTAAGCCAGGAATAGAGGACAGCTGATTGGATAAAACATGATCAAAATAAGCAGTGAGCATATTCTAAGTCTACACATAAGAAAGTCTGCGGAATGTCACGTGCTAAATATTTCACAGGTGAATTTCACATTAACAAAACTCTAATATTTTATCACTAGTTTTGGTATTCCAATTGCCTCTCCTTCCACACTCCTTCACTCTCTCCCCCCTAATCCCCCCTCCAAAAAAAAAAAAAAAAAAAAAAAAAAGGGACTACCCTGTTCAGGTGGCTTCTATAAGAAAATCCCAAATCCCAAAATGCTCAGTTGAAGCCTTTACTGGTTACACTGAGCTGTAGGACAGGAAAAGCTTCAACACCTTCCTGGCATTTTGCTAATGCCAACAGAAATTGCTTCTGTCATTAACAAATGAACGGTTTAAAGTTTTGGCTATTTTTTTTCTTGCAGCTAATTAAATGATAATTCATGACTAGTGGTTATATCCTTATGTCACCCTATCTGAAGAACATACATCAGACACATATGTCACTGCTCAAAGTTATAGTCTGTAGACATACAAACCTTTGCATCCAATATATTGAGTGTTGTTTCAATTTGCTGGATACGGAGAGAGAGTGCTGACAATTTCTAGAATAGAAAACAATTAAGATGTGAAAACACTCTCCGGAGCCAGCAGCATACATAAAAGTATTCACATCTAGTTAAATAAAATCTCTTTTGGTTTCAACCTGCAAAAACCAGTAGAATATAAATGAGATGAATGTACATGAAATAAATGAAGCAGTGCCATCACCCCTTTTTAGTACAGTAGCTAGAGTGGTTCAAATTGTAACTAATTTTACTACACATTATTTGACAGACGGAAATGAAGACAGATTATGTACAAATGGCAGCCAAAGTAAATAGGGCATTACTTTGGGCAACCAGATGACAGACTAATGGCAGACACACCGTACTCTCACAGTTGGCCAAAATAACTTTCTTCAAAGCTTTTTCCAAATGTGAAGGGAGAAAAGATGTGATGTGTACATATATAACTGAGCACGTACAAACAGAAATATTTGATAAAGACTACAGCAGGTGAATGAAAGCCTTAGATAGTCACAGTAAATCTGAACTAACCACAAGGTTTATATTTTCCAAGTGTACCTCAATAAAATTTTGATATATTTTTCTTACAAATAACTTCAGTTTTTCTAAATTACTCTATAAGCACAGTCACTCTGTTAACTAATCTTTACCATACTCCACCAGACCTGTCCAAGTGAAGCTGGCTTAGCACACAGGCTGGCAGATATGCACCAGTCTGACAGCTCTCTGGCACATGGGCAAGATTCTGCCTGGCTCTTAAGCAGAGCTTTAACACCCTAAGAAAATGGCAGTTCTGCCAATATGCTGAAAAAGGAAAAAGACAGTGACAAAAGTTAGTCTTTCTGGATAGTATGCGGACTTGTTTACATATGGCTCTTTGTTCACAAAGAGAAGTTGGCGCCCTTGAAAGGAACTATACACTCTGCAAGCAGTGGACGAAAGGGGAGGAAAGATGCACAAAAGATAGTTCATCAAGCTGACATATCAGCTTGACAAGAGTTTAGAGGTGGGCTGGTGGCAGCCTTAATTCTGAATTTCCTGACTTCTGCTGATTTAAAAACACTTCTGTACTTCAAAAATGCAAAATCTTTTCAAGTTTGTACAGTTACTACTAAGTCTGCTCAGTAACAACACATTTAGATTCATTAATAACTGTTTTATTAACTAGACTTCACAGTGTCGGTCCCTGCTCAAGATGGCTTTATGTATATACACTTTGATTTCTGTAGTGCTTTATATAATAAGCAATGAATAACTGAGATCAGATGAAAATCCATTCTGGATCAATTCTGGACAACTGATAACATCACTGGGCAGTGACAGTATCCCATATACCAAGTCAAGAAAATCCAGAATTTTTGATTTTTTTTTAAATTTTGAAACCTATATGTTAATATAGTAGTCAAAATTTATACTTGCCAAGAGTCTGGCTATAGTGGCTTTTGTTGAATAACCTAGTACACAGCTACAAAAAAACTCCACTAATCACACAAAGATAAAGCTTAGAGCCATATCAGAAAACATCACTTCTACAAGGGAAGAAGCATTCTTTTCCTGTTCTGTGGAGAATTTTAGTCCTAGTAAACTTCCAATAACTAGTCCTAGTAAACTAGTCCTATAACTAGTCCTAGTAAAGTTCCAAATTCAAGACAAAAACTTGCTATTTATTTTTAAGATTTTTTTTTTCCTTCACAAATCATAAACATCAATTGCTTCATGTTCCAGAGTAATCACTTGCCAAAAACATCCCTTTTTCACATCAAAAATTGTTTGCCTCCAGAGATTTGTATATCACCCTTCTAAAGTAAAGGCAGAGAAATCTGAAAGCAAGTTTTGATACAGTGCCTTCTGACACAGATGAGGGGGACAGGGACGGTCAAAATGGTGTCAGCACCAACAGAGCAGCATCTTTCCAAAACAAGACAACATTCACTGTAGGAGGCTCTCAGAAAAAGAATGAAAGTTCAAAAGCTATGCCAAATACAAAAGCTCAACGAAACAAGGTTAAGCGAGGCATAATCAGCAGTGGATTTATTGGAGAAAAAAAAATCTGTCTAAGTAATGCATTCAAGATGAGCAGAAAGCAAACTAAATTCTAAAGCTACTGATACAAATGCAGCAAAAATAGTGATGTGAATGGTTCTCATTTCTAGGAATCTTTCTCGTGGAATAAAGTGAGGGATGGAAAATAGCAAACATACCTCTTCACAGACAGTAGAAAAGCGGTTCAGAAACTGCACTGTGTGAACCACAAATTGGTTTAGAAATGCTACAGTTCTTTTCTGCTGAATAGCGGGAACCTGCAGTAAATAACACAAGAAAATGAGACAATTTGTAGGTGTTAATCCTCATGTTTGGACTGAAATATGTATTATAAAATGCAAAAATTCAGGAAAAAAATATTTAGAGATCAGCCTTGGGTGTGTTTGCTATGGATGCATAAAAACTAAATTTACATAACATATATGAGGATTGCTCCAGAAGTAATGCCTCCCATGTTATGATGTTGGCCCATGACATCAGGGGCGGATGTTGGTGGTACGGCAGCAGAGGCTGAACCTTCCCACTGATATTCTGTTACATTTTGTGCGATGTCGTTTCCACGAGGAAAAAAATGGCACCTGTTGATATTCATGGAGGCTTGCTGAATGTTTCTGGAGACCAAACAGTGGATGTGAGCACAGTGAGGCTGTGGTGGTGCGTTTCAGCAGCGTTGACAGCAACGGTGGGTCACCTCTGCTGGTGCAGTGTTATGAGCACAGCACGCAGGCTGTTGCTCGCTGCTGGTGAAAAGCCACAGCTAACGGTGGCCACGGTTGAAAATTCGTGCTTTGAAGCTGAGAATTTACCAAACAGCGTTATTCTGCTCTTTGTTGTAGTTTCCAAGGGAATAAATAGGAGGCACTACTTTCAAAGCAACCTAAGTGAAAATCCTTTTTCGCCACCAGCGTACTGTAACGTACTTGAAAAGTGGCAGGATGCACGGAAAAAAAATAATAATACCCAAACGAAGGAACGTTATCTTATTTCAGAAGCTTTTAAATGGAATAGCGAACTCTCCTCAAAGTTAGCATTAAGAAATAAAACATAGAGAGGGCAAAGCAGAGCTGTTCCTTCTGACGCAGAAGAAGGAAAACAAACCCTCCACGTCAGATCTGACCCGCGCATGCTTTTCAAACGGAAAGGCTGAATATTGTGTTTGCTAGAGAGAAACTTTCACAACCAAAAGCTCTGCACGTGAAGCAGCTCCGCTGGGGCTGAGGGATGAGGCGCCAGGTGAGGCGAGGCGCGGCCGTACCTTAGTGAGGTCGATGCCGGAGCCCACGATGGGCAGCCCGTCCTCATCCATACCCGCGGGCCGACAGACTGCCCGCACCCCGGAAGCCCCCCGACTTCTCCAGCGTCCTCGGCCCGGAAACAAAACCCGCCCGCCCTACCAGGACTGGGCTGACGGTCTGCGCTTGTGCGCTGCTCTCGCGGAGCACCATAGGAAGTGTAGTTCAGGAGGGGGAAGGGACCGTAGGCGCGTCCCTTCACGCTGCTCTGCAGCACCGCGGCCAGGCGCTGCTGGAGGGTTAACAGCACGCTTCTCTTATTTCGGCGGCTTAACCAGAGAATCGTTAAGGAGGGAAAAGGCCACTGAGATCACAGAATGAAATAAGGTAATTATTGAATGGTTTGGGCTGGAAGGGACCTTTAAGATGATGTAGGTCCAGCCTCCCAGCGATAGGCAGGGACACCTCCCTCTAGAGCAGGCTGCTCAAAGCCCCGTCCAGCCTGGCCTCGAATGCTTCCACAGATGGAGCATCCACAACCTCTCTGAGAAACCTGTTCCAGTGTCTCACCATCCTGACAGTAAAGAATTTATCCCTGTTTTCTAGTCTAAATCTGCCCTCTACCAGTTTAAAGCCATTGAAGTCCTCGATGAAGACTATGTAACACGAAGCTGCTCGTTGTTCCCCGTGCTCCATGCATTAGTGTACAGGCATTTAAGTTGGACTCCCATTGAGGCTGATTTACCAGTTGTGGTTCTCTTATCCTGCACCTAAAGTGCTGTCTTACTCACTTGTGATCCAGCTCCAGGCCGGGAGTATCCATTACCATCATCAGCCTCTAAGTGGGATGCTTTGAGGATCACCTACCCCAGCAACCCTAGTTTGAGTCCTAATTTAAAGATTACATTGGAAAGCTTGCTGCCAAAGACAATCTTCCCCTTCTCTAAGAGATGAATCCCATTCTCCCCCAGAAGACCAGATTTCTCAAAACTAGTTCCATCACATAAGTAGCCAAAGCCCTGTTCATGACACTGCTCCCTTAACTATTTATTGATTTTCTTAATTCTATCAGCCCTTTCCCTCCCCATTTCCCTCACCCGGAGGATTGATGAGATTACCTATGCTCCCAGCTCCTTGTAGACTCTCTTGGTATTCTTTAGGTTGCTAACACCTGTGTTACTGGGGTCCATGTGAAGCAGCAGCAGCAGGTTGTAGTCTATGGGACGTACAAGGTCTGGCCGCCTCTGTGTCACATACCTGATGCAGGCTCCTGGCAAGCAGCCAGACCTTGAAAGACCTCTTGAAATAGCAGGTCAGAATGACAAATGGATGCCTCTGTACCCCTCAGGAAAGAATCACCTACCACAACCACCTGTCAATTTTTCTTCCTTGCGGTAGTTGTTCTGCAACAGGTCTGGCTGCCTCATTCAGTTCAGACAACTTACCTGTTACTGTTTCTCTTTCCTTCTCAGTCTGCAACTCCAAGTGGTTCCACAGAGACACATCAGGCTTTGGGCAGGCTTTTTCTTCTTGTTAGTCCTTCTCATGGCTATTTGCCATTTCTCATCACTGTTATCTTTCTGTCCAAATGGGTGTACAAGTGGAGGAGTTTGGGACTGCTTGGCCCCAGGCTGTAGATTCAATACAGGCTGCATGTGAATCTAGCTATTTCTGCCTCCCTGATAGTACACAGCCTTTTGACAGGCTCCTGTAGGTCAGTCAGCTGTTGCAGCTGACATATATTATGAACTGTGAACAAAGACCGAGATTGTTACTTTGCAGCACAGCTATGTCATGCTTGACTCAAACTGGTGGTCCCTGTAAAAGCTTTAGAAGGGGATCTGATCTCCTGACATTGCCACCCATATCTGCTATTCATGCTAATTAAATTTTGAATATGCTGCCTACAATTAGAGAGTTATAAATGAAAGCTGAACAGAAAGTATGTTTGACTCCACGTTGTTCAATATTAAATAATGAATTCCTGCATCTTAACAGGTCCTTTCTGGTTTAAGCCATCTGTTCTCTGGAACTCATCTGCCAGACAACTGTTTGAGACCAAAGTCGTAAAAGAACAAGTCATGAAACAAGAGAACATGTTGTCTCTATTAAAAGTCATCAACTGCCAATACATCATGCATCTAATCCCTAGGTTGATTAACTACAAATGACAGATGAGAAATTAGTTTTAAATCCCCAAAGACATGGCTCCAGACGGAGCATTAGGCACACTTACATTTGTAAGTAAACCTCAGCTTGAACACTATATGCAAACTGCATCCACTGGCAAATTCTATGAAAACCCTATGAGACTTAGAACTTATGTTAGCCAGGAATAATCAGTTCAGAAAAGAATCTATCCTTTGGAAAAGGGATGGGAACACCGAATTCCTAGTCTTCATATCAGGGGTAAGTTTTGGAGAATCTAGGCTAAGCAACTAAACATCCTAGAGTGATGGTATGTGCTACGTTGGTAATCTTTCTTCCAGTGGAATAAGAAGCAGCCCAGCTCGCTAAGTAAAGCTTCATTTCAATTCTAAGATTGTGTACTATGGGAAGGCAAGAAAATCAGGGTGATATGGAGCCGTTGTTTATAGCAGTTAATTCAACTAGCATGTAGAAGAGGAAATTCTTGGTGAAAATTCTTCCTGGCTACATCTGAATACTGCTAAATCTAATAAAATGCTATCTAAATTTAGAGCAGTTAAGAATGTACCATAGTTGGAATCTGTCAGTAGGAAGCTTCTCATGTGATGAAGAAACAAAATTACACTATTTAATTTAATACTCTGAAGATTATAACCCAAAACTGCCCTGCTAGTTTTAAAATGTTAAAAAGAAAAAGCAGTTTACTTCCAAATGATTTCATTTTGCCAAGCATTTTACAAACCCCACATTCAGAATCTGTGACAGCTAGAAAGCTGCAGATAGAGCACGTAGATCTGTTACTCCAAGCTTACATAAAACCCTAATTCATGTAGGAAACAGCTTTTCTTTCATTTCATGGTTTTTATTTCATCACTTTCTTTAAGTCACCTGCTGTCACACTCACAGCCTTGTTATCTTCTAGTAAGACATTACATAACAAAGTCTGCTCACCCATACTGTTTGAATTGTTGAGCAAACTCTATTTCCTACTACGTTGTGGGTAAGGGCATGTAGTTGGCAACTTCTTAATCTCCCAAAGGCAGGGCAGGGGTTAGTTTGTAAAATTCAATAGGTTTAATCTACTTATAGGAATTCTGTGAATTATTTTTTGGGAAAGGAACTGCTAGATGATCCAAGTGAATGCTTCTACTTCAATTACCTCAAAAAATCCCTTACTTATATGCAAGAAGCATTAATCTCTTTTACCATAAAATGTCTGTAATGTTTTCCAGGCAATGTTAGAGCAATTTAATAATGTAAATGCTCAGTTAAATTTTTACAGACAAAGAGATTCAGATAAGTTGGACAAAAAAAAAAAAAAATCTCACAAGAATATGATCTTCTGTGAACTTTCTGGTACTTCCTGCTTTTAATTTGGCAAAAGAATACTGCATAGAAAAAACTGCAACACAGCACTTTTTTTTCCCAGCTGGAATTAGGAAGTGCAGGGTATGAAAAGTGAAAAACAGAGTACAGGAAAATGAGCTTTTTTTTTCTTCTTCTTCTTCTTCTTTTTTTTCCCCCCAGAACCTCCTGGAAATGTTTTAATTGATCTGTTAAACCAAAACTATTAATACTTGAACCCTCAGTGGGAGTATTTATAAAAAGAAGTATCATAGAATCATAGAATTCTTAGAGTTGGAAGGGACCTTTAAAGGCCATCTAGTCCAATTCTCTTGCAATGAACAGGGACATCACAGCTACATCAGGTTGCCCAGGGCCTGATCCAGCCTCACCCTGAAAAACTTCAGAGATGGGGCATCAACCACATATATATAATTGAGCGATAATATCCTAATTTATGGATATTACTCAAACACTTATTTTGCATCAGTACCTATATTGGATGATAAATACCACATTAAGGAATAAATACTTCACAGCAGGTAACTGCTGGCAGTTCATACCCTATTTATGTATATGTACATGCATACACGTGCTTAAAGGTAGAGTCATGAAAGAAAAATTAAAGACTGATTAACAGCTACTAAAACGTATTTCAGTTGAGCATTAGTATTGTGAAGATGTTAAGCCTAGAGATGCTGAGAATAACTTGCACGGCAAGCTGGAGTGCAAGTTAGCAGAGGATAACTTGGGAGCATAAACAGAAGCTGTGTGTACAGACCAAAACTTTGTCCTCATTAATGAAGATGTTTTGTCATATGATTAGCATGCACTTGAAAGTAAGGAGAACAGCACAAGCTCAAAGCACTGAAAGTGATTTGCTACATATATTTTTATATTACCCAAAATCAGAGCCTTTAGTCCATTGCAAAACAGAACTGCACAGGCTGAAAAAACTGGCAGGTGCTACTGTACCTTATAATGTTCATATGCATTTTATATGCTTATATACTGTTACAGGTCCCAGGACATAAAATTATTTTAGAATCAGCATCGAACTCTAATAGCTATACAATTGAGAGGTAAGTTAAACACACAAAAAGTTGGTCCAAAAAAATTTCCAGACATGGTGTCACCTGATCCTCCATAGGGGCAATAGTTGTTTTTACTAAGGTGGTCCAATGAACAGCTGAAAAGGTCAAAGTGTAGATTAACATTTTTTTGATTTCCCATGGAGTCTTCTAAATCCATGCTTGCAAATGGAATTCTGGCAAAACTGTCCGTACAAAACTTGTACAGCCTCAGTGATTTTCCCCCAACTGAAGCAATAGAAAAAAAAAAAAAAATCTATCTCAATAATAATTTAGGTATGTCAGAACATGTATGCAGCAAGCCAAAAGAAGGGTCAGAGAATTACCAACCGCGTGATTGTTAGGCAGACTGAGTAACGCAAAGCTCAGGTTATGTAGGTTCAATTAAGTGATAAATGGGTTACAATTCTCTGAAAGCAGCTCTTTGATTTTCAGTTTTCCTGGTACAATCCTAAGGCAACATCAGAGACTTCACTAATTCATTTGTTCTGCAGGGAAGAGCTTGGGGAGCATGCTAAAAACATTAACTGCTTTTTTTTTTTTTTTAAATAATACTCTCTTACATAGGTAAGAAATGATAAGAAAAGCCCTGAGCTTGGCAACAACATTTTAGTTCTTTGTAAGTAGTTTTAAGTAGTCCTTAAGAACAAGAGCATTGAAAACCAAGGATCTTGGCATCTCAATTACACCATAAAGGAATTTCTGCCTCTTGTCTCCTTGCAGTTTGAGCAGCTCCAAATAATAAACAAGCAAAACAGCTAACTCAAAGTGTACCTGCATATATCTAATGCAAACTGCCTTTGTTAATGTGTACTGTGTACTGAGTACACTGCATATTTGGCATACCAAGATGCTGTATTGAATTTTGCTCTGAAGGACAAAAAAAAAAAAAAAAAAAAGCTGTTTCACTTTCACTATAGCAGAGATGTGACTAAATTCCAAATTTTTCTTTCAGACCCACAAAAATTTTAGCTATGAGCGAACTACATCTCCTGTTTTTACTTTACGTTACCTTTCACTCTCTGGTCAAAAGCTGGGGCTAAGAGGTGGATTAAGTGTTGTATCTTGAAACATCCTCTGCTTACTTTGCAAATTAAGCAAGCACCAGTCAAGATTGGACAGTTTTCCAAAACTAGGCTAATGGTAACAAATTGTGTAAATTCTAGTCCAGCATTTTCTAGTTTCTTGTGCATGGAGATTTCCTTTTGGTTACTTTTTTTTTTCTTTCTTTTTTTTTTTCCAGACAGTTGCTTTTAATTCTCTACTGTCCAAAATAAAAAAGGGTAAATTTTTATGGCTGTTAGTCAGTGGAGCCCAAACGGAAAACTGTGTGACTCTGGCAAAATGAACACAAAAGAACTCTATATTCTATCGACTCCAGGGACTCAAGTCTTATAGTTAGTATCAGCTACTTGCACTTTCCTAGAAAAGATCATCTGGATGGTGACAAAGGAGGCGATGAATCAGAGTGCTACTCACAGCAGGAAGTATATTAGATGCATTAAGTCCATTTGCTACATTACAAGGGAAAGTGGTGAAAGTCCTTGTATCTCTAAAAATTCCATCTATATTCTGGTGCATCATTTGAAGAACCCAGATAAACTGCAGTGTGGTTAGAAATTAAAATAATAACTAGATACAGATAGAAGGAAAAACAGAAGATCAAGAGGGAGAAATGCTGTATGCTAGAACATGGCCCAAGGTGACTTGAGAAGGTAAGACCAAAGGCATGATGATGCTACTCATGAATATGCAGCTCTTAGGTCTAGCTCCATTTCCTGACTTTATCTCTCATGAATTATCACAATTCAAAGCCAACAGGATCTGGCCAACTCCAACATAAAGAGAAGCAATGAGATGCTCAGTGAAACGGAATAAACAGATGCAAACCACTCAGTCTGATCCTGTATGACCAAAGCCAGTCTAAAGAGAGGAGGTCAAATTCTTGGAGAACACTGCTATAAGATTTTCTTGGTTGCATGCTAAATAGCTACACGCTTCTCAGATCCATTTCCACTTTTATTCACTTCTCAATGCTTCTTTGCTTGTTCTCAACTTTTGGTGCTTTCTCACAAAGAGCTAAGATACCCAAAATGGCTTCATAAGTTTATCTGAATACTTACTTTTACTAATGGATCTGTTTTGGTTGTATTGTATGTAGTTGAGTGAATGACTTGGAACAAAAGAAAGGGGCCAAAATATTGCACACAGCCAATTCTGACTGGACACCGCAGTAACACCAAAATGATTACCCATATTTAAATCTGTCAGATACCCTCACACAAATTCTATCAGCCCTTCGTTGGTGGCCTCCAAATGCTGGATTTTAAATTTTCTTGCTTTCTGTTTAAAGATCATAAACACTGTTTTAATAACCACCTGTTTCATAGAAAGCCTAGAAAAGTGAGCAGTCTTTCAGATTTCACTATTTTGGACTCCTCTATCCTTCTATCTACAGAAGCTGCTTAAAATTGAGACCTGGAGTAAAGCTCCACCAAAGTCAGCAGAAGTTAAGTCTGTTAGAATTGTAGGTTTTGTTTTGTTAGTATGGATTAAAAAAAAAAAAAAAAATTAAAAAGAGGTCTTCCAGATCATTTGGAATTGTCCAAATATATAACAGTGTGTGGAGACAGAGGAATTACCAACTACACAAATGAAGTTCTTGATGTATGTTAATTATTGGTTTTTGCTTGTTTTGTAGCACACAGAAGAAAATGGCGATAACACATCTACCTTGTTTAGAAGATGGCAAACAAATTCAATTTAGAGTATGTATGACAACCCTAAAATGTTAAAAAGACCTTACAAATTAGAACACTATCAATTTAGTTACTGAATATTTTTTCTAAAAAATATTTTACACTGATTAATATAAATCAGTAATTAGAGTATCTTGGCATATGTAGCAAATGGCTCTGTTTGCTGGCAACCCAAATAAATGCACAAACACACACACTTTTTGTAGAGTTCAATTTGATTTTTTATCTATTAAAATTATTGTGATTACAGCATCAGCTTTTTCACCGTGGTAACTTCTTTAATCAGCAAACACACTCACAGACAATATTTTCTGACAGTACGTTACTGTATTTCTTTCTCAAAAGATAGAAATGAATCAGGAAAGTTAAGACAGACAGGTGTTCATGCTGTAGGCACTCTGTGAGAATTTCAAAGTATTTGTGCTGTGTTAACTGAGAGACAACTCAGATTGCAAGATACACAATCTCTGCAAATAAGCAAATCAAAGTTACCATTAAAAAAACAAATGCCACACCAAACACCATGTTGAAAAATGTGTATATTTTAAGGGAAGTAGCACAGGATCAGATTTATGGTATCTGATTTTATCACAGTTTTTGCATTTGCAAGCTGAAAATGAAACACAAAAGGTTTCTTATTTTACTTTTTCTTATGTCCTGCAAATGAATAAATACCAATCAAAGAGTAAATTCTTTGCTTTGCTAGATGTCATACTGTGAAGTTCAATACTGAAGGCAAGTGGCAATTTTTACATTTCTGTTACCCAAAAGAAAATTTTATGGTCTCCTCCAACTGCACATAATGGAAGGGTTCTGTGCCATGTCAATCCAGATCCTACAGCTGCAGCACCAGTAAGAATGGGCTTAAAGAGGAAAAAAAAAACAACAAAAAAAGAGAGAAATATCAGTACAGCTTACCACGTACACTACATATACCAAGTTGCATGAACAAATTCTCACGTAATATTTAAAAAACAAACAAACAACACTTAAAATACACCAGAAATGAAACTGAAAAAACTGATTATCTTTTCATGTGTTCCAGCAGTGGCTTACTGTATTTAAGTAAGATGCAGCAACATCTTTCATGATGAAATCTTTTAAATGAAATTACTTCCTGCTATTTAAGCATAATCACAACAAACTAGTATGTTTGGAGATATCTTTTACTTGTAAGCTCTGCAAATGTGTACTAACTTAAGCATAAACAAAAATACTCCTTGTATTTGACATGCACAGCCCTGATACATTCTTGTTAATAATACAGTTAATTCAAAGCTGAAAAATACACAACAATCTGACTTTTGTATCTTTAGAAATAAAAATACTGAAAAAGTTATTAAAAAACAGGCTAAATGTGGGGCTTTTTTTCCATAGATTCATAGAATAACAAGGTTGGAAAGGACCTACAAGATCATCTATTCCAACCATCCTCCCATTACCCTTGCTACCACAAGCCACTAAACCATAGCTTTTTTCCTTCTTTTTGCATAAATGAGACATGGCAAATGGGTAGATCAAGCACCCTTTTAAGTAACAGGCTAAGCATTGTATGTGATTTTTCTATAACATGGATGAAACAATAAATAAAACAAATAGGCCAAGCAGCATTTCTGGATGGCTTTGGCTATTTTTCAGTTCTAGCTTTTAGCTACTTATGAGTTTGATTTGAAAGGGATAGATCCCATCCAAAAGCTGAATTCAAAAGTTTACCTGGGGATGTCCTAAATGATGAACAAGCAGTTGAGTAGTTGCCTTTCCTGGATATCCAATGGTTGCAAACAGATTTTCATTCACTCGGGACCACCTATGAATAAAATGAATGTACCTTTCAAATATCCCCATCAGACTATCAGAAGCACACACAAACTGGAGATCTCTCACTTGCAAATAACTCTGTGAAACCATCAGATATTCCACTGACACCAAAGAAATTCAGAGAAATGGCTCGTAAATTATTTACTATCAAAACCCCTGTGCACATGTTATTGTGTAACAGAGAAAAATCATGGTTGTTCACAAATTTCACAAAGCTTATAGATCAGGTCCCCCTAAAAAATGATTTAGGAGACAACTGTTCCCTAACTCACAACTACTTGATTATGCATAGATTTATATTAGAAAGAAAATCACACAATAGAGATAACACTTATACCTGAATAATCTGGCTCGATCAACGTGGACAGGTCTCTTATCCTGTGGATAACTAAAACAGACATTCCATGTAAAAACCTTTCTGCAAACAACTACAGATCAATACTGTAAGTATCAAAACAATTATTTTAAACACCGAATGAGAAATGTTGTCTACAATTCATGAAGCAGCTGACAGAAAACATGAGCTTCCCTGCAGCCTACATCTCAATTTGGAGTTGGAAAAATGAAATAATTAGCGACTTTATCACATTTCAACGGTTACGTATTTATGACTTAGAATGACATGATAATAAACAAGCTTCACAAATAGGAGAGATGCTCTCTCTCAAATGGACAAAAAGAAACATCACGTTAGATAGAAGTAGGCATGAAAAAGTATGGCAGGAAATGACCTGTACCTATTTATAATTTCTGGTATTTACTATTAACGGAATAGGTGATGCAATACATACTGCAATTAAATGCTATATTAGCAAAGCAGCCACACAACTTCATGTGCTGTTTAAGGAGCAAATACCCTCCTACACATAAAACATACCTGGAACGAGTGATATCCCAGATTAGCCAATCACTTCCAGCAACTGCTCCAATTCTGAGAGTATTCTTTAAACACCAGTCTGCTGACATCAGCGGTGTTTGTTCACACTCTAGGGAGAGAATGGCCTGGTGTGTAATTAGATCATAGAATCGTATTGTTCCATTCTTCTCTGCTACCATGAGCTGGAAGAGGAAATAATAAAACCTTGTAAACTTAGCATGTAGGGAATTTTTTAAGGCTTTTCTACTCTAAAGCAAACTTAAAGTCATTTCAATGGACTAATATTTGGACTTTTAATTGTACTCCAATCACGCTGTACATAGTGATTACATGATTTCATCTATATATGCATATACATACATACATATATGAATGCATGTTTTGGTGCTTAGCAGCACGAGTTCTCAACCACTTACTGTTTTGAGTACAAGGAACTGACTAACAGAGCTGTTCAAGAAACAGTGATAATGATCACTGTAACTGTAATATCTGCATTCACACCTACTGATTTTGTATACCAACTCTGGCTAGTAGCAAACAACAGCAGACATTCAATTTTGATGCCACCTGAATCAACAGTTCTCCTGGTTTTCTTAGTAAGGACCATATATTGGTGAGAAGCATAAGGAGAAATCAGATCATAGAATCATAGAATGACAGAATTGCTCAGGTTGGAAAAGATCTTAAGATCACTGAGTCCAATCACAACCTAACCATACTACCCTGGCTCTAACAACCCTCCACTAAATCATGTCCCTGAGCACCACATGCAAACGGTTTTTAAACACATCCAGGGATGGTGACTCAACCACCTCCCTGGGGAGCCTATTCCAGCACTTAACAGAAAGTACCCTTTCTGTAAAGAAGTTTTTCCTGATATCTAACCTAAACTTACCCTGGCGCAAATTGAGGCCATTTAGCCTCATCCTGTCACCAGTGAAAAGAGACCAACCTTGTTCCCTGCTGCTATTTAACTATTTTGATACCCGATTTGACTGCTTTTTTTGTTAGAAGTGTGCATTTTTGTGGTAACCTGAAAAACCGTGTGTAGCTACTTAAGGCAGTTATTAACACAAAAGAAATAATAAATCCTAAATTGCAAGGACTAGAGCATTAATGAAGTTGAATAATTTGGTATATATCAACAGACTAATCCTCATCTGGTACAATAAATGGATAAGTACAAAATCATAGTTTTTTATTTGATTTTTCAGCATGCTTCATATATTCCAAGTAAGAAAAACAAAACCAAAAATCTCTTGGTAATTTCAAACAGACATTTGGTTTGCCTTGCAGGGGTCTGTTATTGGTGAGTCCTGTTACCATGATTAACGGAAAGTTTTCTCTGATAACTGCATATCAACATGTAAACAGCAGAATAGTAATCAACAATAACTGATGTACGTAATCAAGAAAGAGCATTTCTGATGGGAAGAATGAGGGACTCAGTAAAAAGAGAAGAATAAGCATGACAGTTATTTACAGTGACTTCACCTTAGTGAATTCTACCAATACCCAATTATAACGTGCACAGGCTTCCCAAACTTAAGCCTTAGCATAGAATCAAAATCCACAGTTTAGAGGAGTACATCCTCCTGCTATTTTATGGTGTCAGTGATGAAGAGCTGCAAAGCACAACCTTAAAAGCCTCTTCAGGATGCCAGCAAACACTCATTCCAGGAGAACGTAAAACAAAATGGGCCTTCTCATTTCCTTCCAAATCCCAGACCCTAAAAAAGAAAAAAAAAAAAGTAAAGAATGAAATGTGTATTAGACTGCTAATACGTTAAAATTCGTGCTTCAAAACATTCAACAAAAGAAGTGACCAAAATAAAAACAGTTTTTGCTTAATCACTTCAAGAAGAAAATAAACTGATAGAAATGTAGAATGAAATGTGCTTAATACTTCTGCATAAAAATCAGTAAAAGCTGCCAGTGCTGAAGATAATGTATTCTGAAAACGATGAACAGGACACACATACTCTATATGAAAAGGCAACATTCAAATAATTTGATAAGCTTAGTTGTCTAGGCATGAAATCTAGATGTACTTTCTTTCTTTATTCATAATTCAATATTGCAGCCTTTGTACTATGGCACAATTAACAGCACCACAAAGTGGGAAGATCACTGTTGGTCTAGCTAATACAAGTAACCAAGAATTAAGTACCAAGCAACTGAAATCATCCATGTAATCATGAAAAAAGATAAGATGAACTGAAGTATTTCACTTATATATTTTCATATATATATATATATATATATATATATATAAATACATAAATATATTCATATATTATGTTTTAATTTCTTTCCTAGTAGGACAAGATGGAATAATGGAAATACAAAAAACTAAAAATGAAGCTAAGGCAAGGAAAAGGATTTGTGACAGATGTACAGTAGCCTACCAAGGGTCTTGGCAAGCTTTCAACAAATAAATCATGCAAGTCAGTTTAGCCTTTTTCTCCAGAAGCACCTACAGTATGTATCAGGCAGAAATACATAATATTAAGAAAAATAAAAACAGACAGCAGCTACATGGATTGACAGGGAAGTGTATGTTGAAACAGTAAAGCTAAGTTTGATGATGACTGCATTTTCTTGGATACATTCCATATGAGTGTCACTGAGCCATGAAGCTACTGGGTTTATAAAATGTAACAAAATCAAAACAGAGACTCACAGCTACTGCCCAACTGCCTCTTTTCCTATTAAATCAGCACGCAGTAGTGTAAATCAATTTCAAGCACAGGGCTGTACACCATTAAATGCTTTTTCACACACGAATACATACATCTATCCTTCCTCACTAACACACAGACCATAGAAATCATCTAATTTTTAAGCACAGTGTCCTGCTCAGTCTTCACAGTAAGATGAGTGGCTGTACACTATGATTGTTGATTCTAGAGGATTTTTGCTGACTTCCTCCAGACTTTTTCAGTTTATATCTCACCAGGGTGCTCAGAGCACTATATTTTAGAGATTACAAAAAAAAACTTACATAATACATCATAAGTCTAGACAAAATATATGGGAACAAAGTAACTATGTTTAATGAATGATGTTATTTTCTTATGCCAAACCACAACAGATCAAATATTTGTTTTCTCTGTAGAAAATACAGTCTGTAATCTTGAAGGATCAGTGTCCTTATTAAAAAAAAGTCAAAACAAAAACCTGACAACTGTTTTAAAAAATGAAATATCTACTTGATTAGGTAATTTAGAAACATACAATACTTTCTTCTATTGCCAGAAATTTTGCCTTGTAGATTTGTCCAAGTCAAATCAACACTTTGTGTGTGTATTTACTGTGCAGGGAGAAAATTATGATATAACAGAAGATGGTGAATCATTTTGGCCAAAGGAGAATGCCATCATGTTTCCTTCCCTGAAGTGATTGAGGTTATTAGGTGCTAAGACATAAATTTATGCTTTCTACCTCTGTAACTCTGTTATTTATAAAATGCTAAACTAGTATCTCTTTTTGTCAGAATGTTGAGATTGTTAGTAACAAACACTAGAGAAAGAGAGGAGAAAAGGATAAATGCCCCACATATATTTCCTTCTTTATTTATTGATTAAAAAAATAATAAAAATTGATATCATTTAGTTTTGGAAAGAAACAGACAGTACACATCCAAATAGATCCTTGATTGAATGCATGAAGTCCATGTTGTTACGGAAAAATCACAATTACAAATACATTTAATTAACACCTCAAAATATTTCCTAGTGACTAACACAAGTTACAAATGTGCAAAGATCAAAATGTTAGCCAGACTGAGTTTTCAGTTGCTCAGTAATAACCAAATCAGCTATAAAAACCCTCTGGTTTTCTCCACATTCCTATCACATAAATCAATCTACATTCAAACCCCATGAAACCTCACTAATATTACCTTGTTTTATACTGAAACAAACTACTGTCTACTTTTCCTCAAATATTTTAAATTTTTTTCTACCTCTGCATTACATCATCCTTATATTGATCCTGCTCCCTCTACTGAATATTACTGAACAGACTTTCTTTTTTTAATAGCTAAAAAAATCCAGAATATCTTAAAGAAGAAAAATCTGAATAACCACAATTGAAATAAAGCTCAAAGCTAGAATAAAGGAAAGCCTCAAAAATTACCCATACATCTGCTCAGTAAATTCATTTATTTCTAAGCAACTGAGAATTGAGAAATCATATTCTGCAGCATATGCAGTTTTAAACTAATACAAAGTTAGAGATAGCTACCCATGCCATTCAAGAGAACCCTTGGAAAACTGCTATACTTCTCTTATCGCTTACATTTTGTGGATAAACAGATGATAACTGCAGTTATCTCAAAGCATGGATGGAGCTATTCAAACTACTTCAAAATGACACTATTTTATATAGTATGAATGAATACAGATAATAGACAAGATGCACATATGTGGCAATTTTACCACAAAACAGATTTTTTTTTTTTTTTTTTTAAGTTAGGAAGGTATTCATCAGAGCATCTGAAAACCTGCTTCATGGCACTGAATATTACCCTTATTCCATATTCTAATTTCCAAATACAGAATAATTCTAACTAGAAAGCAAGCCCAAATTCTAGGTGAGTAGAAGTCATCATAAGGAATAGTATAACAGCAAAAACATACATATAACTTCAAGGCATTTCAAAAATCCCTAGAAGATGGAAGTTAAAAATAAAAAAAAAAAATCACCCAGCCAATTTCTTTCAACATAAGGTTTCCTACAATCTCAGTGAACAAGGAGGAACCATAGAATATCTAGTACCATCCAGTGACTCCTTGCCTCAAAGCTGCATCAGCTATCCTTGAACTCAGTGACTACTTCCTGACCTAATCTTAAAAAAGACTAACAAGAGGTTTTAATTTTTTTTTTTTATAACAGCTATCTTAGATATCCTTTGCTGAAGTTTCTTTTTATCTCCAGCAGACATATTCCATGTGTGAGCCAAGTCTTGTCACTACTGAACAGCCTAGAGAACGAGGAAGAGGGAAGATTCCTCTTCCAGAGATCACACAGAAAAGGTAAAGAGAGCCAAGTCATTCCTCATTGTGCAGCAGGACTGAGAAGACCTCAGCAAAGGAAAATGGAAGTGCAGAAATTGGCTAACACTGTAGGGAATACAGCCAATGATGGCCTTGCCTCAGGTCTCTTGTCAACTCTGTATGGAGGTGGTTACCACAGATTGAAAGAAAATTCTGGGTAGGACTTGAAAGAAGAGAAGGCTCAAGAGGAACCATAAAAATTCCCACTCATTGTTTGTAAGACAAAGGTGTAAAGGGTAGCTTCAAGTAACTCATTTTGTCTTACTGATAAAGTTTCTATAAATGAGGTAATGCACTGCTCAACTAAGTGAATCTGTAGAGAATTAGGTAGCAGAACAACCTACTTAGTAAATAGTGCCAAATATGCCACAAAAATGGTTGCACCAGGAGAAGAGGAAATTCATCTGTGTTGCTTAACACCAGTCTTCGAGGCAGAACTGTCCTAACCATCTCCTGACTCAGCATGCAAGGTCCTAGTAGGGCATTTCCTCCAATTACTTATATAAATAAATTACTTTATATAAATAAATGTGTAAATAGTTTATCAGAAAGCTGACTCAGGTTCATGATTTTCTTTCAGTGGCCAAAGGAACCATCAATGTTATTAAAGAAGTAGATATTTGAATCTTTTAGATTCAAATTCAGCATTGCAATCTATGGTTTCTCTAGCTGCTTGTAATATTTACTTGGTTACGCAGGCATTGATCAGTTTTTCCACTGCTAACTGTGGGATGGAATCCTGATTATGCCCTGCAGTGTTGTGAGAAGTGTGAGAGCTATAAGAACTGCACATGCAACATCTCAGCCATCTTGGCCAACTGTTCTTTACTAATATGCAAGCTCAGATAAAGAGAAACTGAAACACGCCAGTATTACTCCTATAATACCCTTACAGGTACCTAAAGTAAAGCAGAGAGACTAAGCACTATCTTTGCATTAATATAAAACTTCAGTTGTATTTTTTCAACTAAAAAAAATAGCTGTTCTGATCTACATTTACTGAGCTGTAAATGTAGACCACCTAAAACTAAATGCTTTTGAGGACTGACCATTACTGGAAATTCAACTATAATTTTGCCAGTGAGTTTCTAGAACATAAAGTAACTGCCAAACAAATCAAATGCAATGATTTATTTTTAAAACAATTTATATGCTATACTACGTTCTAGAACTGTGTGACTCTGAACATAAGTCATAACATGTCACATAGGAAATTGCTACCATTTCATAAAATTTCTCTGAATATTTTTAAGACTTTGTAACTGAAGGCTTATTCATCCATACTTAAGATCAGACTAAAATAACATTCCAAACATTTGATTTGGAAAGTGATTTCTTTTTCTTTTCTTTTTTTATGCTGACTGGATACAATAGTAGGAGACTGGTTAATACTTGCATAGTGATTGGTAACTACAACCAAAATTGTTGGTTAATAGTTGGGTCAGGACTGTAAAGAATAACAGAAGTCATGAAAGACTTCAAATAGGGAACATACAGGAATACATACAAAAAGCATGCAAAGCCGAAGACTAAAGTGCTAAATATAATCCAAGACCTTCATTTATTTTCATCCATTATAATGCGTAACTAGCTTAATAAATGTGATCAGCATACATCAAAAAAGATTAATGTTTTGGTATGACATTTATGATATGAAGGGACACTGAGGAACTCTGCCACAACAAATACACTAAGATAGAATAACATGGAATAAAATACTCTTTATTTTTTTTGTAACCGATAACTGAGTTCACTAACAATAGGGAGATACAAGTAACAATTTGGTGCAAGAATTAAGTGAGAATGGCAACTGACTGAAACAAGGTAAGATGTGCAACAAGCACTGACAGCATATTAAAAAACATACATCACACAACAAAAAAAACAGTTATCACTGTTTTTTCTGACTACTGTCTAATGAATTACCCATGCAATATAATTAAGACATAAGAGTACCATAAAAGCAAACACACTATGACCCCCCCAAAAAAACAACAAAACCAACCAAAACCCAACACATAAAGAACCACAGTAAGTTTTGTGATTCTATAGTTAATTTACTTTTCAGTGGTACCAAACCTTCCTCCATGAATGTCTACATAGGAACTAAGTCTAACTTTCCAATCACAAAACATCCCATTAGAAGGGACCCACATGGATCACAGAGTCCAATTCCAGGCTCCACACAGGACCAGCCAAAATTCAAACCATATTTCTGAGAGCTGTTCTGTTTTTGAACTCTAGCAGGCATGGAACTATGATCCTTTCCATGAAAAGTGACCATGAGAAATTGCCATGCTGTCATTATTGAAGTCCTGATACCAACAGTAAATCTTTGTGTTCAGTGTGGAAAGAGTATGAGGTAATTACCAATCAGACTCAAGACCTACCTCTGCAGTCTGGCCCGGCAGCTTAACATTTGTGTTTATTGTCAGGATGCAGATCAGACTAGTGATTTTTAACAGGATGATATTTGACATGAAATAATTCAAGAAATATTATATAGTGTCAAGAACTACTGACAACAGCTAAGTGATGTCAAGCTCTTTGTGTTTCCCAAACATATCCTGTGTACATTTTACAGGAACTTTATTAAGTATCAGAAAAAAAAAAAGATGTGCATGTATGAATTTCTGCAGAACTGTAACTGTGAAAGTATTCCAAGTTCCGACAGATATATATATATATTTTTAAATGCTGAACAGAGGGCTCTGCTCACCCAGCCCTTACAAGCAAAGGGGGGGATGCAGGTGCTCTTACGCTTAATGCAAATGTTCAGTGTATAGCAGTGTATAATGCTTTCAAATTTTAAGGCATTAAATTCCCTAAAGCTACCACAAAAGATTTCTTTTCTTATTCCCTAACAAACTCTTACGACACCAAGAAATCAACAAGATTTAAAGGAAAACAATGAGATTACCAGGCACATGGCTTTCAAAAGAAATATTTTAAAAAAAAGCAAATAAAAGACATTTGTTTACACATATTTACTTATTTTTACTTTAACTGTGTTTAATGTTAAAATGTAACTTACAAATTTGATTTATAATTTTGCTTAATACTAAATAATTTTACAATAGTTATTTTAGATATTTTCTCTACCAGTGGTATTCAAATTAAAACTTTGCAGTCACATTTCAAAAATAATTTTTTTCCCTCTTTTTAATGGAAGAGTAAAGCTATTATGAAATACTTAAAGTGAAAGACGGGAAAGTATCCTGCAAATTCTTCAATGTTAGGTTATGTTCAATAGAAGCAAAATTTGAAATTACACTATTTTGCCAAAAATATATCTTAACTACACCCTTGTTCACAGCTTCATACTTACTGGAATACAGCCACCCTCAGGACACAATCAAGAAGGTAACAAACAACATATAGAACTTGGAGTCTTAATTTTTCAAGCAACGCTGCATGTGCAATTTTTGCAGCTAAGAGAATTTTGATCTCTAATATAAATACAGTTGTACCCACAAATCTTTTGTAGGTAATAACCGACCCCTCTTCTGTCTGAGTGCACAGCCTGTTAGCATAGATGGCTACTGCAATGATTTGTATGCAACAGTATTTTCAGCACTCTTTCATAATTAGTTCTACTTTGCAGCTGGTCTTGTATTACAAGACCAACAAAATGACATAAAAGAAGCAACAAGAATCCCTGAATGACGTGATATCAATGTAAAGGTAAAAACCCTGAATATAATACCACACTCTCTTTTCAACAGGCATCTGACTTAAGCTGTTCTCCAACAAGAAGGAAAAAAAAAAAAATCAAACCCAGCTACAAGACAACACGGTTGCAGTAGCTTGTGGCAAGATGGTTTAACACATGAAAACTCATATCCACTACAAATTGTTAAATTTACTACTGAGTTAAAACAATGGAAAATCTGAATGAGTCCCTCTACATAATGTCCATACTGAAATGTAGTGTTAATTATTTCAAGACACAAGTCTTATTATTTCAAGGGGAACTCTGACACAATAATACTGAAATACTTGAAACTCCATGTTCTCGTGCTAATTGTTCTAGTTCTTCATTCCAAAGGTATTAACAGATGATGTATCCTGAGAAAAATTTCAGGGTAGAAACTAAACACAGACAGAAAAACTATTTGTCTTCTTACACTACTGCTGAGGCAGATTACACAGTAAGTAAGGAATGATTTTGGTAAGTCTGAGGGAATGCATTTTCCATTAGTTTTGAAAGTGTAACCTTTAAATTCAATAAAAAAAAAAGTCTTCATGCTCCACATGCATGAATGGAAAAAAATAAGAACTCAAGTATCCAGAAAAAAAAACAAAAATCTTACATACTTCCCATGGCTTTTAACCATAGACTTTATGACTTACAGCATAACTGTCTTTCAAGGTCACCAAGCTCAACTCCTGACAGCATACATCAACTAAATCAGTCTATTTCCTTTTATACTTCGTATTGATTAGTCTATTGGTTTTAAAACAGTTCTCTGTCATACCAGGAATACTGATCATTTCATAAAACAAACAAAACATGACACATTTTCAAATAACTCTTTGCTGAATAAACCCAAAACTAGTTTAGACTCAGTGAAGAAATGAAGAACAGAGAATAAATCAAAACAAGCTAAGAATGTAAAATCATACACATTTCTACTATTCATTCCTAATGATTTTCTTGGAAATATAGACAGAAGAACTCTTAAAAATCCACTCACTGGTCTGAGTTCTATTTCTGAAATCTCCAGGGGCATCTAAAACACACAAGCCTTTTAGATTTTAAATTTGAGAACAGAGTAACTCAACTAAAGCTAATAATAGACCGTGATTTATACCAGCTGATGATTTTTTTTTTTTTAAGTTCAACTAATAAATGGACTTTTTTTTGCCCCCAAGTCTTAAATGGTTATTTCCATAGCAATCAATATGGCGATAACTTCACATAATCGGAGAAAAACTAAAATAGTTCCTTAATTGAGACAACTTTCGTATTCTCACAGCTATATCAAGAAAGTCAAAGATGATGATGAGATGATGCTTAAGCCTTTTCCCCTACTGCAATGACTTGTTAAGCCTGCACAGCTGCCAACCTACTCTCTTAAAGTCTGAGCTGAATTGTATGGTTGTAGAGTAGCAGCATTATAGATTCATGAGCACCACCAGAAATGCAGGACAAGGGATGTTTCAACAAGGAAAAATGACTTATTTGCAACTCTCAGTAAGGCTAATAGGCTTGTGTTTGTGGACAAGTTCACAGGGGTACACTGGTTTTAAATCTGACTTAGCTGATGACAGAATGGATGGATCTGCATAGACAGTGCTGAGCTACGCATGCCTTACGTCTTCTGTTCAGACTTTTCTGTTCCTGTCCCAGCAGGTGAAATTGACAGCATGCATAATCACAGAATAACACACACTGGAAGACACCCACATCGATCATCAAGCACAACTCCTGGCTCCACACAGGACAACCTCAAAATTAAACAGTACGCCTGAGAGTGGTGTCCAAATGTTTCTTGAACTCTGAAAGCTTGGTGCTGTGACCACCACTCTTGGGAGCCTGTTGTGGGACCACCATCTTCTGGTGAAGAACCTTCTCCCAGCTACAAAACCCACCCTTTCCTTGACACAGCTCCACAGCATTCCCTCAGGCTGTCTTGCCCCTCTGCTCCCTATGAGGAGCTGCAGGCCACCATGAGGCCTCCCCTCCACCTCCCGTTCTCTAGCCTAAACAATCCAAGAGACCTCAGCTGCTCCTCATTTATCTTGCCCTCTAGATCTTCTATGAAGTGCTCTTCCAAATAGCCCTCTAATAGTTATATGACATTCTCATATTGCGGTGCCCAAAACTTCATCCAGTGCTCGAGGTGAAGCTGCACAGTGCAGAGCAAGCCCTTCCCCTGGTAAGTTAGGTGGATAACTTTGTCACAAAATTAAGTGAGTAAAACAAAAATTTTCCCCTCATGAACCCATGCTGGCTGTGATCAATGACTGCATTGCCTTTTAGGTGTTTTTCAATAATCCTCAAAATAATTTTCTCCCTAATTCCAAGACAGAACAGTTTTATCCTCATTCATCTATTAAGTTCAAAATAATGCTTTGAAAACAAACAATTAAAAAGAAACCAAAACACAAAAATCAAACAAAAACCTCCATAATGCAGTTAACAAGACTCACTTTCCCCTTCAAAATGAAGGTTCAATAAAAATTGAGTGTAAAAAGCATGTAATAAAAAAATTAAGCAAGCATGTAAGTACACACATAAAAAGCCAATGCTACTATTTCAGAGATGTCTTCAACAAAATACATACCTGCAGGTGTGATCATCACTTACGCTTGCAACTTCTTGACCCTCTTTTGGAGCAAACACCAGGTCATTAACGTAATCTGAGTGGCCATCAAATGTCTGTCAATCAGAAATAGTAGATACATTTTTACTTCAGAGCTGACTGTTCCATCCATCAAACATGTATTAAATAGACACACAGTTCCAACAGGAAAATGTGAGTGTAAAATAAAGATATCACTGTACACGGAAGGAACAAAAATACTCATTAGAAGAACTGGAGATCTTTAAAAGCTCTAACTCTTGTGCAATCACACTGTAGGTGGACAGATCTGTACTACTTAATCATTATTACAAAGATCATCTTGATGCTCTTGTTCGACAGAGGTAAGTGAACTGCACCAGAACAGTTTTATCCTCTTTCAACCATTGAATTTTGAAGGCAGAAGATAATCTCAGATAGAAAGAAGAAAATAAGCAAGAAGTAAACATACACATGAACGTGTATCTTGAAGAACTCTACTTGTAGGTATCTCTCATCTCTGAATAAGAGCTCTTAATACAAAGTCCTGCAAGTAATGAGAGGTTTCTTTATGCTGAGGGAGCAATAAACCATTCATTTATTCAGTATAATCCATTTCCCAAGCAGTTAGCACAAAGTGAGCAGATGGCAAAGGATCAAAGGCTGAAAGGTAAAGGAATAAAGACATGAAAAAGTCTCAATAAAAGAACATGTAACAGAGGATAATGCATGCTGAAGGCTTTAAGAAAACCAAAAATGAGGAATAACACATGAAAAATAAGCAAGCCAGACAACACTGCAGTAATTAAGTTTCTTTTAAACATTTGAGAGGAACAGACATACTGCCTGGTGTTGTTTTCTACTCTTGTGCTGAAGAATAAGGAAAACCAGATACAGTATAATCTTACTGTAAAACTAACAGATCAGCCATTCTCAAATAATAGGATATGAGCATCCTTGGTGTGAATATAAAGGTAAATGTCACTCAAAACGAAACATTTATAGTTGTATCAAAAAAAAAAAACCACCAACAAAGCCACTTCAAAGGGAACTACTGCTGTGTAGTTGTTCTGAGATAAAATTCTTAATCATGATGTATTTATTTCAAAGTACCAAGAATTGTTTATCTTTAATGAAAACCAATGTAGCAATATAACATCTCTGAATGAAAAGCAGAATGTCAACTTCTAGTAAAAGTTGGTAATTTTTTAAAAATATACTTCGAAGGGTTTTCAGTTTTCCAGTGTTTTCCCATAATACCAAGATGCCTTTTCCTTCTCCGTTTTATTAATCATTTTGTATTTATCTAAAGACACCAGAAATCTTTCAAGTTTTACAGTATCTTTAAAACCTATATTAAGGAACATACATAAACAGCAGTAAGCATGCAAAACTCATCACGCCTAGGGATTAGTCAAAATTTGAAGTACTTTCAAATTTATTCACATGGTTGCTCGGTATGAATAGTTCATCTCTGGTCTCACTAAAGAAACCTGTAGCTAATAAAGACCAGGTTGGTCAGCATGCTTTCTCTCATTATGGTCTCGCTTACATTTGAGGTCAGCCTGTTCCACCCTCTTCACTCCCAACAAGTACATCACTAGGCATGACTGCTTTTGTTTTACCCAGAAAAGTATCATAAAAAAAGACAAATATCCACTACATAATGGCACGTCATGAAGAGGTTCCAAGGAAAAACCAATGTCAAATGAAAACAATCATCTCTGCAGTTTTCTGAAGGGATAAAATACAGTCTCTTATATGTGTTTGTTATTCAGAACAAGCTACACAACTGATCAATAAAAAAAGAAGATTTATTCATCTGTAAACCATGCACAATAACTAAACTCTCCCACTAAAAAGTTATGAATGCCTCATCCATTTTCAGCAGTCGACTTTCTTTATTCCCCAATAGGCCATAATTTTAATAAAACCTTGTGGATTTTATAAGAATACATCTTTAGATGATGCTAAACTATTTAGACAGATATGCAAGTCTTCTAAAAATTTCTGCATTCCAAATTGAAATATTCCTACCTCATTTTACATCCACAGTTCTGATAAAATATGCTTTTTATTAAACAAAATTTGAAGCAGAAGGAAGCCACAATTCACTTCCAAATGAAAACCTCAGAACAAGAAAAGATTTCACAAAGATCCATCAGCCGTATTTTACCTTTTGTTTGTTGTTCTGGGACTGACCCAACCCATAAATTTTGGATTAGTAGTGTTGACAAAGTAATGGAAAACTCAGTATGCTTGAAGTTCTTTGTTGATAATTACATCAAGACAGTTTTTCCACTGGGCAAAAAGAGTAAGATTACCCTGTCTATCCCTCCAGAAGCAACACATACTAATTGTTTACTATAGAAGACAAAATGTGCGGGGATTACATTTTGACTGCAACCATATCATTCCTTCAGCTTTCGTGCACATTCTGTACCTGTCTTGAAAATCTCTTGTGTAAAGTGTGCATTGTACAACAGATCAAAGTCTTGCATCCGTTCATAAAGCACTCAACCTCAGGCTTATGAAATAGCTTTTCTGAAGTTTCAATTGACCAATACTAAGAAATAATTGAATCAAACTATTTAGAATTAACTCAGCACAGCTCACAGAATATTTGTGAACATCTGAAATTTAAGAATGCTGGACATAGGGATTTAAGAGTTACTTCTTAACATGAACTATACAGTTCAGTGGTCATCCAGGTTAAACAAATTAAGATGATTATCCAGAGAAAGTATTTTCCCCACTTCTTAATCAATCAAACAACAACAAAAAAAAATAACCAGAACATACTCTCATTGTTACCAATACAAACACACTACAATGAATTTTTCTTTTTCACTAATGAGATCCTAACAGTTTAGGTAAGAACCTACATTTTTAGCTGTTTGCTAAGTTCTTTAAACATTAGATCAAGCCTGATTCAGTAACAGCACAGATTTTTACTTCTTCAGCCTTAGACTAAAAGCTTCACTAAGGAAGTACTAAGTTCAAGTGATAAAATTGTCATAAACAGAACTAATAGTTTTATTGCTAAATTCTAGTCAACAGAATTTATTTGTATTGCGTAAGCCCCAAAAGGTCTCAAGTATCATGTTGTGTCAAAAAAATAATAATAAAAAAATATATCAAACTTTATGATCCCTCTGTCTACATTGGACACTGGAGTAGCTTATTTATATCAACTGGAGATCAGTTAAATTACTATGACTGATTTCTTTTGGGTAAAAATAAGCCCTATAATTCTAGAATTTATAGGTGGGGTCCTTTGGTCTTCATATTATATTTTCATACCAAACTCCTGTTGTATTATTACATTCTGTGTTCTTGACACTCACTATGCCATAAAAAATATTCTGATGTGCGAGGGAACGGACATACTTTTGCAGTAAAAGCTTGTAACAGCAAGTTGTGAAGTTTGTATTAGAAAGAAGTCCTAAGGATGAGAGATTCTGAAATAATCTTTTTGTATAAAAAAAAATTGTTGCCTTAATAGAAACTTAAGCATGGTACTTTGATTTATTTGTAGGCACCTAGTCAAAGCTACTGTGTAACAAATTCCCCTAAATCAGAAGAGCATGTTTTAAAGTTTCATTTGTGTTGGTCAGCCACCAGAAAAAAAGTCTTGTCAGAATTAGGGAAACTGTAACCCATCACAGAAATTCTATTCTGAAAAAAATCACCCAGCATTCATCAGACTGTGCTACTGAGCTGTACTCTTTGCTTCTCTGGCTTTAATACTGATAGTAAGCTAGAAAATAATTGCGTCAAGCATATTCAAAATAATTATTTTAGAAGTGTGCTGTTTATAATTTCATTCTAATCAGTAATGAATAGCTTAATAGAATTCTTCTTTGAAATACACTTGCATGTTTGAATTTGTAGTTTAGAAGCTTAAAGTAATGAATTACCAAAGGTGTGTTTATGTGAAGATACATTACTGATTATTTCTCTGGAAGCAATGTGTTCCTACTCAGCAAAACTACTGTTTTTTCTACTCAGCATATTCCACTAAGAATTCCTAGTGTTGGCTTGGGATAGACTGTTGCAAACTGAAAGCTAGTAGAGTTGTGAATCTGGTCTGGAAGATCCTTTTGCTAAAGACCAGATAATACACAACAGCTGAATGATATACAACGTTCAGAGCAGCCCTGCAGAGAAGGACTCAAAGGTTCTGGTAAATGAAAAGCTGGACATGAGCCAGCAGTGCGCATTTGCAGCCCGAAAGTCCAGAACTGTATCCTCCGTTGCATCAAGAGGGGTGGTTGTCTCCCTTTACTCTGTCCTCATGAGGCCCCACGTGACATCCCTAGCATGTGAAAGACAAGGAGCTGTTGGATAGGGCCCAGAGAAGGGCCCCAAAAATGATAGAGATGGAGCACTGTTCTTACCAAGAAAGGCTGCAGGAGTTGGGTTTGTTCAGTGTGAAGAAGTTTAGGTTTCAGGGAGCTCTCATTGCAGCCTTCCAGCATTTAAAGGGAATTTATAAAGAAGATGCAGAATGACTCTTTACACACTCTGACAGTGATAGGACAAGGGACAAAGGCTTTAAACTAAAAGAGGAAAGATTCAGGGTAGATGGTAAGGTGAAATTCTTTACTCGTTTGTCAAGTGCAAAATTTTAAAGTAGACATCCAAGTGATGTAGGAGTCACTCATCTATGTCTATAGATGCCTTACAAAAAAAAAGAAATCTCAGCAACAAGATCTGACATCTCTTACAAAACAGACTTAAGTGGTAATAGGAAGTGAAAATATATCTGAAGTAGACATTTCCTTTATTTTAGTTAAAGCAAATGATGGTCCACATGCATGTTTTGTGAGGTGTCTGCAGTTATGTAGTTAATTCAGTATTCTTAAAGTTTTCTGCTGTAATAAGTAATATCATTACAACTTTCCAGTTCCTAATAAAAGAGAGAGATCGGTAAAGTCACTTTCCGTAATAGAGTCCAATAACCAAAACAATGTAATACTTTACAGGTCTCTATCTAACGGAACCTTTTCTAACACAGTACTTGAAATTCACCTGTACAATATTCTGATCACAAGTATATTTTAGACCACACATAAGCCCCTTAAAGATGATGGATCTGCCACAGTTTAGTGCTCTACTTCATACAGGAAATAAAACAAAGTGAGGCCGAAGGATAATTGAAGCTTAGATTCCACTAGAGAATAAAGAAATATTTAAAATGAACCACGTTGCCCTTACCTTATACTCATTCTTGTCCTGCAGGTCTGAAGTAAATAGTCTTAACTTCCTATCAGAAGCCGCTGTACAAAACCTACATCCAACAGACCAAAAAAACCCTTAGGTCAATCAACACCCCAATAGTTGGCTTCAAACGAACAAACGTTTCAGTCTAGTTTAAAACTGTAGAACAACATGCAAAACGAAATTCGGAGAAATATAATTGGATATAACCTGTAAAAAAACAGCATATCAAGTACAAAAAGTGTTTTTTTTTTTTTTTAATTGCAAAGAAATGCAAAATATGTTACAAATCTAAGCCTGACTCAACTGTAAATTACCTGAAATCTCTCTTATAATTTCCTCCAAGCTAAGTTTCAATGTCAATTAAGGGGCTGTTGGTAAAAAAAAAACAAAAACACAACAAAAAACTTATTACTAGTGTTTTAAATATTTAAGCATTAAATTATTAACCAGTTTCCAACTTATTTTAAACAGAAGACTGTAAAAACATGCAGCACCAGGCAATCATCATAGTTTCAAAAGGACTTACAAGCTACTGAGAACTTTTAGTTCCTGTTGAGCGTGTATTTAATCAGCCATCTTCCTAGACTTATGGCATGCCAAGTCTCACAAATAGCATCTGACTTGCGCCTAAACACAGTTCTATAGAGAATACTACACATAATTTTATAATGTAGGCCATCATAATAATCTCATTCTTACAAGGTACTCTTAAAATTCTTTTTTCAAAGACATACAACAAAAGGACAGACTACATTTTAGGTCGATCAGGCTGATGGATAAGTAAGAATGAAACTACTGTTCCAGTGATGCTCAGAAACTTTACTAGCAATTTCTTCAGAGTTAGATTTCACTTATACACTTTTAACTTAGTTCAATATTAAGGACTTAGGGAAAACAGGTAAGTGACAAAGGTTTGCTGTACTCAGTTATTCTACATACCTTATCTGGGGAGGTAAAGCATCGAGTCTAGTTTCTGGACTCCATGCTATGGCATCAACTCGGATTCCATGATGAAATGTTCTTAGTGTCTTATAATGAATGCCCTCCACTTCTGCATCCTCTTCCTACAGAAATACAACAGTTAGCTAATCCAGAATAACATTTTCAAACAATTTGTATTTATATGAAACAGAAAGGCTTTCCAAGTTTGATGTACCTGCTGCAATAAGGAATTTACTAGAAATACATGAAAAATCCATGAAGTGATTGCAGTCTCAAGTCAGAGCCCAAGTACTGAGCACAAAAACCAGAGATTTGTGCTACAAATACAAAGTTACTGCTTAAGTTCCCAGATAGTATCTCTTGCAAATGTTGGTGACTGCTAAAACTAGGTTATCTTCCAGAAGGGCACTCCTGCTTTCATTGGAGTCAATTTAGAAAGTATACCAGCAGGACAGTATTTTATACTAATTTGTATTTCTTGAGAAATATCCCAGGTGCATTAATATAGTAATTAATTAATCTAGTAAACAAGTACAGTGCTTCCTGGTAAAAAAGAAAAAGAAAAAAAAGAAAAAAGAAAGAAAATACAGGAGAGCAACTTTAGTCAGCTTTAGACTTTGTCAGCAGAAATGCTGGCAGAGTTTCAGAAAGAAATTAATAAAACCAACAAACTAACACAAACCAACCTGAAATCTGCATGTTCCAACAACCACGTAATTGTTGCCACCATATGCAATGAGAGAACATGCATCTCCACTATCAAATGGATTGAATTCTATCACATGCACATAATCTTCACAGTCCACAGTGTAAGCAGCATTTCTAAGAGAATCTTGCTTCATTGTCAGGGAACTATATCAAGGTAGCACAGAAGTGATGTATTTTCCAGGATGAAGGTCTACATTCCTATATAGAAAGTATTAAAGAACATGCATTACACATTCACATAAGAAAAAAGGCATCTGTGGCAAAAGAAATGAAAATTTCCCATAATGCTGTATTAATGGACACAAAAGGTCAAATTAAGCTCACTATTTATAGATTTAGCACATAATTGCAACTATCAAGGAATTAACTAAACCAATTAATCTAAATAACTACCATACATTCAAAACTGTTTCTAGAGACTTAATCAATAACTACAGATCTTGTGCTACTGCTAGCAACCTAAAACTAAGATTAACTACACACACCAGAAAAGTTACATTCAGAATGCTTTTTTTTAACCAAATGACAAAAAATGATGTATTGTTACCTTCAAATTCTCTACTCTGCTGTACCACTTTTAAAGGACAGTGGGTAACTAATTAAAAGCAGAATTAAGGCTGAAAAACTGCAATTGAGTACACTGTCTGTAGAATACTTAAGCATGGTTTCATGACTGAAGTCAACCCATCTGCATACAGAGCAGAGCCCCTATGCCTCTGTATTTGAACAAAAGTAGTTAGCTTTCATCTGGAGCTAAAGTATACCTCAGAATTAGTGCTTCACTGTATTCAAGTGCTTTGCAAGACAATCAGGCTCCTGTGCTGGCACCAAAGCAGCTCGGATACACAATTGATTCTGGAACCGCCCCCCTTAATCCCAGGGCAGATTTTATATTAGCTTATGCCTTTTGGAAAAAAACATTTTTTTTCTGCATGCAACATGGAAAAATAGCTTTAAATTTCTCGATGTATTTTGCTGTGTTAGTGACCTGATGGTCTCAGCATCCAAGTCAGAACATTTTGCTTACATGCTACTGCGGCTTGGTATGGACGTCACAGAGACATAAAGTGGCTCCCTTTATCTGCAATGTTTGTTTGTTAATTAGCATGATATGTTACCCCATTAATATATATACTTCAGTCACAGAATGTCAGGGATTGGAAAGGATCAACAGATAATCTAGTCTAATTCCTCTGCCTGAGCAGGAATACCTAGATTAGGTCACAATTTGCAGAGATATGCTCCTAAGGCCAAACACCACTTTTAACTCAATCTGTAACAGTCTTCCTTAAAGCCTTCCCAACAACATAAAATAATAGAACGGTGTGAGTTGGAAGGAGTGTTTAAAGGCCATCTAGTTGAACTCTCCTGCAGTGAACAGGGACACCCACAGCTACACCAGGGTGCTCAGAGCATCTGCTCTGACCCGGAGCATCTTCAGGGATGGGGCATCCACCACCTCTCTGGGCAACCTGTACCACTGCCTCATTGCTCTTGCTGTAAAAAAACAAACTTCTTCCCTTACATCCAACCTCGGTCTCCTCTATTTTAGTCCGAAACCATTTCCCCTTGTCCTATCACAACAGACCCTGCTAATGAGTCCATCCTTTTCCTACAGCCCCCTCCAGATGGAGAGAGACCCAGAGCCTCGTATCCCCCAGGCTGCACAGCTCCAGCTTTCTCAGCCTCAGTGAAAAACAACTTTTTGGTTAAAATTAGCTTAAAAAAATAATAATAATAAAAAAAATAATAATAAAAAAGCACTGCTAGCTGCATTCTTTAAGGAATCACCACACGGACAACTGCACCGCGCAGGTGCTCGTCAACCACCCCCTCACACACATCTCCCTGCTTTCCCCTTCAGGGCTCAACACGGCTCGCTGAGAACGCGTGGCCCCACAACTCTACAGGCGCTCAGGAGACGGCCCAACCTCCTCTCCACGACCTGCTGTCTGGCCGAGTATTGCGCTTTCTCCCCCCCGCCATACCCCCCCCACCTCCCACAACACACCCCCGCCCGCCCCGCCGCTCCCCCCACCCTCTCAGCCCCAGCCGACCATACACGCGCTGTTCCCGCCAAGCAGCACCTCCCGCCCGCAGGCCGCCGTGTGCTTCCGGGTCAGGGCTCGCGCTGCCTATTGGGCATCTGCCGAGGGTTTAAATGATAAACCGCCGAGTGAGGCGGCAGGGTTTTCTGAGTGGCTGGTGGTCTCGGTCTCCTGGTTGTGCAGGTAGTGGCTATAGGCTGAGCGGGGCTTGGGGAAGGGGTATACAGCTTAGCTCACTTAAAAGGGGAGGGGCTCTAGCGAAGTGTAGCAATAAAGTGATTTTAAATCGAGAAAGGGGAAGTTTGGTTAGGGTGGTAGGGGGACATTTTTCACTCAGAGGGTGGTGAGATGCAGCCCAGAGAAGCTGTGGGTGCCTCGGCCCTTCAGGTACTCAAGGCTGGGTTGGATGGGGCTCTGGGCAGCCTGAGCCGCTGGGTGGCAACTGAAACTGGTACAGAAACTCACTGCCAAAGGGAATAGCAAATATGGTGATGTAGGGAAAGGAGCATTAAAAAGGTTTTGTGTGTAGGCAACAAAAATATTCAGAGGTGTCTTTGATAATAAGTTGTGGAAACAATAGTGAATCTCTTGTTTAAGAGGTTCCATGCTAATAGATGCTGGTCTGAATATGATGTGGTGAATATGAAAGTTGCTCTCTGGGGGCGTTCAGGCTGTCTCTAGAGGCAAAAAACTGTCCTGTCAAATTACTGATGTTATTGTAGAATCATAGAATGGCTTAGGTTGAAAAGGACCTCAAAGATCATCTAGTTTCAACCCCCCTGCTATGTGCAGGGTCACCAACCACCAGACCAGGCTGCCCAGAGCCACACCCAGCCTGGCCTTGAATGCCTCCAGGGATGGGGCATCCACAGCCTCCTTGGGCAACCTGTTCCAATGCACCGCTACTCTCTGAGTGAAAAACTTCCTTCTAATATCTAACCTGAACTTCCTTGTCTCAGTTTAAAACCATTCCCCCTCATCCTATCACTATCCATCCTCGTAAACAGTTCTACCCCCTCCTGTTCAATGCTCCTATCAGATATTGGAAGATCACAATGAGGTCTCCCTGGAGCCTTTTCTTCTCCAAGCTCAACAAGCCCAGTTCCCTCAACCTTTCTTCATAAGGGAGGTGCTCCAGCCCTATGATATTCTTTCAAGTTAGTAAATGTGCAAGGAGGACAAGAGGTCTTTATGAACATGTCATTCCATAAGCACTTTCCACCCCTGTTCCTGGTAGTTATTTCATTGTTAGTGAGGTAAGTCTTGCTAGAATATGGATTTGTGGGATGAGCTTATTTTATGGACTTGATATGGGAGAAGTGGTAGCATACACAGCTTAAGGTGAAGACATGCATAGGCCTCTCATGTTTTTATATTTACAATTATTTCTCTTAATTCTGTGTTTTACTCTAGGCAATGATTTCTTTCCAGAAAAAGATTTTAAAGTTAATCAAATATTTCAGAAGACAATGGCCCTTATTTTCAAACTCTGAAAGGACTACTGTATGTGGAGCCGATTGCATGCTGACAGCATTACAGCTGTCCATGGCTGAAGTCAATAAAAAGGTTAGCATTCTTTCTGTACATTCGTGGGGCTTAGTGTGTCTTAAACTTGGTTTGCTTACTAAACTTTCAGTTTATCTATTTAAAATGGTTGTTTTAGTCATTTCTGTGTTGTTTTTGATCTGAGGGTTAGTTGCAGCAAGATGTAAAATAATGATTAAGTACTTGGTCAAATAAGAGCTTACAGAAAGATGGGAGAAGTATTTTAAGTTTTTTTTAATGTGAATCCTCAACTGTAATAGTAAAAAGTAGTGTATTTTATCTGATTGCATTGCTTCCATTCTGTAACAGAGTTGGGGGTTGAGATGTGTGGGGTGAGGGGTTGTTCTGCAGTCATGGAGTCCCTGGAGTGAGGGGTAAGCTGCTAGGAGTCTCCAGCCCTTGTGAGAGTGACTGAAGAGACATGGATGGGTCAGGAGCAGCAGCAGCCACCCATTTATGCACAAAGGCAACCACAGGGAGTGTGAGCAAACAAGAAAGCTTGTCTGAGGCTGGAGGGTGCCTGATCTCTCTTCTGGGACAGTCCTTTATGGATAGAAACTTGGTGACAGTATGCTGCAATGGCTGAGCTGAGGTTGTAACCTAGGCAGGGTGGCCACAACCTTCACATGCAGATGCATGCACTTAGACAGGCTTCCTGAGAAGTGAAATTGCTGCCCTGACCTTTTGTTGCGGGGATCTCCAGAATCTGCAAGTTCCCATAGGGGCTGAGGGCAGAAGTGGATGTCATAGATACAAGTGTGCCCATCTCAACAAACTTTTCCAGCAAATGGTTGGGTTGAAAGAGGTAATTGCCAGGCAACACTGAATCCTGGAATTGGAGAATTATGTATGGTGTTTTGTTCTGGCATAGGCTGAAAGACTGCCCTGACTTAAATCCTTGCAAGGGGAGGAAGATAAGCCAGCTTTCTGGTCTGGAAAAAGGAGAGGCTGCGGGTAATGACTCAGACTCAGGAAGGGAGTACCCCATAAAGTTGATTGAATCGACCACCTGTATTAGAACCAGTGCCACCAAAACAAGGAGAAGGTTGTTAGTGACTGGGAGTTCCTTGATGAGAGGCACTGAATTAGCCATTTGCTGTTTGGATAACCTCTGTAGGGAAGTTTGCCACCTGCCTAGGAGTCTTCATTTGTGATACCAACAAGAAACTACTGTGCACAGTAAAGCTGGAATGCTATTGTCCTGCTCTTTTGAGACTGGTCGCATGAGGCTGAAATAAGAAAACAACACAATCTCAAAAGAGACTTTATCACTCAGATAGATGTTGCAGGGTCTAGGAGTGCAGATAATGTTCTCCCTTATCCTCCCAGTTGAAGGCTGGGGCACAGGAAGAAGGCAGTGAAGGGATCAGGTGAATCATTGGCTTTTGCATGGTGTCACTTTCAGGGTTTTGTGTTGTGGTCTCAGTTGCATCTTCAAAAGAATGAGTATAGTGATGCTAGATGGAACACAATTGATTAGATGGAGCAAGACTGTTTTGTCCAGCATGCTGGCTGGGCTGATTAGCAGAGTTTTAAGCTAGACTTGATGAAGGAAGGGGAGGTGTTTTGAATGACAGAGAATCATAGAATTACCAAGGTTGGAAAAGACATACAAGATCATCCAGTGCAACCATCCACCTATCATCAATATTTCCCAGTAAACCATGTCCCTCAGTAGAACATAGAAACGTTTCTTGAACACCTCCAGGGCCAATGACTCCACCCTCTCCCTGAGCAGAAAAGCCAGGAGATGCTGTCACTTTATGAAGCAGGAGGAAAAAAACTTGGAATTGCTCTGAAGAAACTGAGGAAGGCTTTTCAAAAAAGATAACACTTCTGATAGCTGAAGTGCCTCTGTATCAATGCACATGGCATGGGAAATAAACAAGAGGAATTAGAAGCGATGGAGCAATTAAGAAAAGCTATGATTTAATTGTTATCACAGAAACATGGTGGGAAGTATCATGCAATTGGAATACTGTAGTCAGGGAGAACAATCTTTGTAGAAGAGATAAGCAGGGAATGAGGGGAGTGGATGTTGCCCTTTGTGTTAAGAAATTGATAGATTGCAAAGAGTTGTCCTGATTTATGTTCCTTCCCAGCTACTTGAGCCACCCTTCCTGCCCTTTGCTGAGAATATCTTTGGCTCTGAACAGCACTGCTTAGCAGCAACATTGATGTGTTATCGACATTGTTTTTCTCTTAGAACCAAAAAATAGTCTCATACCAGACGCTTTGAAGAAAACAACTATGTCCCAGCTGAAACTAAGACACTATGAAACATAACACTGCAATGTCTATCATGCAATGACAGTCCAGAACTTTTTGAACTTCCTTTTGGTATTAGTCAGCTGGCATACGCTTATTGCAGAACATCATATTTTTATTAACATTCCCTTTAAAACCAGATACTCTTGACAGTTGACTGTGTAAGTAATAGAGTGCACTGTCACAGTGAGTGCCTGATGGTGTAAGTTAGCACCTGGAGTGAAATTCTACTTGAATTTCAAATATTCTTCCAGTGCTAATATAAACTTTGCTAATCTCTGCAGGTCCATGGTCTTGCAAGGAAAGGTTTTGATTTACTAGGTACCATATTTAAACTGTACTGTAATTTAGCTTGAAAAATTCTTTCAGAAATAACAAAACAGTGAGTCAACTTTCTTTTTTTTCCTCCAACCTACTATTGTTTTGATTTTCTTGAAGGTGATTACAATATGGTTACAAATTTAGTTTTTGGAGAAGTTGGAGTGGAAAACATGCTCTGTAGAAAACGTATGACATTAATTTCCTTGCAATCTCTGGAAAAGCAGGCATGTTCATAATACTGAATTATGCTAAAAAAACAATATGCAAATTTAAAGATGGCTATAGGGCCAATTTCTGATTCTGATGCAGAGGTTAGAAGTGTGTACATAGTCCTGCATTCCAAACCTTATCTTTTGTTTCCATTAGCATAGCTCAATCTAACTAGTAGCAAATATCTCTGCTGCTGTGTAATTTCACTTACATGCAGCAAGTACAAGAGCCTGCATGCTGCACTGGTAAAAATCTTCACAAACCGAGGTGACCCACTGTTGCCATTACTGAAACAAATCTATTGCCTCACTGTGCTCACATCCATTGAAAGTCAAAGAATGCAATGTTCTCCACTTGGAATAATTCAATTACAGACCTCTGCATCATCTGCACTCTGTGTCAGATGCAAATTTGTTAGACTGCCCCTCTTCTGCCATGTCACACAGCAACAAAATGTAATGGAATACTGGCAGGAAGGTTCAGCCTCTACTGCCATACCACCGACATCTGCCTATGATGTTGTGGGCCAACAAAATAAAATAGGAGGCATTACTTTTGGACCTGCCTGTCTGCTTGGATGTGTTTTGCTTTAATGCATTCATTAGGTCTGTGGCAGCACTATCAACATTATGTAAGAGTAGAAGTGTATTAGCAGTGTTTGTGTGTGTTTTGGGAGGGGGGGGAAGGGGGGGGGGAAAGAATAATTAATTTTGCATGTAATAGTCCTGTGAAAGTCAGTGTCTGCTTCTGTCAGCAAAGTTCAAAATATATGCCTGGTATTTTAAAGATCAGGAGCAAGGACTGTAAATTCCAAAAAGTCAACTGTAAGGCAAACGCACTGAAAGGACTTCACTTATAAGTAACACTTCATTCATTACAAATGCAAATATTTAGATTATAATAGTTTTTCTTTGAGAAATTTAGATTTTCTTTGAAGATATATATGCATCTTGTTTTAAAGTAATTTCTAAAATTTCTAAATGTAAAGCATTAATTTTATGTTGTTGTTGTTCTATTAGCACCATGGAGATTTCACAGTATCATTCAGTGATGTGATGGAAACTTGGAAATATTTTTTACATGACAGACTAGGATTATCATATGAGAACATGGAAGAACCTGAAAATTATGCTGACTTTAAAAAGGCCTACTGTACCTTCTTAGCAAGCAGCAATATGTTAGATATAATAGACATATATCAAAAGTGCTGTGCTCTTGCACTTGTCTCTGAAGATGAAAGCATTGCCCCTGTAAGTATTTTGTTTGATTAATCTCTGATATTATTTTGACACTTCTGATAATGATTATGGATTTACAATGCTTCTAAAGCATGTGCAGAAGTCCTGAATTATTCACAAGTTACTTGCTTTTTCTGTGTGGGAAACAGATGTGTTTAAATTATTACATCTTTTAAAGACTAATAAGACTATTAAAAAAATTACTACTTTCTGTCATCCTGCTGGATGTTTAGATCTCTTCTCCAGAAGTTTTTCTGCCAGAAAAAGAAAAGTTGAACTGTAGAGATTTGATATGACTGGATCAAATCTTAATGATTAACGTGCTACGGAATTTTGGATATAGGTTGCTATGCAGTCCAAATATTTTCTGTTGTTGTTATAGAACGCATTTTTAAACACAAAAAGTGCTCTGTGTTCTACATGTAGCTTCATTTGATGTTTTGGGAAAGCAGAACAGATTCACTCTTCAGCTACTCAGTCAAGCATCTGTTGTGGTTTATTGCAATTCAGTTATTGTAACTCTGCACATAAGACCATGCTGTAGGCTAGAGAAGTTGTAGTGTGTAGTCCAATCTGACTATGAAAATAGCACAAATTTGATTAATCTTTACCAGATCAAAATATATTGTTATATATATATATGTAAAATATAAATATAATAATATATTAATAATATATATAGCAGCTATAATAATATATTAGCTGCTGGAAGCTACAAAAAAAGAGTCCAACTGTTAGACTATTTTAGAACTGATCCAAAGTTAAAACATGTCATTAAGAATGGTATTTAAATGCCTCTTAAACACAAACAGGCATGGAATGTCAGCCACCTCTTTAGGATTCCTGTTCCAATGTCTAACTAATCTCTCAGTAATTAAATTTTTCATAATGTTCAGTCAGTTTCTGACCGATGCAGCTTTGAACTGCTCTCATGTGTCCTGTCACTAGATACCAGGGAGAAAAGATGAGCAATTCCCTCTCCACTTCCCCTCCTCAGAAAGGAGCAATCGCATCATTCCTGAACCTCCTTTTCATGAAGTTTAATGAACACGGTGTTCACAGTTGTTCCTCATAGTATATGCCTTTCAGCTCTTTTAACCAATTTTATTGCCTTCTCTGCACACAGTCAAGTATCTTTCTGTCCTTTTTAGAACATGGAGTCCAGAACAGAGTAGTTGAGTTCAGACAGCACCAATGTTAAATATAGTTGGAGAATGACCTCTTTTGATTGTTTGGCTATGCTGTGTTTAATGTACTCCAAAATGCTGCTTTCCTTCCTGGCTACCAGGGGTATGTTGCTGACTCATGTTGAGCCAGCTGTCAACAAGAGTCCCCAGATCCCTTTCTGCAGGACTCCTCCAGCCACTTGTGTCCCAGGCTGGCATTACTCAATTCCAAAAGTAGAATCCAATATTTGTTCTTGATAAATTTCATACTGTTGCTGATGGCCCAAAGGTTCTGATCAGTGTAGGTCCCTTTCAGAGTCAACAACACCTACCAGTTTAGTATCATCAGTAAATTTTGGAAAGATGCATTTAACTCCATAGAAATCACTGATGAAAATGTTGAATTGAACTGGTGTCAAAATTGAGCCTTGGAGAATGTTGCTAGTGACTGGTCACCAACCAGATATAGTCTTGTCTTTACTACAACACTTCAAGCCTTACTGTGCAGCCAGTTTTTCACCCAGCGTACAATGTGTCTGTTTGTCTGAAACCTGGACAGTTTATCCAGAAAGACTGTGAGGGACAGTATCAAAAGCATTGCTAAAATACAGAAAAACTACTTCTACTGTCTTCCTTTTGTCCACAGGGCGATCTCTTCATAGAAGGATAATATCAAGTTAGTGAGATAAAGCTTCCTTATCCTGAGCCCTTGTGTGCTGGGCTGATGATTGGGTTGTGTTAGTAGCAAATAAAAAACTTTGAAATATAAGCATGCCATATGAGTTTGATTTTTGTGCTCTCTAGAGCATGGAAAGGTCAAAGACAAAGGATTTTGATAAAAAATAAAAATAAAACAAACTTTGGATTTAGATTCAAATATTTCTGGCTTGTAAGAAAAGTTACAGAGAAGAGCTAACTGTCTGCTTGCAGGAAGGTAAACTGAATTATTAGATAAAAACTAGAAAATAAAAAATATTTCAGTTGCTTTGGGAGCGCTTCCTATTGAGTCAGGAATAAGGCTGTGTCTGTGGAAAAAGTAGTCAAATACTGGAACACGCTCCTGAGAGATGTGGAATCTCATCTTCAGAATTATTGAAATATAGAAATACTGTTATAAGATTCAATGGCAGGTATGCTTGTAACAAGTTTGCCTGCTTCCTTAAACTGCGAGAACCTCCACTCAAAACAAAAGTAGTTACAAGGAGGATTGAAGTTCAGGAAGCTCTCATTTTCTAATTTCTTTTTTCAATGTAAAATACTTGAGAAGATTAATAGGCTTTTCATATCCATGGTACAATGTTTTTGTTTTTTTTTCTGAAAGATGAGAAGCTGCTTTTAGTGCAAGTGTCTTGTAGAAGTGTACAAGATCTGCAAGTTAATTTGAATCTTTATACCTGATTTCTCTCTAAACATTTGTACTTCTGAAGACTAAAGAAAAAGTAAGTTTTGGGTCTCAGAAAACTAGCAAACTGTAAGATAGAATGGTTTCACTTGGTTTTAATAGTATTTCTGCTTTTTAGTCACCTTCATATTTTAACTGATTCAGTTCTTTTTGTTGAAGGTTCAACTGCTAGAATTTATTTCTGGTGGAATGAATGTATCAGGAAGTAATGGTTCTGTTCTTCCTTCTACACCAGTCTACAGACAGGATCAGAACAGTGTGAAGGTAAAAATTATTTCTTTTTTTTTTGTGTAATGTTCTGCAGACATGGGAAACTTAACACAATGTGATATGTTGCATTGTTTCCTTTTTGCAATTATTGTTATTAAAATATTGCTAGTTTAAAAATAATAAACAAGTGTTTTCAAACTGTATCTCATCAGTGTGCATATATGGGGTAAATGCATGAATTTATACTGTGAAAGACAGTCCTCTTATGGCAGACACTTGATATGTAGATGTAATCTGCCTTTAAGTGCCTTTAAACATTGTTCTTCAAATATACTACTATTAAAATATAGTCTTATTAACTGAGAGTTAAGTTATTTGCCTGATGTTGCCAAGTGAAGTGCTAAGTGGTGTAGACTTATTAGGTTTCGTCACCTTGTTTTCATTAGCTCATATTTACTTCCTTACGGAAGAAATCTGGATAGCAACTGTAGTGGTAGCTGTAGCAAAGCAAGCAAGTCTTGTTTATCTCAAGTAGATGACTGGAGACTTTTGGGGAACATTTGATTCAGTCCCCCAAATAAGAGTCTGAGAATACTGTTTGCAGTACTTGAAATGCTAGAGCTTTCGCTATTTCCAGGCTTACTTTCCTCATCAGAAGTAGCAATTTCAATGCAGTGCGTAGATACAACTTAAAAAATAATTCTCAACATCTGAGCAAACATTGTCCCAGCAATATGATATCAGGCTGAAAAAATGCTTCAGTGAAATGCAGTTTGGTGCTTTTCTGTTTTTTCACTACAGTTCTTCCCTAGATAGCACTTCTACCACTTAGCTAATGGCTTGCTTGACATTGGCATGTGTAGAAAAAAATATTTCTTGCTGTTTTTTCTTTCTCTTGAATCTGTCCTCTGAAGCTGCTACACCTATATATTTTTAAATCCCTATTGAATAAGAAAAAACTATGCAGCAAATAAAGCTTTTCTCATTAGCTTTCTTTTTGTCAGTGGTCTTTTTTTGGTCTTTTATTATTTTTTTTTCCTTATGATAAAGGTAAATTTTTCAGTTCTGGAACTGTTGTTCTTACAGGATCCTGAACAGGGCTGCAATATAAGTAATTACATTGATATGATCTGGTTATGTGGGAGGAGTTGGATATAAAATTTAAATTCTTCAATCAGTGAGACTTCTATGATTGATATCCCTGTGAGTCAAGGGGAAAATTAGTGAATCTGAAGCGGAGCTGGTGAGGTGATGAAAATTTTAGCCTACTTGAAATTAATGTAAATCCTTTATGTGGTTTCACGGTATTAGAATTTTACTTTGGGGAATAAAAGGAATATCTGTTAGGAGATCTGTAAGCAGAAATAGATACCCAGTTGTAATAGCTAAATGTCATAGAATCATAGAATGTCTTAATTTGGAAATAACATTAGAGATCATCTGGTTCCAACCCCTTCCATGGGCAGGGCTGCCACCCACCACATCAGACTGCCCAGGGCCTTGTCCAACCTGACCTTGAATGCCTTCAGTGATGGAGCATCCACAGCTTTTCTGGGCATCCTGTGTCAGTGTGATTATTCAAATATAATATGCATAATTTTAACACATATTAATCGTGCTTGCTTTTGTCAAAACTTCCGTAATTCTTATACATGAAGTAATAATTTGAAATTTTAAAGAAGTGTCCCACTTTGCATAAGTCTTATTACTAGCGCACATGTAATTCAGCAGCAGGGTGATCAATTAATGTTGATGCTTTCTTATGCAGGTGATGCTCTTTGCCAAGAAGTGTTGTTATTCATATTTAAGCCTGTTGGTGAATTCTAAAGACGATCTGGCATTGGCTCGTATTCTAAATGTTCCTGACAGAGGACTTGGTAGAGAAGCCTTCACTAAACTGAAACATGCCTCACAGGAGAGAAAAATGTCAATTTTCCTGGTATGTGAATCCAATGAAACTTGCTGTAGATCAGAGATAATAAAATAGATTTATAAATGTGAAATGTTGCTTTAGTCTCTAACTAGAGCACTGAAGACTAATATTTGCAAGCCAAGTCAAACACCATCATAAAGAGTTTCAAGGCGTCAAAACAAAGAAAACCAGCACAACAGATTTCATCTGCTAAAATAGATGATTGGTCATAAGATTTAAAGATACCCAAAAAAATATTTTCTGCCTATGAACCTCTAGAATGCTAAAATATGATCTGGTAAAAACAGGAATCTCTTGACAAAAAGGAATCTATTAATAATATATTTAGAGTGTTGCAAGTACATATTTAGTTAAACGGGAAAAACACAATTTTTCTGTGCATTTGTTAAACTGCAATGTAACATTTATTTGCACAAAATGTGTTTTGTAGAGTAATCTGAAGAAAAAAAATCCAGTGCTTGATGTGTAGATAAAAGACCAAAACTTGGGGGAACAGTATTGCTATTTTTTTGACTCTGACTCAGAATTTTTGGAGTGTAATACTTGCCATTGATTTACAGCTTGATCAGTTTTGAAACACTCTTCAAGATGTGATTGATATGGGATATTCTTGCTCATGTTATTCTCAAAGTCACAGAGCTGGAGAGAGGAAAAAACAAAGGAAAAAAAAGGATGGTGTCCTTTATTAAAAAGGAACAAGAAAAAATAACATCGTCAGTATATATACTGATATATATCAGTATACTATATATAGTACTCAAAGAGGCTTGGAGCTAAAGAATCTAGTTTTGCATGTGAGGTGAATTTATACTTATAATTAGAGCAATTATAGCCAGCACAGAGCCATCTCAAAAATAGATGAGTAAGATTTCTTTCTCCAGGGAATCACTGTGGTCCCTCATTCAAATAATCAAATTCTGCATACACACTGGGATCTGTGCAGTCAACAGTAGACCAAGGTAAAACAGTATGGGTTTATAAAAGCCACTGAAGCAGCTGCACTATTGCTTCAAATTTTATGGTTGAAAAATATGGAAAATTTGTGAAATCTCAGTTCCAGGATTAATTATTTGAGCTCCTAATACTCTCTTAAAATGGTATATGAAAAAAAAGTTGTGTTTGGACTGGATTTATTGCTGTTTCCTCCCAGCTGCCAGAGGGGAAACTTCTCTACTGTGTAAAGAAGTTGTCTTTTCTGGCATCTGTGTCTTGTAGAAGTCCTGCAAATAATTTCCATTGGAAGACAAGGTCCTATGAACCATATTTATCCAGAAGAAATCTTTAGTGCAAAAGCAGGAATACTGGCAGGTTTATTCTCTTTGCTAGAGTAATTCCAGTTGTATTCTTTACAGTCCCAGGAGCTTTATGATTTAAACTGTGTAGTATGAAATTAAATTGTATAGGTAGAATTAATATTACTGTATCTCTCAAGTGTTTTAGGTCCTTATCTTTAACTTTTATGGAGAAATTTCTTTTTTTAACTGTTGGCTTAGAATGTGAGGGGTTACACTCTGAGGTGTTCTGGTTTAACCTGGCTGACAGCTCAGCACCACACAGCTGTTTGCTCACTCTCTTTGCATTCCAGTAGGATGGAGGAGAGAATCAGGAGGAAAAAAAAATAAACAGATCTCATAGGTTGAGATTATAAATATTACTAAGATGGAAAAGGATGAGAGAAATAATAGTAATGATAAGAACATTTACATATGCAAGTGATGCACAGTGAAATTGTTCACCACCCACTGACTAATGCTCAGCCAGACCTTCAGCAGCAGCAGGTCCCCCACCCCAAATTCCCCCAGTTTTATATTTGCATGATGTCATATGGTATAGAATATGCCTTTGGCCAGCTTAGGTCAGCTGTCGTGGTTCTGTCCCTTCCCAGCTTCTTGTGCATCCCCCACCCTCTCAGTGGCAGGATGGCATGCAAAGCTGAAATATCCTTGATGCTGTGCAGCACTGCTCAGCAGGAACTTAAACATCAGTATGTTATCAGTGTTGTTTTTCTGCTAAAGCTAAAACATAGCATCATAGCAGACAATATGAAGAAAATCTATTCTGTCTCAGTTGAAACCAGGTCAATATCCGCTTCTTATTCTCTATTGTTTACATAATACTCAAGTCCCGCACTTTCCAATACATCCCAATTAATTACCATCACCTTTTCTGCCTTCTGATATATACATGCAGATATTGTTTCCATAGGCCATTTCTCTATATTGTCTGTGGAGTTCACTTCATCTGTGACTTTGGGCTCCATCTATTATAACAATCCTTTAGGACAGGAGGGTTCTTGGATGTTGCATGCATCTACTAGATACTGTAAAGAAAATCAGCTCCATCCCAACTGAAATGAGGATAGCTGCTGATGGAACATCCCTTATTTTCAGTGTCTTTAGTGTATATAAAATATAGGGGAACTTTCAGAATGGAGTATCTGTGATGCTAGAATCTTCAGCTATCATAATTTATTTTTTTTTAGAAACTTTGAATATTCATAGTATTTATTTCTACCCCTAAAAATAAATGTGATTCTCAAGTCAATCTTTATGTGCTTGCGTGAAATGTTCCTAGGTTGTAAACAACCCTCTAATTGTAAGATTTCTTTTTGTTATGTAAGTACAAGCATTTAAAGAGCAGCAACAACAACAGAACTATGCAATTTTAATAAAGTTTTTTTTTTTTTTTTTTCCGAGGTATCAATGTAAATATCAAATCAGTTGGGTCATTTTCATTTCATTTGTAAGTACTTTAAAGCCCAACGTTAAGTATTGGGCTTGCAAATAAATACGGAGAGATGTAAACAGCTTGCAATTAAAAGGTATTCTGTTGATTTCCATTAGATTTCTATTAATATCCAGCTGTTATGCGATTTATGTATCTGTAGGAAGTTGCTTCAAAGTATGTTCATTTTTCTAAATATTTCTCCTAATAGATGGCAACATCTTTAATCCGAACAGTAGAACATGGAGGAAAAGGCTGTGCAGCTTCATTATTTGATCCACTAAGAGTCCATGTAAAGGGGCTTTCTAACTTCATTAATTTTATTGACAAGTTGGGAGAAATTGTTGGTGAAATCCCAGATCCAAGGTAATAGAATTTCTATTGTAGCTCTGTCTCTTTTGAGCAACTTTTTATTGTTCTTGTTTGTCTAGCTTGAGGAGGGGGGAACAAAAGAAGTTTTAAACACTTAGTTCATAGTAAATCTTCATTTTTTAGCTAGAAGAATACAAATGTTTGGAAAACAGCTTGGACAAGCTTTTAGGTTTTGAGGCTAATATTTGTGTTAAATTTTTACTAGATGGGTGCATGTATGTATATTTGATTAGTTCCTTAATTGCCAGTGGATTTCCAAAAGGTTTAAATCACATGGGTCTGATTAAGACATAAAGATCTTTTACTTTTTCTTCCTCATTTATTACTATGTTATAGCACTTTATCTACTTTTCTATAAAGGACTTCACTGACACTTTTCTTTTGTTTTAAGAGCTGATAAATAATGACAAGTTATTTTGCCTTTCTGCTCACTTATTTTTAACAACAGAAGCTAGTTGTATTAGTTATTTATTGGGAAGGCTCTTGTGAAGTTTTTGGGTTTGGATGTTTCTGAAGACTTGAAAGTTAATCTTTTGGGCAGTGTTATAAATGTAAAATGAATTACAGACAGGCATCAGTATAACAGTTTCTTTAAATTAGTGGGTGCTAGCATTAGGACAAGTACTGGCATTAGGGTGGAACAATAGAAGAGTGGAAATAATAGAAGTTAGCAATATTTTTCATTTATAATCAGTAATTTTTTTTATGCAGAATTCTAGCCAGTTACCTATCATAGTTCTATGCTCAAAAATCTGTTTTAGTTTAAATAATCTAATTTATGTAGTTGTGAAAAGAAAATGTTATAGGACAACAATAAGGCTTATTTAAATTACCATTCATATTCCATTGAAGTATTTCTGAAGTTGTTTTTTTTTTTTTCCCCCATGCAGTTTTTGTTTTACTTTTCAATGCTGCTTCTTGGTTCTTTCATTTGAACATTCTAGATACCAGAGACAATCAGTCTATGTCTGTAGTCATTAAAGAAAACTTCTGACTCAACTTCTAACATATGTTTTTTTCCTTATTTAAGTTCTGTCTGGCATTATACATTCATAAAAATGAGGAAAGAAAATAACACTTGTGTACCAACTTATCTTTTAGGGTGGAAAGGCTACTTTCTGATTGTGTGATTCAGCAGATTGTAACATAAAATGCTGTCTCTTGTTAATCACCTTTCTGTTTAAAATGTGAAAAAAAATCAGTAGTTGCTTTGGAAAATTGGAATTTCTAATTGTGAGAATTATCGTGAGCCTGGAAATTGTTTTCAACATTCATCTATTTATTCTATTGCTTTCTCTTTTTTTTCCTGTTGCTGTAGCTGCTGCCCTTTTCAGCATTCTAGTTCCTATTATAATTCTGTATGGAAGGTATGAGAATCTATACTATTTTAGGACATAAATCTTGTTAATATCAGATTCTGGCACGTTTAGTAGATTACATGTATGTATGTAGTTGTCACTGTTTATATCTCTTGTCAAGAACAAAAGCTATTTGTGCTGTATGTTTTTTTGTTCTCTCTTCTTGCACTCTGAATGGGTTTTATAACTGCAAGATATATATAAAAAATACTGCTATGGTGTTTATATGTTTCTATATCTAGTAGCTAAATATTTGTAGGACAACTTATAGAATTATATACCAATTTGTTGACTGTCTTCAAAGGAATATTCATTAGAATGCTGAAGTTCTTGAACTTAAGGATTGCAAGATTTGTGAAGAAAAAGAAAACTGCTCCATTTTCCTTTTGCAAGTGCTTAGTAAGCCATGTGAGTAGGGACAGTCTGCATGTCCTGCCTGTGATTTAACATTTATTATGAACTCCAAAAGAAGCAGTTTAACAAGAGTAATTTCTCTAATTCTGTTACTACTGCAGAATGAAGAACAGGGGAAAAAAAATAAACAAAATGAAGAACTGAGCAACAGTGAAGCAAGTTTTTAGTTGCTTACTCCTTAGGAGCCTTCTCAGAAATCTGGGAGGATAATGAGCAATCTATCTACGGTGTTGCTCTTTCTCTGCTGTAAAGGTCTTAGTATTTTCTGTGTTACAAGGCACACAAGACTTTTTCTCATCCTCAAGTCATTCCTTTAACAAAGAAACTGAACAAGTAGATGAGATGAGTATAACAGCAAAATCTTAATGAAACTACACTGGTTTGATTCAGGTGAGACAAAAACTTCAAGGAGATCTGATAGCAAGAGATAGTAAATAAATAAAATAAAAAAAATCAAACAAAACAAACAAACAAAACCAAAACAGTATTTTCAAGGAGAATTTGCTAAGCAGAAAAAACATTCTTACAGATCTCTGAAATTTTCTTCTCATTCTCTAGCTGTGCAACATTAGAAGACATCGCTGAACTTCCAGGAATCAGTAATAGCATGAACATTCCTTAAAACTTGGCTATGCTGTAAAGCTTATAACCCTCAAACTGTTTACAGATACTGTACATCTTGGACAGTGTTTATGAAGTAAATGGAGAACCTGCATGATGGACTTCTTTCCTGTCAAGAGAGAGAAAAATATAAGTGTTGCATTTGCCAGTCAAGTGGATGATTATTATACACCTGGTAAACTGGAGGCTCTTTTATGATATAAATTGAAGCCTGCAGTACTCATCTATTATTTTTGAAATCCTCCTCATTTAGACCCAACAGTAAAATGTTTCTTGCATCCAGATAGAACAGTTCTTCTATTTCTCGAATGACATTTTTCAACTTTATGAAAGCTTTGTATGACTCAAAACTGAGTGATGGAAAAGTATTTGCATTGTTCAGTGCTGCAATTTTTGCTTAATGTGCATATTTATATGTGTATATAAAATGTAGTAGTCCCAACTGGTTTGGTAGAGTAGCGAAGTTGGTAGATGACAGATTTCTCCTTGAATTGGCCCTCACTTTTTTGTAAGTACTGTCCACTAGGTGACACTATTGCACAGCTCACAGTAGTAGCAGTTTAAACCGAACAGCTGTAATAGGTGTTCTGCTCAACACCTTTGAGTGAGTGTGATGGTTTGGGCTGGATCTTCATATCAAGTCCATGAGCAGTCTTCTACATTTGATTTACAATTTGATTTGATCATGCGTGTGTATTAGTGCAGTAAGCTTTCAGAGGGTAGGGAAAATACTGCTTCTCGTGTTGCCTTTGTAAAGTTGTGATTGCATCTTAAAATACAGTAGTATTTAGGAGAGATTGCATATGAAGCTTTAGTTGATCTTGTCCTGAATGTTTGGATAGCTTTCACACAGCTCTGGAGTCTTGTGTTCTAAACTTGTGGGAAAGTTGTGCAAGCATGTGCAAAGCATTGTCTTTGGAATTGTAGAATCATTATGGTTGGGAAAGACCTCTAAGATCATCTAGTCCAATGGTCAACCTGTCTCTACTAAGCATGTCCTTCAGTGCCGCATCCACACGTTTCTTGAACACCTCTGGGGACAGTGATTCAAACACCTTCTTGGGCAGCCTGTGCCAGTGTAACACCACTCCAAGAATTTTTTCCTAATATCCAAACTGAACCTTCCCTGGTGCAGCTTAAGGCTGTTACCTCTTGCCCTCCCACTAGCTACCTGGGAGAAAAGGCTGATCCCAACCTTGCTACAATCTCCTTTCAGGTCACTTTAAAGAGTGATAAGGTTTTTCCTGGGCCTCCTCTTCTCCAGATTGAAGAATCAGTTCCCTCAGTCACTTCTTTTGAGGCTTGTTCTCCAGACCCTTTATCAGCTTTGTTGCTTGTTTTTGGGCACATTGAACTTAAGATCATGAACTTCTGTGAAAGTAGCTTCAGGAAGCATTTGATTCAACATCCTACTCAAAGTGGGGCAGTTATCAGGTCAGTCTAGGATAGAGCTTTGTCCAGTTAAGTTTTGAAAACCTTAAAGGATGGAGTCTGCAGCATCTTTCTTGGCAATCTCTTCCACTGCTTGAGTCTCCTCATGACAATTAGCTTTTTTCTTATCCAGTTAGGACCTACCGTATTTCAGTTTATGCCTGTTGTCTCTCTTCTGTCCACTAACTGCCAACAGCCTGTCTTCCTCTTGACCACTTTCTTGTGGGTATCAGAAGGCTGCTTGTGGATCCTCCCAGAAGCCTTCTCTTCTCCAGTGTGAAGAATCTGTTCCTTTAACTTCTCAGATGATGCATCTCCCTGACCATCTTGGCATTCCTTTACTAAACTTGCTTCAGTTTGTCAGTGTCCATTCTGGACCGGGGGGCCAAAAGCTGGATGCAGCATTCTAAGTTCAGTCCAACAAGTGCTGATTAGAGAAGGATAATCACATTCCTTAGACTACTGGCTACGCTACTGTAGATGAAGCCAAAGATACTGTTGACCTTCTTTGTTGCCAAGGCACACTCCTGGCTTGTTTAGCTTGCTGAACATGCACCAAAACTCCCAAGTTTTTTTCCACAGAGTTTCTGCCCAGCCAGTAACATTGCAAGGGCATGTCTCTTTCCAAGAATTTGCATTTCCTGTTGAATTTTTTATGGTTCCTGTCAGCCCTGTTCTCCAGTCTGTCTAGGTGCCATACTGCATGGCAGCACTTGCCTACAATGTATTGACTGTTCTACACAATTTTGTGTCATTTGAAGATGTGATAAGCATATATTTTGTCACTGCTTCTAGTTCACCAACAAAGGTATACATATATACACATAGAATCATAGAATGGCTTGGAGTGGAAGGGACCTCAAGGATCATCAAGCTCCACCCCCTCTGCAACAGGCAGGGCCACCAACCTCCACATTGGATACTAGACCAGGCTTCCTAGGGCCCCATTCAACATGGCCTTGAACGCCTCCAGGGATGGGGCATCCACAACCTCTCTGGACAGCCTATTCCAGCACTTCATCACTCTCTTGGTAAAGAACTTCCCCTAATATCCAACCTAAATCTTTCCTCCTTCAACTTAAAACCATTTCCTCTTGTCCTGCTGTTATCTACCCTTGTAAAGACTTGACTCCCATCCTGTTTATTGGTTGTTTATAGGTTCAGTACTGAAAGGCTGCAATGAGGTTACCTCTCATCCTTCTTTTCTCCAGGCTGAATAAGCCCAGTTCCCTCAGCCTGTCTTCGTAGGTGAGGTGATCCACCCCTCTAATAATCTTTGTAGCTCTCCTCTGGATCCTCTTTAACAGTTCCCTGTCTTTCTTGTATTGGGGGCCCACAGACCTGAATGCAGTACTCCAGATGGGGCCTCACAAGAGCAGAGTAGAGGGGGGCAATCACCTCCCTGTCCCTGCTGGTCACCTTTCTTCTGATGAGGCCCAGGATACCATTTGCTTTCCGAGCTGCAAGAGCACGCTGCTGGTTCATGTTAAGTTTTTCATCTACCAGGACCCCCAGGTCCTTCTCCACAGGGCTGTTCTCAAGGGCTGCTCCTTCCAGTCTGTATATATACTGGGGATTACTCCGGTCCAAGTGCAAAACCTTGCATTTTGCTGTGTTGAACCTCATTAGATTTTCCCAGGCCCACCTTTCAAGCCTGTTGAAGTGCCTCTGAATGGCATCCCTTCCTTCCACTGTGTCATCTGCGCCACTCAGCTTGGTGTCATCAATGGTGATTGATGCTGACAATCGAGTCAACCCTCGATTCCGTTGTCAATGTCGTTGATAAAAATGTTAAAGAGCACGAGTCCCAAGACAGACTTCTGGGGAGCAGTGCTCATTACTGGCCTCCACCTGGACATAGAACTGTTAATCACCACTCTTTGTCCATGGCCTTTTAACCAATTCCTTATCCGCAGGGTGGTTCATCCATCAAATCCACATTTCTCCAATTTGCAGATAAGGATGTGGTGGGGGACCATGTCAAAGGCCTTGCAAAAGTCCAGGTAAATATCATCAGTTACTTTTGCTGGAAAAGCGTGCATGCTTTTCTAGAATATTTATTTAGTCTTATAGCTTCATTGCTATAAGGATATGAGGAGCATTGTTTTGTATGGAGAATAACACATATTAATATTGGTGCACAAACACACTGACAGAACACCAACTATATTTCTGGTAATAAGTTCTTGAGAAGATTTCAGATGTTTTAGATGATGGCATCTTCTGAGGGAGGGTCATTTTTAGCTTAGTGGAAGAAAGCAGAGGTAAATATTTTTGACAGTGCAGCATAAGTGTTGGTAGGAACGTGGAAAAATACTTAGCAATGGGATTCTTCTTATTATTTTTTGCTGTGCTTCTATTGTGGATCTACTGAACTGCAGAACTCCAAAGGGTTTAAAGTAGTGTCTTCACCATATATATTGTTCTGTGTGATTTTAAAAAAGTCAGCGGATAAGTGACAAATGCTTAAGTTCATTGTTTGGGGTGAAGTTTTTGAGTACTGAATTTTGATATAATTAATTATTTCTTTCCCAGATATTTTTAAAATATGGATATGTCCACTGGTAAAAATTTATTTTTGAAATTTTACTGAAGATGAACAACTTTTTTTTTTTCATTTTTATGCAAATAACTTAGCTACCAAAAGTAGGTTTACTTTGAAGACACAGTTACTACACTGTTATGAGCAATTTTACCTTGTATTGTTTCTTCTATTTTCTCTAGTTTTCTCCTCTCATAGGATGAAACTAGTTGAAATCCTGTTGGGGTTTTTTTTGTTTGTTTTTTGTTTGTTTTTTGCATTTGAGAATAGAACTAAATTGCTACCCTCTTTGCCTAATTTCAAATTTTAAGAATGGATATCTGTTCATTTCTTAAATTCTGAAATATTTTCCTAAATCTGTAGCAATCAATAAGGCTATGATTTCTAGCCCTTGATGCATGACTGTGTCTTTGTAACCTATTGAAGAATGTTTTGTCTGAGTACATAAATTACATGTGTCATCTCTTTTTTCCTCAGTTGGGCATTCTTATCTGAATTTAGACATCTGTTTTTTCTTTATGGCTACAGGGCAAATGAGAGAAATCCTACGTGAATAGTGTACTACTATTCACTATATCCTACGTGAATAGTTTACTCTTCTGCTGGTTCATGCTGACAATAGTAAGCTGTTTCTTCTGTCAATTCTTATCAAATCTTAAATGTCATAGGTCTTTTGTACTAAACTTCACTGAAAAGCAGGATACTGAATAAAGATCACACAGAACCACAGAATTATAGGGGCTTGGAAGGGACCTCTAGGGATCATTGAGTCCAACCCCCCCTGGTTCTGTACAGTATATTGCACAGGAAAGCGTCCAGGCAGGTCTTAAATATTACCAGAGAAGGAGACTCCACAGCCTCCCTGGGCAGCTTGTTTCAGGGCTCCATCACTCTGACAGTGAAGAAGTTATTCCTTGTATTAGTATGAAACATCCTTGTACCAGTTTCTGCCCATTGCCTCTTGTTCTACTGTTGCTCACCACCAAAAAGAGCCCACCCCCATCAACTGGTTTCCTACACTTTAGAACTTGTTAACAGTGATGAGATCCCCTCTCAGCCTAGGCTTAGGGAACTCATAGAGAACCTCTCTAAGAAATAAGACTAGGGAATACTATGTTTCTGGTCTATGTTTTACTCACTGCTGTCGGAAACTACAGAAGGGTGTTAATTTATTATTTCTGAAATTATGATCTTGAGCTATTCATGATAACAAACCAAATTTATGTTTTAGATTGTCTTTCTTGTTAGACATTTGGTGGTATGAATAATCAAAGGTAAAAAGTGGCCAAGAGGTGACAGTGATCAACTCATCTAAAATATCTGGGGACTTGTTCATTTAAAAAAAAACATTAACAAGACATTAATTCTAAAATTAAACAGAATATGCCTGTGAAGTCTTAAATTCAATCACCTGAGATGCATATGGATTGCTCTAAAAGTAATGCCTCCTATTTATTTTCATGGACAACAGATTGAAAGAGCACAATAACACTGTTTCATAGAGCCAATTCTCAGCTACAAAACAGTATTTTTCAACATAAGCACCTGCATTAGTTGTGCATTTTTGTCAGGGATAAACAAGAGCCTGCAGACCATGCTCATGAAAATCTGCACCAGCGGAGGTGACCCAGTGCTTCACAGCTGTTATGATGGCATCATTGCAAGAAAATGTTACCCATGCAGTCCATCTTTCAGTGGTGCAAACAGATGGAATTCAGATGGTGCCAAATCTGGGCAATAAAGGGGGTGTCGTAGGACAGTCCAGCCAAAATTGGTAGTGTGTTTCATGGTCTTCCAACTGGTATGGCACCTGGCATTATTTTGTTGCAAAATAAAGATTATCTTCTTCTTCGGCCTGAGTACAGAAGTTTGAGCCGTCTGCTTAGTCGGTGTCTTGATGTAGCAATCAGAGTTGATGGTTTGTCCATGTTCACAGAATCCAGAAGGATCACTCATTACCTATTCCAAAAAAACAGTGTACTTTACCTGTTGAGGGCTGTGTCCTGAAGTCTTTCTTCTGTGGAGAAGTCACACATTGCCGCTCAATGGACTGCTGTTTTGACTCTGTCTCATAGTGGTGACACCATGTCTTGTCTCCAGTGATGATGCAATCCAGGGAACTGTCACCTTCAGCCTTGTATTTGTTCAGTGGGTCCTGACAAACTTGCTCACAGTGTTCTTTCTGTTCCTATGTGAGCATTTGCTTATCCCTTGGGGCACGCATTTTGCTACAGTCCAAATTTGCCACAACTGTTTCCAATGCATTGAAGCAGATATTCAGCTCTGTACGCAGTTCACTGGTCACAATCCACCAATTTGCACAGATGAGCTGATGGACATACCCTTCACTTTGTGGTGTGATAGCTGTGTGTGGCTATCTGGAACATGGCTTGTCTTTCATGTTGCTGTCACCATTGCTGAAATGCATCATGCAGCACCTCACTGTGCTCATATCCACTGCTTGATTTTCATAAACATTCAGGAAGCATCAATGAATGTCAATGGATGCCATTTTTTCCACATGAAAGAATTTAATTTCACGTCTTTTCTTCATATGCAATTCCATATCAGATTCCATTTTATCAAACTGCCTCTGCTGCCATATGACACTCAACAGCAAAATGTGATGAAGTATTGGTGGGAAGATTCAAACTCTACTGCCATACCGACAAGATCTGCCTCTGATGTCATGGATCAATGTAATAAAATAGGAGGCGTTACTTTCAGAATTCCCTCATATTAACATAGCCCTGAGTTGTGTGATTGCATGCTTTTCCTCACTCACTCGCACAGCAGTCTAAACTATTTTGGGCAGGAAATAAAAGAATTAATTGGGACTGTGTTATGAAAGATGGCGGTATTTGTGAGAGCCTTACTTCATGTTTCAGCAGCTAGGATGATGCAACCCATCAAGCAATCTTCACTGGCACAACTTGAGGCCATTCCCTCTTGTCCTATTGCTAGCTACATGGGAGAAGAGGCCAACCCCCACCTCACCACTACCTCCCTTCATGTTGTTGTAGAGATTGATAACATCTCCCCTGAGCCAGCTCCAGACTAAGTAATCAGTTCTCTCAGCTGCTCCTCCTAAGACTTATGCTCCAGATCCTTCACAGCTTCGTTGTCCTTCTCTGAACATGCTCCAGTGCCTCGGTGTCTTTCTTCTAGTGAGGGGCCCATAAAATGAACACAGCACTAGAGGTGTAGTGTCACCAGTGCTGAGTACAGAGAGGTAATCACTTCCCTGCTTTTGCTGGCAGCACTATTTCTGATGCAAGCTAGAGTGCCATTGGCATTCTTGGCCACCTGGGCATTCTGCTGGCTCACGTTCAGCCGAGCATCGACCAAAACCCCAAGGTCTGTTTTCTCTGTGTAGAACAAAGAGATCTTGTTGCATGTGACTCTGATGAGAAAATCATATTATTAGAGATTTTAAAAGAAATTGCTAACTTAGAATATTTATGACAGTGATAACTGTCAGATACTTGCTTTTAATTGGATTTGAAAAGACTCCTCACATAATATGACTTAAAAGACCAAGGATGTGAGACTTACGCAACTTTTATTTAGAAGGTTTCATGTCAGCAGCCTGAGATCTAAGAATTGTTAGCAGGAACCCTGACTGGAAAGGACAAGGTTTCCCAAGTTCAGTATTACCTTAGACAAATGGCATTACTTGGTTTAATGTTTATTCTTGAATTCACTTGGGTTTTGCCCTTTTCTTTCAGCATTAAGAAGAATTAAAATTCTTAACATCTGCTGATGCAAAAAATGATTTTAAGACAGATAACTTGGTTGATATAATTCCATATTGAAAACAAACTTTTTCTGGCATTCTAGCTGTTAGGAATTGCAAGGTGGGTAGCAGTTTTCTACCTCATTTAATTCATATAAACATTTACTATCTAGTAGTATGCCAGATATTTTACACTCCATTTACATTCAAATCGTTTTTCTAGGAAATATGAATGAGAGTAATCTGGCATTCAGACTCCTTTTCCAATAAACAAAACAATAACCACCAGCACAACCCCCAAAAGCTGCATTTTTACAGCATTTTCCTTTTATTTTCATGCTTTTGGGTAAACTTTGCTTGAATGTCAGTAGCAGTGAAATCTTCCTAGTGGATCTAGAGATTGTCAGGTCACTTATTTTATTACTTGAATTAGAAATATTACATTTGTTGTTTAATTTATAAATCCACCTTCAAGATTATTGCTTTTTGAAACATTTTTGATCCAGTGAGTTTTCTTTTCTGATGGACAGATGCTGATCTTCTACTACCAAATGGACTGCTTAAATTTTAGCAGTGACCTAACCATCTCAATTGATGCTATAGATAACATAAAGAATGCCTTACTTGCTTTTCCAACTCAGACTAGTCTGATTGTACATTATGAAAATATAAGACTTGGTCAGTTAGGGCTTTTTGTAGTAAGTTTATGAATAGCACCAATGAGAGGTGTATACAGCATTTCATAAATTTATTCAATACTTTAATAAAATAAAATTCACAGCATAACTTTATTCAATATCATTTCCTGTTGTAAAATGCATAAGCTGTGGCACAATGTTTCAGTAACTAATCCACACACATTAGATGAATGTTTTATATCTTATTTATATAATATCTGATTAAAGTATGAATAAACTTTCCTTTGCTCCAATTAGTACTGCGTATATCAGATTGGGAACTGGAACTCTTTCCTGGAAAAGAAGAGGGAATATGGGGAGAAAAATAGATTAAATTTTTACTTATAACAGCTAAGATCCTTAGTTGGCATCGAGTAGTGGAAGCAAAAAAATACCAAATGAATAAATAGATAATATTTTTATCATATTTTTTCTTTCTTGGAGAAAAACTGCAAGGTAATCAAGAATTGCAGACAACACATGGCATTTTAATTAAGGACACAATTATCTTTTTACTGTTTGTCCAGTTTTATATATAGGATAATACTTCTTCCAGCATATACACACAGTATGTATAGATATATATATATATATATATCCCTAGGCATATAGAGAAGGTCTATACACAGCTTCAGCCAATCACTTCATCTGCTTGTTTCTGCTTGTTTGTTCTAGAGTTGTAGATTCCATACAGTATTTATGGAGCAGATACTACTCGGTTAATACAATGCTTTTCTCATCTGAGGGTATTGTTTTGGAAAATATCACTTTAGTCCTGAGGAAATAAAACAGTTTGGCAAGAAGTATCAGGAGGCTTGGCTAGAGTTCCTATACGTATCTCTGAGACAGAATTTTCTTCAACAATACTCTCTTACCTCTTGACAACTTGCACTGAATGATTTTTATTTTTTTCTTCCCTTCAACTTTTCATTCTCTTGTGGTTAGACTGAACTGTGTTTTTTGGAGCAGAGGTACTCAAACATCGTTTTTTTCCTCTCTTTAAGATCTGGTATGGTTCTTGAGCTTTGTGCTGAGGGACTTCACCTGTTGACTTTCCTTTTGGCTGTGTTCATGCATTGTGCTTAAGCTTCTGGAAAGCTAACGTTTATCTGTTTAAACAAGCCTCTGAATTCTAATGTGAATTGAATAATCTTTAATCTGTAAAAGTTAAAGCTGAGAACTGCATGGAAATAGTTGTTTCTGACCTGGAAAAAAGCCAAAAATGTTTCATATTAACTTCAGGGCTTCTAAGTTATTTACCAGGAGTTTTGTTCAGCCAGAATAATCCAAAACAGCAAGATGCCTGGCCCCATTCCTACCATGTATTTTAACAGAAAACAATATAAACAAACTTGTTTTCTTCTGGCTCAGTCCTTGTTCTTCCTTAGCCCCACACAGTTATTTTATATTTTGGATTATGAATCTAGACAGGTAGAATTTTACTTGATGGAGGAGTTCCTAACAGGAATTCTGAGATTTCTCTTTAGGATTTAATGTGTGCAAAATATAACTGTCTGTATTTGCAAGGTATCCTTTTAGGAAAATTAGGTAGGAGCTATTAAGTGTGGAGGAAGTTGAAAAGTTAGCCTTGCTCTTGGCTATGGCAAAACAAATATTTGGCATTCACTTATTCATATTTTTTATGTCTAACTTCTTGGATGTTTCTGGACTTAGCATAAATATACTCTATGTTATCTCTTGATGATAAAGATACTGTGTACCTTTATTTAAAAAAATAGTGTTCATTTACAGAATCACAGAATCACAGAATCACAGAATGATCCGGGTTGGAAGGGACCTCAAGGATCATGTAGTTCCAACCCCCCTGCCTAGCAGGGCCACCAAACATACACCTTTACTAGATCAGGTTGCCCAGAGCCCTGTCCAACCTGGTCTTGAACACCTCCAAGGACGGGGCATCCACAACCTCCCTGGGCAGCCTATTCCAGGACCCAACCACTCTCCTAGTAAAGAACTTCCCCCTAACATCCAACCTAAATCTTCCCTCTTTTAACTTAAAACCATTTCCCCTAGTCCTGCTATTATCAGCCCTTTCGAAGAGTTTACACCCCTCCTGGGAGTAAGTTCCCTTCAGGTATTGAAAGGCTGCAATGAGGTCACCCCGCAACCTTCTCTTCTCCAGGCTGAACAAACCCAACTCCCTCAGCCTGTCCTCGTAGGGGAGGTGCTCCAGTCCCCTGATCATCTTTGTGGCCCTCCTCTGGACCCTTTCCAAAATCTCCATGTCTTTTTTGTGGTGAGGGCTCCACACCTGGACACAGTACTCCAGATGGGGCCTCACAAGAGCAGAGTAGAGAGGGACAATCACCTCCCTATCCCTGCTGACCACCCCTCTCCTGATGGAGCCCAGGATCCCATTTGCTTTCCGGGCTGCCAGAGCGCACTGCTGACTCATGTTAAGCTTCTCATCTATCAGGACCCCTAGATCTTTCTCTGCCGAGCTGCTCTCAAGGACAACTCCTCCCAGCCTGTACAGGTGCCTGGGGTTCTTCCGGCCCAAGTGCAAAACCTTGCACTTTGCCGTGTTGAACCTCATCAGGTTCACCCGAGCCCAGCTTTCCAGACTGTCGAGGTCCCTCTGAATGGCATCTGTTCCCTCCGCCGTATCGACTGCACCACTCAGCTTGGTGTCATCAGCAAACTTGCTGAGGGTGCACTCCATTCCCTCATCGATGTCATTAATAAAGATGTTAAAGAGCACCGGTCCCAAGACAGACCCTTGAGGGACACCGCTCGTTACCGGCCTCCACCTGGACATAGAGCCATTGACCACCACCCTCTGTCTGCGGCCTTTCAACCAATTGCTTATCCATCTAGTTGTCCACCCATCAAATCCACTTCCCTCCAATTTGGAGATGAGGATGTGATGGGGGACCATGTCAAAGGCCTTGCTCAGGTCCAGGTAAATGACATCGGTTGCCTTCCCTTCGTCCACCAACGCCGTCACTCCATCATAGAAGGCCACAAGATTAGTTAAGCATGACCTTCCCCTGGTGAAGCCATGCTGGCTGTCTAGGATCACGTGCTCGTTCTTTATGTGATCAAGCATGTTGTCCAGGAGGATCTGTTCCATAATCTTCCCAGGCACGGAGGTGAGACTCACCGGCCTGTAGTTACCCGGGTCCTCCCTGCTCCCCTTCTTGTAAATGGGAGTGACGTGACCCTTCCTCCAATCATCCGGGACCTCACCTGACAGCCACGACTTCTCAAATATGATGGAGAGCGGCTCAGCAACCACCTCAGCCAGCTCCTTCAGGACCCTGGGATGCACGCCATCTGGCCCCATAGACTTATACTCATTCAGTCTAAGGAGGCACTCTCGGACTTGCTCTACCCTTACAGTGGGGAGGGATTTACCTCCTTGGTCCCCACATAGAGGTATGGGGGTGCAAGACTTAGGGACGTGATAGAGACTAGAATCCTGGCCACCAGTGAAGGCCGAGGTGAAGAACTCATTCAGCACCTCAGCTTTCTCTTCATCTGTTGAAGCCATTTCTCCTTTTAAATTTACCAAAGTAGGTACGCCCGTTTTGGCCTGTCTCTTCTGGCCAATGTACCTGTAGAAGTTTTTCTTATTGTTTTTCACATCCCTTGCCAAGTTCAGTTCTGCCTGCGCCTTGGCTTCCCTGATCCTACGTCTGCAAGTCCGGACGGCATCCCTGTACTCTTCCCAGGTGACACACCCTTGTTTCCAGAGCTTGTACACCCCTTTCTTCATTTAGTCTAATTACTAACTACTGAAACAAAATTGAAGGCAGACTGATATTTTAAAGAACCTTCATGAAACACATAATGCTCAAAATCTTAATCGGATGTTAAATTAGGACCCATGTTTGTTCACTTAACAGCTTACGAGCGAAACAGTAACTATTGGTTTAAAGAAAGTGCTTTTCTTTGAACTTTATGGAAAAGTTAGTTTTGTGTTGCAGGTCATAGTAGTACTAAATGCTGAATTCATTACCTTTTCTTATAATCTCTGTTTTTCTTAAGCAGGCTATTATGTTGGACAATGCTTCCACACTGCTCTTTGATTTGAAAGATCAAAGCTGTTCTCTGAAGAGTTTTGATTAACTGTGAAGACTAGCTATGTTCAACACTAATAGGTATACTAAAGTGCTGCCAAGATTAATGTGGAGATGACCCTCTGCCTATTTTCAGAGTTGCAGGGGGGCAAATTCTGTCAACAGTGAAGATGCATTTGATGAAAGGCCGAAGCAATGGGGATCCTTTCTATCAGGCAGTAGAGGAAGTTGTAAAAGATTTGGATTTGAGGATTAAAAATATTATCGATTCACAACATGAAGTCTTGACTGCTAGCACCACTGGAGTCAGTCCAACACGGGTAATGGGACTTCTTTTGTTCTTTTTACTATTTAGCTTTACAAGAAAGCAAATGTCCTCCTGGATTTGGTGTTGTTCTGTGTTTTTTGTTTTTTTCTAAAGACTTTTTTATAGAGTATTATCATTTCCTACTAATAGAGCAGTGTCATTTCCTCTACAGTGTGGCTTTTTAAACTTGCTGAAAGACTTATACTTTAGGATTACCGTGTGGATTTCAAAAATATGTTTTATTTGAACTTCTTACATTGAAATAGAAAATTAATTGCTCTTCAAAATTTATTTTGTTCTTGCAGCAGTTCTAAATGTAAATACTTGTAACTGTTAGATTTGCCAGTAATTTCAAAGCATTAGAACTATCACATTTCTAAGCAGAAAAAAAACCTTCTTGGAAGTGGAGTTAAGATTTGAGAACATTTATCTGCATTTTGATTAAAGAACACAAATTTTAATTAGCTCTGAATTAAGAGTAAGAAGCTCAAAATATGGTTGAATAGAAAAGAAATCCAGAATATGGTGAAACCTTGGCAGGGATGATGAATGAAAACCCAAGTACTCTGTGTATGTTTTTCTCTTTCAGTATTTCAAATCACTAACACAGTTACTAATTTTTTTTATTTTTATTTTATTTATTTATTTATTTATTTATTTTGTGTGTATGTGTGTGTGGTTTTTTTCTTGGATGGAATCAAGACATTTAACATTTTAAAAGATAGGTGCGGAGAGTACACCTGAATACGTTTTTATTTGTGATTTCTGTACTTTGAATCTACATGGTTTTCTATTATAATGTTTTTCTAATGCAAACATCAACCAACTTTATTTTACATTGTTAAAATATATAAAACAATGTCTTATATCATCTGTTTTTGTCTAGGAAACTTTTAAAAACTGCTGAACAGTTTTTGTGTCTGTTCTTAGAGTGCTTGGTATTGCCAAATCACTGGAATTACCCCATAGTAACAAGATTTCTATCAGATTTTTATAAAATTTCCAATATCCTTTTGCTTTTCAATAAGAAGTAGGAGCCTCTAGATCTTAGTGGTCAGTTAAACTGATTTAAATAAGTGTTTCCATGGATTAGCATCCTCATTTTACTGCATCTTCTGAAGCTTCCATTACTTTGTATTTCCATTTCCCTTTCTTGTCTTTATCTTTTTCTTTCTCTGCTCCATCTGAAAAGTTAGTAGCCTTATTACTTCTGTCTTTATCTGGCTACCTGGATTCCTAAAAAAAAAAAAATTAAAGTCTTAGATTTTTTATCAGCTAGGTAAGATTCTTCTGATTTACCAAGCAATGCTTTTCTAACATAGCTTATGTTTCTTATTGTTTTCTATAGGTTCAGACTGTAGTCTAGCAGTCTGTAGAAATGTTTACTAGTTTCCTTGTTGAGACAGAAGATAGTGGGATGGTTGTCAAGAAACATGGAAGTACTTAATTCTGTGAAGAACAGCATGAAGTTTTGTTAAAATGGGCATCTGTGGGCAGCTTATCTACTTAACTATATTACTGTGAGTCAGTGGTTATATGTTGAAGGTTTTCCCAATTACATTTTTGAATTTAATCTCTCTGCTGGAAGTTCCAATCTGCTTTTGAGTGGGAAGATTCTATTATAGTTCTTTGTGAGAAAACTTGAGTACATATCAGAGAATGATGGGCTTTAAGCTAATCCTTTTCACCATACACACCGCAAATGCATAGTATGTATGTACAGATACAGCTAACAGCCGTGAGGGATGGCTGTGGTCTGAATGTGGCCGATATCTTGGTTGGCTTGAGAAATCTAGTGCTCACTAAGAAAGCATGGGCAAATGTTAAGCAGTGATATCAAACTGCAGGTTTCAATGGAATTTTCAGTAGAAAGACATTATATTAAACACACATAGATGGGCAGGTTTTGATTATGAATTTTGATAATAAAAGATTACTATGCATTTTCCAAATGAATTTGAACTGTGAAGAAAAATTGGAGTGTCTGTATTGCTCCATTAAGATCTTAGGACAGCAAGGGTTAAATCTCTGCTGAGTTTCATACATATCTCATTTTGTTTTGTTTTCTTTAAAAAGAATGCTGTTTTGGGGTTTTTTTTTTGTTTTTTTTTTTGTTTGTTTTTTTATAACACTTTTGTTTTTTTAGAAAAAAAGATCTGTATTCAGCGGAAGTTCTGCCTTTGACTGGTTGGTATGGTTTTTCATATGTAAGTAACTGACTTGTTACTTTAAGTACAGAAATTGTACTTGTAAATCTGAACTTTACTGTAGATCTGAAAAAGATGCCTCCAGCAGCTCTTAGAAAGACTGACACTACATAAAATATACTTTGGTTTCTCTTCAGGTCATATAAAATATACCTGAAAAGAGACATTTTGTTAGAAAAATATTCTTTTTCTCCCATTAGTTTTCTTACTTCTTTTCTCAGTTTTCCTGTGCATATCTGTTTTATTAAAGTCTAAAGCTGTATAAAGAGTCAATATTTTGTGCAGAAGGAAGTACTACTTTTCACTGAAGACTTCATGAGTGACTAATAGCAATTGTGATTAATTTCTTCCTTAGAAATTTACTGCTGTAAATTGAATACAGTTTGCATTTCTGGAACTGGCTTGAATAGTCTGGAGTAGCTAATGGTTACTTCCCTTGAAAGATTAATAAATAGTTTACTTGAAAAAATATTTAGAGTCATTATTTTAATAATGAACAAGATTTTTGTGGCAGGGATTTTTATCTTGCCTGAAGTTCCTATTGTTTTTTGGACAATAGTATTTAGTACACAAAGCTACTGTTATAGTAGTAGTACGTGAGATTTCTGAAGGTCATCTTTTGGCAGTTAGGAAGTTATGCTATATTCTACACGTTATTATTATTACATTTTCTTTGTATATAATCAGTCAAGCTGTTGTCAAACTCGTACTTTTTTCATTAAGATAAATTTAACGTGACCCACATGGCGTTTTATAAAATTCCATGATGTGGATGATGTGGTGATGTAATGACTAAAGAGGTCCAGAATAAATTTTGAGGAAATTAGATGTTACTGAAATAGACCAATTTTGTAAAATCAAGTATAACAACCATTTCTGTAATTGCTATTTCTAGCTATTGATTATAACTTATAGTAACTGACTGACGTGTTGCTATGGCTTCTTGAAAGCTACATACACTAATTGATATAATCAAATAGGGAGAGAAATAGAATTTGATCTTTTCAAGGCTGTGTTGAAAACAGTTAACTGATGAAAGAAATGCAGTTTGTTGCCTGTCCTGTTCTAAACAAAGGCTACTGTATGTTTCTCTGCATCGGTAAATAAGAAAGACTGTGGATTTTAAACCTTAATACTGTGTATTTAGCGCTGCATTTGTTTATAAAACCCCTAGAACTTTACAGAGAAATGCTATAAACTTGCAACTCTAGCAATCCTATGAAATTCTGCATCTGCTGGCTATAGCATTGAACTCTTCCAGATGTGAATTGTTATTTTCTTTAAGTACTTTTTAATTCTTGTGGAAAACTGAGGAATTTATCGTGTTACAAACAAGAGGGGATTGTACTTCTTGCCATATCTTGGTGGAAAAAATCTCTCTTAATTAGCTGCTTTTGCAGATTTGGTTACAGGAGTTGGACTTCATTAGAATGTCTGTGTGGCACTCAAGCTGGTTGTAAGGAAATAATATGTTAGTTTCAGCAGCATGGTTTCATCACAGATTTGAATATTTGTGTGACTTGCTTTTCAGTGTATGCCTCTAGCTGGCAATGATCTAAATTCTACTCATTCCTTGGGATGAAAAAGAATCTTCCATGTAGTCATGTTACTTGATAGATGCTTACTGGGAAGGGGGAGGAGGGGATTCTTGCATCTTCTGCTGTTATTAGTTGCATTTGGAAGTGAGCTATTGATTTCACTTTTTGACCTTTCCTGCAGTATGTTCTCTTTAATTTTATTTGCTTTCAGCCAAAATTGCATTCCATAAACCATGGCACTGCATATTGTGGTAGAGATACCATAAAGGTCTTACTAGTTCTTCTTGATGAAGAAGCAGTCAGCATTCCTACCCAGAACAAAGCGGAATTATTATATGATGATGTAAATTTAATTACGTTTGGAAGCACCTCTGTTTTGACACTCTTCAGGTGAGTACTAGAAAACTTTTTGTTCATTCATAAATATTTTATACTAACTGATATAAAGCACTGATATTTCGTACGCTAAATTTGCAGCCTGTTGGGAGCATAGATAAAAGGAAAGCATTCTTAGGACAGTGTCAAGTTCTCACAAGTATTCTACCTCCTCATCTTCCTTTACCATTATTTTCAACATGCTTCTGGAAGGCAGACTTTCTGGGCTAGTATGTTATGTTATGTTTATGTTTCTGGGCTGCACAAGACTTATGAATGGAGTATCCTTTGCAACTAGTCTTCCAAATACACGTCTATATTCTTAAGTTCAAATAATGTGTGTTCAGTAGCTGACTGCATTTATATTCAGTTTGAGATTTCCTGCTTCATCTAACTTTAGTACAAGATATTTCGGGATAACAATCTGTTTTCTTCCTATGTAGTAATTATTTTGTAGAGACTTTTCTAAATGGTTAAATAGATTTCCATATTGTGATACACCAATCAGTATTACACAAAGGATGTTGAAACAAATTCATGTGCATGAATATTTATTGGTAGTGTCTGTAGTTCATGGCATACACTGTCTCTGATGGTGAAATTGAGAAAGAAGGAGAGGAAAGGAAACAGAAAAATTGCTTTACATGAGAACCCACAAGTACAACAGTGTCAGAGTGTGTTGGTGCAGGACTGAGAATAACAGAATAGGAAAAGAACAAGATAAAAACCTGGGCAAAAGGATACAGGGATATGAGTAGAAATCTCAGTTCCACATATGTGTTCCATAGCAATACAGGAGAAAAAGGCATCTATAATACCGTGAAGCTGTTGGTTACTGATTTTATTTACTGATTTTTAATGTAAGAACTTTGTCACCTTCTTTGAGTCTTAAACTGGAAGAAAGAGGATCCTAAATTAAGGAGAATTTGGTGGTTCTTCCAGATTTATAGTTCAACCTCTTTTATGAAATCGACCAAACTATCACATTCCAATAAAGTTCAGAAAAAATATTTTTCCATTATTTTTGATTCAGGAAAATTAATGCATGTTGCTTTTAAAATCATTTCGTTAAATTAAAAAGCCTCAGTCAGGATGTGTTTCATCAAAATGAATAGGAACTTAATCAGATTTAGGTTAGTGAATGTCATCAAAGCTCAACTGAAGTTTTCTGAATTAAGCATTGCTGTTATTCATAGCTAGAAATCTTTATTTTCTTTCTTAAGCAACTCTTTAAAATTGAATAAAAACCTCTTATTTCTGGATAAGAGTGTCCACTGAGTAAAGATGTAAAGCATTCATTTGACTTGAAATCTTGTAGGCGCAAGACGGTGCTGCTATTTAGAATTGTATATGGTATTCTACACAAAATTCTTGTGTTTTCTTTAATATTTTCTGGTGATGATCTTGTTTTAGATTTTATTTTTCATTATATCAAATTTTAAATGTTATTTGTTTATATAACATCTAAATAGAAATAATTGTGGAAGCACACAATATAGTGAATTAATCTTAAATAATTCTTTCAGGAGTACAAAACTTTGCAAAGCCTAAGAAGAAATATGTGAACTTGCAAACAGCACCTGTTCTCAATTGTTTTTAAATCTTTGTGTTCTACCTTTCTATAGCAGTTTAGGCTGTAATCCTCCAATTGCCTTGCAAATGCTGAACATTTTAGTATCACCTAGGATAGCAACTAAGGTATCTGTATTTCATCAACATACAGGCACTTACAACCCTTTTTTGTTAACACTTCTCAAACATTTGGTCGGCAGTGTTTACAGTATTTGCCATATAGTTAAAAGTAAGTCTGAAATAATTTACAGGATAAATGGCAGTAGATTTGATAGTAAATTTCACTGTAGTGAAAATTATTTTTGCTAATATGATTCTATGTAACAGGTTGTCACCTCATATGGTAGCTTTATGGTTTTAGATCAAATAGTTTTTATTTTGAGGATTTTCACATTTTTTGTTATCTCTAGTGGTTTTACTACTGAAGAATCCCAAGATATGTTTAAAACTTTTGGGTGTAGGATCTAATAATGATAAAAGAGCACTGTTACTTTTCAGTTGAATGCTGAAAATAAATGAAAGCATCTCCTTTTCATAATTTCAGCATTCTTGGAATTTTACTTTCTTTGATTTACTCATGTTTTAATAAACATTGAGATAAAATTAATTGGGTATATTTATCTGTCACCTTTGAAGTCCTGTAAGAAAGCTGCTGCTGAAAAGCAGTTATTGTGCCATGTTCAGATTTTCATTAGTTTTCTTTAATTTAAAATTAGATTTCTGTAATTTGTAAGATGCATACATATTTTCAAACGGAGAATGTAAGCAGTGATGATATAGCCTCATTATTTTTGAACATCGAAAGCAAGCTGAAGTTTTTCTCAGTTTAATGGGACCTTCAGTACGTACCTCAAGTATTTTCCGTCCGTAAGAACCTCATGTTAGTTTTCTTGAGAATCATCCTTTTGAATATGCATTATAGTAGTGTGAATAAAGTTCCCGTACTTCTTTTTAATTTTCTTCAGTTTTAAATTTTATTTTGAACCTATATACAATGCAAGCGTGCTGATTTCCTCTCAGTATTACTAAAATTTGTAATTAAACAAGTATGTAGTGATCATATTGAAATTGAAGTAAGGTGATTCTGATGCAGTTTATTATATTGTTTACATTTAAAATTGAATTTTGCATAAATATGAATTAAGTATTTTCATAACTCTTCACAATAAAGGTTTTTTTTTTTTTTTTTTTTTCCCCCCGCTGGTTCTGCTGGTTCACCGTCTGTAGGTAGGGTTAAGGGCAATTTTATATTTGCTGTTGTTTTTCATATAATGCCTGTCATCTTCCTATCACATTACTGCTAACACAAATCTTTCTTTAAAGTATGTGTGACAGGGCACTGGAACAGGTTGCCCAGAGAAGCTGAGGAATCTCCTTTTACAGAGATATTCAAAATGTGTTAGGATGCGTACGTGTGCTTCCTATTATAGGGTACCTGCTTTAAAAGCAAGGGGTTTGGACTCAATGATCTCTTGAGATCTCTTCCAATCCTTGCAGTTCTGTGATTTACTCCTGTGATTTATTCCTTGCTAACTCCTTTCCTTTCCCTTTTTCCCCTTTTCCCCTTTTTCCCCTTTTCTCCTTTTCCCCTCTTTCTTTTCCCCTTCCCTTCCCTTCCCTTCCCTTCCCTTCCCTTCCCTTCCCTTCCCTTCCCTTCTC
>JAPSGF010000038.1:499628-628113 GCA_035772895.1 Perdix hodgsoniae | reverse complement strand
ATTTTTCTCTCCTTTAAATGTTAAATATGTATAAAGTATATGGAAGTTTATGTGATCCACAAAGCAACTCTCTTTAAAGCAATTTTTGTTGGAAAAAAGCTAATATTTCCACACAGTGGAGAGGCAGTAATGATTTAACTGATCGCTTATCCTGAGGAAGTACCACATGTTGGAAAAGTGGGATGCTGAGGTTTTGGTCACTACAAGGAGACCACATGAGCCATAAAAATGGAGTAGATGGGAGCATGTAGAAGCTACATATTTTGACAATTTAAATACATTGCAAAGGCACGCAGAAATTTAGTGCCACAGAAAAATGGAACATAAGAATGAGCTAAATAAAATAAATTTTATTTATGAATAATTAAATAACAGCATAATTGAATAGAATGAGCAAAATAAATTAAATTAAGAATGAGTTCTTTTGGAAATAAGCAATTGTCTTTACATGCACAGGCCTACCATGTACATAAACTGAGAAGTAATTATTAACACATGAACAGATTGTTATTATTTTCTGATCAAGAGCAAAAACACCTCTGTTTGATACAGAGAATTTATTTATTTATTTATTTATGCATTTTAAAGAACTACATTTGTCATTTATATATGTCACTATTCGTATAGTGATTTGACTGAGTTCTTCTAATGAAAAGTATGTAAGGAGGAGGAAAATTTTTCTGGATGTCAATAACATATTAAAGAGGTAGAAATACAGAACCACAATACTGTAAATACACTGCAAAAGAAGAGTAGAAATTGAAACCTTAAGTCTGATTTCATTATGGCATCTTCAGTAGTCACAGTACATGTACATACTTAAGAAGGGAAGAAACAAAAGATTTGGAAAGAGAAAATGTTTGGTTTCCTGTTTTGAGGTACAGCATATGATAATTATTTTACTTAACTGATTGAATTTATTTGTTCTGAATGCTTCGTATCTCTTTTGAACGTAGATCGCCAGCACAGTCCAAAGAATCTTCTCCAAAACCTCTTAGACAGCGTATTCAGAAATCTGTGGATGAAAAAATAAGTAAGGTACTGTACAGGATATGCTATACACATATGGATGCACTGAAATAGTAATGCTAAAATGAAAATAATAGTAATAAAATTTTCAAATATTTGTCTGAAGGGTATTCAATAGTTAAATGATTGGTTACCTTGTATTTAATGGCCTAACTCAAATTGTATTGAATGAGAACATGCAATGCTCCAGAAAAGTCTTTAAGCTTACTAAAAGTGCTTTTGAATACTAGTGAAGATCTCATAATGACAATGTATTGCATAAATCTATATCTCCTAATTTAGCTCTCTGTGCATCTCAGGACTACAGGATTAAATCTGAAGTTATGTGAAAGTAAAAATAACATTGAAAAGAAGGACCAGATTTCAATTCTAAAATAATTATGATTAGTTGTTGTTTTTTTTGCAGAGTGCTTTTTATTTGTGACATTTCATTGACGTTTCCCTTATTGTATACACTAAAATTCATACAGTAAAGTTCAGTAATGCTTGCTACTTTGTAGAGGAAATCAAACATTACAATATACTGGTATTGTAAGCAGCTCTATTTAATAGAATAACTAAAGTGTTTCTGAAAATTTCAGCTTTTGTAAAATCGCATTTTACATCGTCTCCTTTTCTCAAAATTATCAAATTTTAATGTTGGGATTATGGACAGAAACAGACTATGTATCCTCCATGGCATTTCAACAGAGAATTAAATGAAAGTACTGACTATTTTTTACAAACTTAGTTATGACAACACATGAAAACAAATATAATTAGTATATAAAGAAGGAAAGAGAAGTTTTATAGGCCATCAGAATTAGTTTTGGTAGAACACAATGGAAAATATATCTCTGCCAGTGAAGGTGAAGGGAATTTTCACATATTACATGTATGAGAAATAGAAAGCGATTGAAAGGAATTAGAATGCAAATTACTGTCAGTATTTCCAACAAGTGCTTTAAATTTACTTTGATTCCACACAGAGTATGCTTTTTAGAGAAGTAGAGGAGAAAGGCAGTTGTTTTAGATGCATGCACTAATTAAGGTGAAATCTGCCTTGAAACTTAAGGGAAAACATTTGAAAAGATTGGAGCTGATAAATGATCTTCATGATAATTTTACTATAAATAATGTATTTAAATTGCAGCTTTATTCATCAAATAGCAAAAATGTAATATACAGTTTACATAATACATTGGAATAGACAGTTTTTTCTGTCTAAACTAAGGTTTTGTAATTGGGTTCATGAAATTATGTTCAGTGTTAAAGTACAAAAGAAATTCTAAAATTAATTGCCTGTCAAATTTTGGATCTTTACCAGGAACATGCAAAGTTCCTCACAGAAACTATCAAAAATATGAAACCTGAGATTGATTCCTGTTATGAAATCTCTCTCTTTTTTTTTTTTTTGAAAATAGGTTTTTGCTAATCAAAAACATGAGGCTAGCTACTACAGAGAATTTCTATGTAAATTGTAGTTCTCGCCAAAAGTATCTGATCATGACAGCCTCCTGAGTTGATTCTACATTGCCTAAGAAGGATATTGTGATTCTTATGTCCCCTGTTAATGCAGTACAAGGAGTGACTTTTTCTCTGAGACTTTTGTCTCAGCCTTGTTTTCCCTGTAACTGATGACACAAAATGTGTCTGGAGCAAAGTAGAATGAAGTATCTATTATTTTTAGCCAGTCTTTGTTGATGTCTTTCAGTCTACTTCTAAAGCTGGTATTGACACTCACAATGTGTCCTCGTTATAAATGAGGACAACTATGTTGAAATGTAAATTGCCTTTTATCTTAAGAAAATCAAAATACAAGGGGAACAAGAACAGGTATGAAGTCTGTGATTTATCCTTAGACCAATCATAGAACAATCATAGAATCACCAAGGTTAGAAAAGATCTCCAAGATTATCTAGTCCAACCATCCATCTACCACCAATACTTAGCCACCATGTTCCTTAGTACAACATTCAATTGTAAAGATTATTTATAGTGTTTTGTAGATTAAACCTGTAAAATTTGACTCACTTCTACTTCAGCAGAATGGATGCTAAGGTGAATGTGATTAATTTTTAACTAAAAGGCCACTTGGAACTACACAACTCATGTCTTAAAGGAACACTGGGGCTGCTGAAATGTCTTTTGTGATCATAAACAGTCTTCTTCATGGCTTTCTTCTAGTGTATCCTATCATATCAGCAAGAAAAAAGCACTGCATGGAACTGAACTGAGGCCAACTATCTCAAGATGATTTTCCGTATTGACAAAGCGTAAATAAAAATAATAGTGTTCAAAATGTAAATGGGTTGCAAATATGTATCAGTGCAAAGTCTTACTCAGACTATCTTACATTGCCTGAATGTTTCACATTGCTTGCAATTCTGTTTTCTGTGTATTAGCCAAACATTTAAACATTTACCATCCGAACTATATTATATGCTTGTAAAATCTGAGATTGTTCTTTTGATATTCCTATGCTCACTTTAGTCTTGCTTCTCCCTTCAGTTAACTGAAATTGCTGTTGCCAAAACAGCTAATGACTTTTCCAGCTGAAACTCAGAGATAATTCTCCAACTTTCATCTTTGATCTCCATTCTCTCACAGAAGATCTAGATTTTCTTTTTTATTCTTCTTTTCTCTGTTCCTGGTAGCCTTTCTTACAATTTCTACAGGGTTTCTTTTGCACATTTCCCCCCCTTTCTTTTCTTACTTAGAAGACATTTGGGATCATATCTTTCCTTCTTTTTCTGTACCTTCTATGCTACCTGAGGGTAGCGAGGCCCTACAGAGGGATCTGGATAGGCTGGAGAGCTGGGCCAAAGCCAACAGGATGAGGTTTAACAAGACCAAATGCCGGGTCCTGCACTTTGGCCACAACAACCCCAGGCAGCGCTATAGGCTTGGGGCGGAGTGGCTGGAGGACTGTGTTGAGGAAACAGACCTGGGGATACTGATTGATGCTTGGCTGAACATGAGCCGACAGTGTGCCCGGATGGCCAAGAAGGCCAACGGCATTCTGGCTTGCATCAAAAACAGTGTTACTAGCAGGAACAGGGAGGTCATTGTCCCCCTGTACTCTGCACTGGTGAGGCCGCACCTCGAGTCCTGTGTTCAGTTTTGGGCCCCTCACTGCAAGAAAGACATTGAGGCCCTGGAACGTGTTCAGAGGAGGGCTACGAAGCTGGTGAGGGGCCTGGAGCACAGGCCTTATGAGGAGTGGCTGAGGGAGCTGGGATTGTTTAGCCTAGAAAAGAGGAGGCTCAGGGGAGACCTCATTGCTCTCTATAACTTCCTGAAGGGAGGTTGTAGTGAGCTGGGGGTCAGCCTCTTCTCTCGTATAATTGGTGATAGAACTAGAGGGAATGGGTTTAAGCTGCGCCAGGGGAGATTCAGGCTGGACATTAGGAAATATTACTTCTCGGAAAGGGTGGTCAGGCACTGGAATGCACTGCCCAGGGAGGTGGTGGAGTCACCGAACATGGGAGTGTTCAAGAAACGTTTGGATGTTGTGTTGAGGAATATGGTTTAGCTGGGAAGTATTGGTAATGGTTGGACTGGATGATCTTCTAGGTCTTTTCCAACCTTGATAATTCTGTGATTCTGTGATTCTGTGATTCTTTGTGTAGGAATATATCTACAGACAAGTTCAGCTATCAGCCATGTATGAATAATTCATAAATCTATATGTAACCTAAGTATCTCTTTTGTCAAAACTAGCAATTTTTGTAGCTGCTTCTGTAAGAAATTTCTTTTAAGAATATGTCTGTCTGTCTTAATACATTTTACTTTGAGGATAGTACCCTATCTGCTACTTTTTTGCATCATAGCAACTGTAGAATATATTCTCCTTTATCCATATGTCAACTTGACTATAAATCATTAAAGATTCAGCTTGCTTTTTGATCACAGTGGTATATTTTTCTTGGACTTGGTAGACGATATATGCAGATTTAGCCTATCTTCACCAAGACTGACAGCTATTGAACAGCAAAGCATTGGGTAAATGCATACTTCTGTTTGCATATCAATCTACTCCTCTAAGTTGTAGTAGATACAAGCTACTTGTTTTAACCTATCTTTAGCCACATTGATTATTTCTAATTTGCTGCTCTGAGATACATGTTCTTACTTACATTCTGCTTACAATACCAATTTTCATTGTTGTTTTGTTGATTTTCAGTCTGGTTCTTTCAATTTTTTCGCTTTATACTATTTCTTATAACAGAAGAGATTTCCTGTGGGTATCTGCAGAACTCATTATCCTCTTTTAAAGGCTTTTTCAGTACCTTTAAATCAACCTCTTCTCAAAATTTAGCAGTTTTATGTATTGAGGTGGAAGCCCATTACAATGACTAATTTTGGTTCCTTTCCCTATGAATCCATATATTTCTTGTCTTAGATTGTAATGTCCCTTGATAGAAATATTTTTTGTTCTGTCCTTACTGTGCAGCACATAGTACAATGAATTCCTTGTCCTTGACCATAGATCTCAAGTGCTGTATTAGTGTTTATCACCTTGTTATGCTGAGTATCAGTTTTCACATTCCAAAATTGTTGTAGAAAATAATAATTTACAGGTTGCCTCTAAAATTTGCACTTGTAAATTTTGCTATGAATAATGCACAGATTTCAAAATTGACTCACAAGAGATAATATACATGTATTCTGAATTATACAGTAGAAATATGATGCTCATTTTCAATGTCACTGATTCTTATGAGAAATTACTTATGTGGTAGCATTAGTTCCATAAAATTGTCATGAGGGGTCTTTTTCATGCTGCCTCTTTTAACATGGTTAGATTGTTAACCTGCAGTGCTAACTCACCATCAGCAATTTGGATTTGTAATAATTTGCAATAAAAGTTTTCTTTACTGTGATATGTGATATGTGGGAAAGTGAAGATTAGCTTAGATATATGCTGAGTCCCATCAAGAATTGTGTGTTGAATAAGGAATTTTGGGAAAATCCAGTAAGCGATGGGAAAAAGGGACACTTTACTAAATTATAAGTAGCAATAATAAAAATAAAAATGATATTCCCTCCTTCTATAATAGGAACTGACTTTTCACATCTACAGAATTGCAAAGAACGACAGATCAGCATTTAAACCTGGAGCACAATGTGGTGCACATGTGGTTTGTATCTAAGAATATAGAAAGTGGGAAAAGAAAGCAGGTAGCTATGAATTGTAATGCGTTTAAAAATAAGGTAAATCTATGAGTATTTCCATTTTCCCAAAAACAGTTCCTGGCAACAGTGAAGAAGAAATATTTCCTCTTGCAGTCCTCATTAGATACGGCAATACATACAAAAATATTCCCAAACTATAAAGGTATTTGTTAGAAGGCAGTGCTAGTGCTCAGTTCCTTGAAGAGGAAGAAGTTTGGAGAACTAGTGTGTTGCACCTTTGCATTCCCTCCAGCAGAAATAAGTCACAGTAATAATGAGAAATTCAATTTCATCTTCCAATGAGAGGTGATTAAGAAATGAGTTGTGTTTCAAATTTTCTATCACTGTTAAATGGAAGTATCTTAATGGCTAGTGGTATTTTGTGGAAAAAATCTTTAATTCAGAAAGGCCCACAGAATATCTATTCACTTATGTCTCTTGCAGACAGTTTTTCTTGCATTCAGTTTCTGCTTCATAAAAGAAAATAAACCATTTAACTAGACAAGAGAGAGCTACTTCATTTAAAACGAGTTATTCCAACTTTATGTCTGGTGTCTTTGATGACCTTATGTCTTTGAATTATACTTACAGTAATTTTAAACCCCACTATTTAACAATTTATTTTGTTGAATGCAACGGGATTATTTAAGTAGTAATTACTTGTGTGTGAGAGGAATGGATTGATTGTAATAATCACCTCCTTTGATTAGGTGAAAGATCAACTTAGGGCAATAATCAGATTGAAAAATAAAGATTTAGTCTTTCCTCTGCACGTCAAAAGATAAACTGACGTTTCAAGTTGTAGGTAAAATATTATACTGGATGGAACTAATGACTTTGGGTGTGAACATTAGCAATTACGAAGGAACAAAAGCTATTAGGCCATAAACATAGAATATGTGAAAGAATAGTATATTTTTGTATTATTTTGGAAGGTAAAGATTGTTTCAGCCTTTAATGCATTGTGTTAAAAATCCTTCTACATTGTTAATACATTTACTCCATGACAGCTGCCAGAACTTTCAGTAGTTTGGTGTGTTAATTTTTTTTCTTAATACAACAGGAGACAACTTTTCCTATCTGAAACACTGTTTTCCTCCAATTGCTAACATAACTGTAGTTTGAGTTTTAAAACAATCTGTGGCTGAAGACAACAAATGTTGGCATGTTTGATATTCATTGTAATTTTACTGTGTATAGAAATCCTCCCAAGGAAAAAAAAAACTCCACAAAGCCAACAATTCCAGTCTGCTTTACTCATGTGACTTGTTCATGCATATACAAAGTGATTTGATTTCTTGATTCAAGCACTGATGTTATTTTTCATTGTTTAGTTTCCTAAATGCTGTTACTTGAGAAAATTGTTTTGCCTGTTTGTGATTCCAGTACAAATAAATTGTAACTTGGAAAACTGTGAACAGGAAGTTATCAAGAGTTTTCTGCATACACATTGTAACTATGGGTAGAAAAGGCATAGCAATAGAGAAAATAATCCACCTCAGGCAGATGTATTGCCTATTGTAAAAATAAAATTTCTGACTGGAATGTAATTATGGAATGTAAATTGACTGGGAGTTTTCATGGTTATGAAATGTGCTAAAAAAATGAATATCTGAAGGGAAAAGAGGAAGGGGCATATAGATTATGTTCAATAAAAGATCTAAGGACAGGCTACTTTTCTTAATCAGGTACTTGATAAACTATACGTCTGGGGGAAATACTAATATTATTACTATAAGACCCCTAAAAGCTTTCTAAGGATCCCCAGCTGTGAATTATGAGCACTCTTGAAACCATTATATGGTAATTTGTGGCTGAATGTTTTCAAAATAGTAGTAAGTTAATTTAGGATATCAAAGATTGGTACAATGTCATGCCAATAAAAAAAAAAAAGGTCAGATTTGGTAAAATAAAATCTTGCTATTACCTGAGCTATTAGTGATTTTATTTATTTGTTTGTTTGTTTGTTTGTTTTTGTGGTTGAATAACATGATGCCTTATTTTGATGGTGGTGTTTACTGTTTTTTTTTTTTTTTTACTGTTTTCTTTCTCTTCCCCTAACACTTCCTTTCCTTCTTTCAACTTACCTTTACTACATTTTCTGAAAGAAAACAAGTAAAGATGCAGAGAATACATTTTTCTCCACTTTTTATCTCTCTCTTCCTCTTCCAAATAGTATTCTAATTGTTTGGCTGAAAAATAAAAACATGTGTTTGTTGTTACTGATGTAGGTTTTCAAATTCTATTAAGCTATTCCAGCATATAAAACCCAAATCTCAACATTCTTACTGACTAAGTATTGGCAGTTCTGACTGTATGCAGATGGTGGAAGGAGGTCTGGAATAGATTATCAACTAACTTTTAGAAATAAATAGACCATGCACCATTAATTTTTTGCATAACTGTGAATGTTTTATATTGGCATCTCAATAAAGTGAAAATCTTTAGGTACAGAAGTTAAGATGATATTTAAGATGATTCTATATATTCTGTTTTTTAGGACTACTATCTGACCTACATGTGCTAAACACGGGATGTCTTATATTCTGTTGTAGTTTCTTCCAGCTAAACAATAGTAACTGTAAACCACTATATCTGGAATTCAGCAGAATTTCTTTCTACGTATAGATGTAACAGCAATATCCCTCTTGCTTGTGAAGAGGAACAGGGGCAGCAAGCCTGAGTTCATTTCATACTACTTATGTGCAGCTACTTGCTTAGGAAGTTGAATTCCCAACATCTTTTCACTTTCACAGAGCAGTTGGTTATTGGATTGGTGGTGTGGATTCCCTCAAAGCAGTGGATTTTGGGGAATTTAATGTACAAAACTGCTCATTTCTAAGAGTATTCCAAGTTGTTGAAAGCCTTTAGTATGTGTTACTGAATCAAATTTGAAGTTAGTCGTTTTTTTTTTTTTTTTTTAAGGAACATTCTGGAAGACCTTTTCTTTTTGATTCAGCTGTAGACTCACTCTGTTTTGTTCTGCTGCCTTCGGGCTATTAAAATTTTCTTGTTGCTAACTCAATGTAATACAGTTGTTGCACTAGCAAGTTTATGTTCCTATAGCAGCTGGGAAGTTTTCTTCAACAAGTCTAGTTTTGCAATTTTGATTCATATATACCTTCTAGCTTATTACTAGGATCAACTGAAACAGTTCTATTTGGTAGTTTTATGTACTCCTTGTAAATGGCTAAGTAGCATGCGATGTGGCAGAAAATCTTTAGGCATATTTTATGCTTCAGTGCAGTTGAAATACAGACAGATGAGTTTGTGAACTTTTTTCAGTATTTGGTCCTTTGATTCCACATATTCTAATCCTGAAAATTAAGTTAGTTAAATGTCTTGTGGGTGTGGTAAAAAAAAAAAACAACCCTAATGTCCAAAAAATAAGTCATTATTTATAGAATGTTAACTATCAAACTTTCTTGACTGCTTGATGGGCTTTTTTGATGCTGTATTTATTATACCTTCATTAGCTCAGTAAAAAATGCATCTTATTCACCTCTTGCAATATGAATGTGATAGCATTTTGTGTGCAGGTTATTATTGCATAATGTATATCATTTAATAAAAAGTTGAGGATCGAGTGAATTTTAAAGGATGATGATGAAGCATAGGAGAAACAGCAAAACCAGGAAGCATAATAGTACAGTATTACTAAACTAAAAAAATTAAGCCATGTGTGTTCTGAACATCATATAAATAGGATGTTACATTTAGTTAAAAAAGATTAGTCATGCATTTTGTGCAGTTTCAAATACTTATTCTGAGTCTTTGGGTATAGTTTCATCCTTGTCTACTGTGTTTTTATGGCAAGTTTTGTGTAGCAGCTGGGCTACACGTAACCTCTATGAGAAGAGATCAGGAGCTTCCTGCGTGCTGGGCAGAGTCAGTTTTAAAAGAGACCCACCACTGGCCAACGCAGACCTCATCAGTGATGCTGGTGGTAGTTCTGTGGTAACATATTTAAGAAAGGGTAAGCATGATAGCTGTAAGAAGTGAATGAGAAAAATGAGAGAAACATCTCTGCAAACACCGGTCAGTAAAGAGGGGTATGGGGTGCTCTGGATGCTGGAGCAGAAATTCCCTTGTAGCACGTAGAGAAGACTATAATGAATCTTTAAGTGAGATTATATGGGTACATTAAGTAAGAATTATCCATGTTTATATAAATAAAAGATAGCAAATATATTCACCTGCAATGTCATGCAGATACTTAGGCTACGTCTAAAAGCTAGAGTCTGTTAGTTAATGTGGATGAAAGCAGTGTGTGATGAAAGTGGCATAAACTGTGACTGAATTTTGCAAACCCTGTGAAATGAGGTTTCCAGCCATGTATTCTTTTCTGTTATTCTGTTTGAATTGGAAAGTTTGAATTGGAACAAAATAATCTATAGAAGTGAAAACCTGGAAATAGAGTATTTATACATGCTTGTGCATAGAAGGAAAGTATAATGCAAACTTTTCAATCCTAAAAGTGTCTGCAAAAGTCCTACTCAACAAAACCAACTGAAAACAAAAAACAAACAAAACCAACCAAACAAAAAAACCCAATAGTATTTATTTTATGACAGTGTTTATTGTATTTTCTTTTTGCTGATGTCTGCGCAGCATTTCTCATTCAGCTCATATTTATTAGAATTCACCTGTGACATTTTAACAGATTTATTAGCTAGATATCCTAATCCCTGCTATACCTTTCAATGTATTTTAAATGATTTAATAGACTTTCAAAAGGAAGCAAGGGCACAAACTGTCTTGCAGACTCTGTAGCATTTCTGATGAATTGGCCAGCAAGTATGAAGTTCGGCCCTGGAATTAGAATAAGTGATAATCAGAGAAACTGTAGCTTAAGTGTCAACAGAGGAAGCTTGACCTGGAATCGCCAGTAAATATAATTATATTGACTATATTAAAATTTTCACATAATTTTCGTAGTTGAACTGCATATTTTGATTTGGCTGTGCTATAAGACTAGATTGTCTCCTTACAAAACTAGGAGAGGGTGATGAACATAGGAAACCAGATACAGTAGTGTTCTTCACCATTGTAGCTTTTGGGCAATGTAGGCTATGCATGTTTTGATAAATGTGGTATTTGACATCAGTGTTCAGTATGCCTGTATTTTGAGATTAATTGCAAATCTGAAGGTTAAGATAGAGAGATCTGAAAAAATATTTTATATAGAAGTTTTAGACATAAATATATTGAAAGCTAATTTATATTATTTTTTCAGTGTTTCACTATTATTGCTGTAAGTATTCTTGAACACTTGTATATTTTATATACTTCTGTATATTTTGAATACTTCATATAAATTCTTTTTTTATGTGAGTATTCTCATTTTTTAGTAAAACTTTTGAGACAACAAAATGGAAACTTAGTATTTTACTAGTCTTGCAGATCTGTAAGTAAAGCTAACACAAATTATTATTGGTAGATGGAGCAGTCTTCAATCAAATCTCAGTTTGCGTGTACATACAAAAATGAGCTGAGTAAAATAAGGGATCAGCACTTCCTCAGCAGTAACAAAATGCCAGCCTGCATACATCCTGCACCAAAGCAACATTTACAAGGTAAATATTTCACAGGTAAGCCATAGTAGAATTGAATATGTGAATGTGATATCTAATATTTCAAGTGTTATCAAAGAAAGCTTTAGTAAAATTCATGTATAAATATGTTTTCAAGAAAAAAATAGATGTCTCTTTGCTTTGTATATACTGTGACCAGCTAAATTTTAATGCTAATATTTTAAAAATTCAGATTTGTTTGAAACGTGTGTATCGATGCTATCTTAAGGTAAAAAAAAGTGATGCATTTTGTGTAATGTTACTTCTTATTTGACATAAGGAAGCAAACTGAAATTTATATCTTTATCATTAAGAAAATAGTCATTTGAATTATTAATATCCATATTAATATATGACTCTATAAGTCATGTCATATATATATATATCCTAAATCCTTTATGCATATTTCCTAATATTTCAAAGCTTTAAATTCATTTTCCTAATTTAGTTTTCTTAGTTTATTTTTGAGCAATTTTGAAGCATCAGCGTATTTAACATGTAGCAAATGTAAGTACAATGAACAGAATAGTTTTGTTCTGCTTTATAAAGCAATTGTTTTGATTAAAAATCATATGATAGTTCTGATAGAAAACAGATGAATAAACCCAGGTAACTTCTATTTCTTCACATATGTTTTTGATATTCTCACATGACAGAAGGTATGAATTCTTGTCTTGACATACCAGCGCCTGGAACTATTTCTGAGAATGATCATCAGAATAGAAATTATAGAGAAATCGGGAAATTGAGTTGTCAGCCAAGAAACAAGAACTCCAAGAATGAACAGATGGATTTGAATAATGACAAAGTTATCTATGATGAGGAAAGTGAAACATCTTTGCCAAAAAATGCTAAGAAACGTAAGACTTCAAACAACCCTCAGAAAGAATTGGACAGCAAAATTGATGGAAAAAGAAAGAACAACAGAACTGCAAGCAAGAATAAATTGATTGTTGGTCAGGCAAAATTGACTCAATTTTTTAGATTGTAACTTTTTATTTTTATCTGCATTGTCTGTTGAGCACTTCAGAAGTAAAATTTTTTGAGAAAAAGGTGAAATTCATGATTTGCTTTTCTTCATACTCAAATCAATGAAAATTACTTGTGTGTTTAATTAGACAAATACTTACAAGTCTGATTATGCAGATATCTTTTATTTTTGATAAGAATACATCAGTATTTACAACTATGCTTTGTTTTGGTAATGAATTATGCTTCTCTCAATATTGCAGTGTGAAAATAATATTAGATGCATATGTATAGCAATACTAAGACACAAATATCTTCTGATCATGTTAAACTCATAATAAAATGTTTAATCTTTTTCAAAGAAGGTGCTTTGAGTCAGTAGTTTTCAGACTTGCCAACAAGGTCGATAGACTCTTCCCAGCATACATCTGAGCACTACAGGAATATAAAGCAAAAGTTTAAAATAGCAAAGAACTAGAATTCTGTATGGCCTACAGATGCCTACACCCCCGTCCCCCAGACTATTTACAATAGAGGCAAGTTGGAAATGCAGGATTTAAATAGCACTAACAAATCCCAGAAATTAAATGGAGTTTCTAACTGTGTTTCTAAGAAATGGTTTGAGACACTGAAATATACCTTACCAGAATTAATCTGAAAAAAGAAGAGAGAAAAAAATAAAATGTACCTACTGTCAAAATCTCTCCTTCCTATGGGGAATTTAGCTGAATTTTCTTCTGCTGTCTCTCTTTCCTGTACTGATTCAATATTCTGAATTTCAGTGTCAGCTGGAAAAGCAATGGCTCCCTTCAGTGCAAGATAAGGTAGTTGCTTTCTGCCTGCACTGATTGGTACACCATGATTTAAGAAATCATTTCTGGAATCAGTGTCCTGTTTTAAGAAGAAAAACAGGACTATCAGTTTATCTTAAAAAAAAGAAAAAAAAAAAAAAGACATGCTGAAACATAAGCTCTTCCCCCCAGATTTCTGTTTCTATTTGAATTATTTTTTTTAATTTTATTTTTATTTAACTGCCCAGATTAAACATTTAAAAACTGGAAATTAGGAAATTCAAAGAGGATATTACGGTAGAAAATTTAATTCAATCCTAAACTGACTTTTTTCCTGTACCCAAGAAGTCATTACTTCAAATGTTTTTTTCTTCTAAAGGGCTATAAAAAGAATTTCAATTTAACACTTAAGCGATTAAAAAAATGCAAAACTGGAAACTCACAAAAAACTTTAATTTTCTGTCATCATCTTCATCCAAGAAGCTTTCCTCAGTCTTATAACGTTTCAGCAAAGGCATTGCTCCTCTATTTTCAGTTCTATCTCCATTTCGAAGGGCTTTTCCTAGATTGAATGCAGTTAGCAACATATCTTCATCTTCTGTTTTTTGCAGAGATTTTGAAACTGAGATTAGAAAACCTTGAGAAAAAAGAGAGAGTATTAACATATATGATGAGATACACATTCTTAGTTACTTAATGTTTTCATATAAGGTAAGCAGTTTTCAAACTCTAAGCTTTTCGGGTGTAAATTAACATGTTCTCCATCTGTGCCCACTTTATATATTTTACAGACTGAATGGAAACTACTTCAGTGAGTGATGATTTCAGTCTTTTAAATGAATCACATTAAGGATAAGGCTTTGTATAAGCCTTCTAATCCCATCTATTGTTTAGAACTACTTAAACATTTCTTTAGCATGGATAATTTTTTTCTTTCAATCTTTTTAGAACAGCAAGATAGCTCCTTTGAAGCATCATTATAGCAAAGTTCAAATAAAACAGTGATGTCCATTTGTGTTGTTTAATAAGCTTCACATTCATTTAAGGCAACTTGAGAAAAGGAACTAATTTACATAAGTAAGCAGGACTTTTGTGAAGGTGTGATTTATCATAGTCTTTAATCAAAAGTGACTTATGAAAGAGTTGAAAAACTTGGAATTTAACAATATCTTAGACTGCTACTGTGTTCAGGTTGCAGTAACTAATTTATCCATTATCTTTAATCAGTCAAAGAGCTCAGGTAAGAAATATTTTTTAATACTTAAGTGATTTTTTGCATTTTCTTTTTGAAAATGAACAAACAAATACAAAATAATCAGATACACTCTGCTAGGAAAGTAGAAAGAAAATGAAATTTCATTTTCAAATTAAAAAAATATATATATATTTGAGGTCTGTCTGCTATTCTGTGGAAAAAGAGGCAGGAATTTGTGTATAATAGTTTTTACTTCATCTGGAAAGCAAATGTGGATTTAGGTAATCTCTTAATGTCAATGACAGAAAAGGTCTATTTAATGACCGTTTACCATCCCATAAATTCATGCTTATTTTAACCTTTGGGGTAGGGCATAGAACCAAATATCATCTTAAGTAAAGCAAACTAATAGGAAATTGATCAAGAAAATGATAAGGTTAGGATTAGGGGTGGTGCAAAGTCTCCAGTAGGAGGCCAGTAGTGACTGGGGTACCCCAAGGATCAATAATGGGTGCAGTCCTGTTTAACATCTTCATTAATGATCTGGATGATGGGTGAAGCACACTTAGTAAATTTGTGGCTGGGATAGTGGCTGACTCACCAGAGGGCCATTCTGTTACCTAGAGGGACCTGGGGAAGAAGCCTAAGTTGAGTGTCATGAAGGTCAACAAGGTGTAGAGTCCTGCAAGGTGTAGAGCAACTCTAACCACTGGTACATGCTGGGATGTCACCCAGCTAGAGAGCATTGCCAGAAGGCCAGAAGAGATTATCCTTCTCTGCTCAGCATTGGTAAGGCTGCACCTGAAGTTCTGTGCCCATTTCTCCTCCCCCCTCATCCCACAAGTACCAGAGAAACATAGACATACTGGACAAGGTCCAAGAAATGGCCACCAAGATGAGGTTACTGATGCACCTCTCCTGTGAGTAGAGAGGAGAAGACTAAGGGCTGTGCATGAATACCTGAGAGTTGCAATGATGACAGAGCGAGGACAAGAGGCAGAGAGCACAAACTGGAACATAGGATGTTCCATCTGAATATTAGGAAGCACTTACTGTCAAAACTGCCTGGACGAGGCCCAAGGCAGCCTACTCTAACTTGAGCAAGGGGGTTGGATAAGTGACTTCCAGAGGTTCTGTCCAACTTTTAGCTTTTTGTGCTTACCTTTAAGTAATCGTACCTGTTAATGCCTTAAAACAAAAGTCTGCATGAAACTTTTTTCCGCTGCTGCAAGTAAAAGCAGCAATAAGGGAGAATGGAATAGAAAGAACTCTGAGAATAGATAAAAAAAAAAACAAAACAAACAAACAAAAACAGTGAATTAAGCAATATCACCTTTTTACACAAAGATAATTAACTGAATACTTAAGGTCTGAAGACTGAATGGCTAGCATCTAACCTGGCACATTTTTGCAAGATTTGTGTGTGAAGAGTCATCAGAAACTTATCCCATACTCATATGTGAATAATTGTCATGTGTGAGCTTTTGAGCCTAATAGTATTAAGTATTGAGCAATAACTAAAGCGGGTACAAAGCCAGATCTCTTTTTTTAATCTAGTATCAGAACTGAAAAACTTTGTAATGAATTTTAGAATAGCACAAAAATACAAGGTCAGTGTTGATTTGCCCAGTAAGATACTACTTTTGGTTTAAAAGGTGGCTTTCTATTTTAATTGAGACTTTGTAATGTTCATTTTAGAACAAAAAAAAAAAAAAAAAAAAAAGAGTGAGTTGTTTTGCAGTCCTTTTTGAGTGCATTTAGAAGATATCTATCATCTTAACTGAGAGTTTAAAAACATAAACCTTTCATAATGCACTTGTTTATTTGTGTGATCCTCCAGAAGTGGAGAAGTAAAAAAGCACAAAAAAACAAAACACAGACAAAACGTATTTATATGCACATGACCAATGAAGGTGATTAAAACATTTGGGTAGTTTTGAGTAACATAATCATTTTCTTATCATGATAAGTAACTAAATATGTTAGATTTAAAACCAGACAAGTCCATAAAATAAACCAAAACAAAACAAAACTTAATTAAAAAAAATCAAAACCAAATTGGAATCTATGACATTTTTAATTAAATACCTGTTTTGGCAATGATATATCTATGCACAAAGTTTCTGCTAGTGATCATACGAACCATTACTTTCTAGCCATTTTATGTTCCATATTGTAAGAAACAACACGAACACCTTATTGAAGTTGAGAATTGTATCTTACTTTTCTATGTTCACAAAATACGTGCATGTCAGAGTTGTTGACAGCTTGTTGACAAATCGACACAAACTGTTGCTCATCAGCATGTTTTTGTATAGGTGCTTTCAGATTGTTGATTACTATATTCAGTGCTTCTTTCAGCAGAAAGGACTGCTTTCTGTGTTGCTTTTTCCCCATAATTAGTTCCAGTTGCTCTGATCTTCTAAATGTTAGCTATAGTTGATCCTCTTATTGCTCCTCTTATCTTTACCTTAGCAAGAAGATATGGATTTGGGTTTTTTAACTGTCAATCTTAGTAAAGTGATGTAAAATACAGCCTCTCCATGATTAATGTTTAAGCTGATATGTCATACAAAATTCTTCAGGTTTGTGATTCTTCTTTTTTCAAATTATTATTATTATTATTTATTTATTAGACTAGATATCAGGAAGAAATTCTTTACTGTGCAGGTGGTGAGACACTGGAACAGGTTGCCCAGATTGGCAGTGGATGGCCCATCCCTGGAAGCATTCATGGCCAGGCTGAATGGGGCTTTGACAACCTGGTCTGGAGGGAGCTGTCCCTGCCTGTAGCCAAGGGGTTGGAACTACATGATTTAAACCTTCCAACCCAAACCATTCTATGATTCTATGATTTTGTTTGATGATTGCAAATAACTTCAATTTTAACCCCTATATGATGTCTCAGTGAGTCTAATGACTAAAGTTCTGCTTTTCAAAGTCATTCTGCTGGACTTAGCAGGTATGCCACTAGGAGTCAGTGCTGTGTGTATATTTTTAGGTTTTCTGACAAGCCTTTACTACGAGAATGAATATTTTTTCCAATTAAAATTTGTTTAGAGGTACACCAGGACAAGAGTGCGTAGTAGTGGTTTCCACATCCTGCAGTTTGGAAGAAAAGACACAATGACCAATATGCCTTTCATTATAATCAGAAGCATGTAGAGTTCGGTTACTTCTTACATAATTTACTTAAACCTTTAGCACAAAGTACACATGGAAAAAAAAAATAATAAATCCACTTTTTATTTTTTTCAAAAGGTCACACGCTTTATGCATGTCTTTTAAACTATTTGGTTTCTCTTCGGCCAACTGTACCTCATAAAGCAAACTCATTTATATATCCCTGTTTGCACTTACATTCTTTTTTGATGGTAAGTACCCATATTTCTGATAGAAGTCCCTGGTGCACAAAGTTATTGCGGATGAGCCATGGTTAATCTCTCTGAAATCAACCAACAGAAGGAGATTCCTTATAAGCATAATAAAAAGTCTAAAGAGTACCGGGGCCCCTTTTCTTTACAGAGAGGTGAATAGATTTTAGCTAAGGAAAAACACAGAAAAAAGTAGGAGATGCAACTGAGATTCTGAACTACCTTTGAATACATGGTGTCTTGGAGGTGCCACGAAGCTGGCAGTCCTATTTAAGTCTGCTAGAATTCTGCAATTTCTACTCTTCACCTTTACCATTGATGGAGTATTGACAGTGCTGAGGTGAGTCATTTGTTTTGTATAACTATCACTAAGGTAGGAGAATTTCTTTAGAAGTTTTTCCTCATGAAAATGCTGATCCACTATTATCCCAATAAAGGGTGGTGAGTACAGTTGATATACAGTGATCCTAGGACTGACCACGGCTTGGATTTGAGAGCAGCAGCAGTTCCTCTATTTCCAACTTTGTATGAAAGCAGTCCAGTTAAGGTAAAAAATTTTATTACCGATATCATCACATGTCTTTTTCTTATCCATAAATTCTACTAAAGGCATATTTATGTTCCATGCATGTGAGTACAAATGCTTTCAGAGAACTGAATCCTCTGAGTCTGTTTGCATGACGAGAGATGACATACTGCTCATGTGGGTGCTATAAGATGAGTGAGCCCAGTTCTGCCACAATCCCTTTTCACAGATCAGGCATACAGTAAATCAGTACTTTATTTAAAAAAAAAAAATAAAAATCCGAACACTTAGCTGTTTGTTAACTGAAAATTTTATCAGTTGTGATAATTATTGATAATTTTTTTTTGTAAGTTTATTAATTTTATTCCCCTTTAACAGAGAATTGCATTTTTGTCTAAATGTTTTTTCAAATAATACTGTTTTTCTAACAGCAGAGGTTTTAAGAATCTTGGTGCTTGTGAAGCAATAACATTACAAGTCCACAAAGTATTTTTACAGTGCTTTGGATGCAAGGTACATTCTTGAGATGTGCTATTTTGTAAGTAATTCCTGACAAAGGTCAGAGGTGTTTACAAGAAGTTGTGATGCCTAAAAAGATCACGGAAATGCACTCAAAATTTTCATGTGTTAGGCTGAGTCACATACTTAAGGCATGCTTTTGGGAGTCTCCTGATGGGTCCTGATATTAGGAATCAGATATCTTTTTGTGTTGTTATTGTGAAGTGAAATTCAAAACCTACAAAAGTCCCATTTGGTATTCTGTCTGCTGTTTTCCATTCCAGTCCTGTATACTAATGATTGAAATGTTTATTCCTTTTCCATTCATGTGCTACTAGCTTTATTGTAACCAGAACCTTACAATACTTGTAACGTCCTCATTACTGCAGTAGGTTATTATTCCATTATTAATGACTACTATCCAAGATCTAGGATTCACATTATGATCTAGGAATTGCTCCAGACTGAATCAAATCATGCCAGTTTCTGTTATCTCAATTACAGTCAGGCCCTTTTCATCCCAAACTTGAACACTGATTGAAGCATGTCTCACAGTCTCTCAGTCACATAGTTTCTACACCTTACCTTTGTCTGCAGATGAGACTGTACTAACACTGATACTCAAAAGTAGAGCCAAGTAAAAGTTTCCAAGAGTTACTGCACAGAATGGCAGACACACTGGAGATTCCAGTGGAATCAATCCAGGAGAAATCACATAAATTTCTGAACATATTAGGTGCCTCCGTGCCAGCATGCCTTGTAATTCCCATAAATGTGGGCCTTTTGGAGTCAGCCAAATTACTCTGGCAGATGTCTGCTTCCTTATTATTGACAATACAGGTGAGTGGATTGATGTTATCCAGTGCTATCTGCAAGCTATGAACGCTGGTGCTGGATTGTTAGGTGCAGCATCATTCCACTAATGGGACAGGTGAGCAGCAAGGTCTACAGAGATCCCTGCCACAAGATAAGGAATTGCACAAAACTTTAGTTAAACAAAAGTGAAACCAACCTACTTTTAAATTATATTCTTCTAGTTACAAACTACTGCTGTTTTAATCAAGGTTTTTTTTTCATGGAATTTTGAATTGTTGTCATTGAAATATAAAAATATCGATAAAGAAGCGTGGAAGATTTTCCTCAGCTAGTTATATTTTATAAGATTTGGTTAATTTTCCTGCAAGAAATAAGTGTGGTTATCTTAATACATCTCTGCATTAACTGTTTGTTTGAACTCTAAGGTTCATTTTGTCCAAAGGCAAGCAACATCAGCTGTCTTAGGGAAATATACTGTTGCAATTACCTTCGCTAAACATTACTATGTCAACTGGATCCCAAATTTTGGATAAAAGTATGGTTTGCATCTGAAACTACTCTGTTTCGCTATTCTGGGAGATGTAGTCAGCCATTCGTCATTGAATCTGCATTGTTTCACATTCAAACAATTACTTGCTAATGTTATCTTTGATTCTCTGGGATGTTATCAATGTGCACCCTGAAGCATACTCTGTTTGTTTTTTTTTTTGCTGGCACTGCCTGCCATGGACACTGAATCGAAACTGACACTGAAGGAAGAAAGGGTTCCATGCTCTTTATGCTACACATGAGGCATAAAGAGTAGAACTGGCATAGATCGCAGCTTCAGCTGGAAGTCTTGGTGCTGCTTCACCTGTACAGTGAGTCTTACTGGAAATATAATGATTTGCAGGTGTTCTTCCATTTGGGATCTGAACTCAGTGACAGGTTGTATTTTATGCAGCCTGTTGAATCATTTGTTACTGCATTGCACTTTAAAGCAGCTTACCCTTCAAAACAACCTTTCTAATACAAAAAATACAAAATCCTATATATAAAAAATATACAAGGCTGCTCCAAAAGTAATGCCTCCCATTTTATGATGTTGGCCTGCAACATCAGAAGTGGATTTTGGTGGTATGGCAGTAGAGTTGAACCTTCTTACAAACATTTCATTACATTTTGTTGCTATGTGACAGAGGGCAGCAGTAGTGCTTTCTGATAAAATGGCATGTGACGTGGGAGAGTGTATGAAGGGAAAGTGTGGAATCAAATGCCTCCATGCTACAAAAATAGCACCCAGTGACATTCATTGGTGCTTGCTGAACTTTTATGGAGACCAAACAGTGGATGTGAACACAGTGAGGTTGTCAGTAATGCATTTCAGCAATGGTGATGGCAACATGAAAGCCAAGCCGCGTTCCAGATAGTCATAAATATTATTATAAGCATGGAATGCCAGCTCTTGTTCATCTCTGGCAAAAATACACAGCTAATGGTGGTGTCTTCCAAAGGAAGAATATGTCCTGGATGAAGGTTGGTTTTGGAAGAGGAGGAGTGTTCTGTAGTTGGTGACCCTATTGCCAGTTAGGTGGGTTATTTTTTTTCCAATATGTGATAATTGATATTCCTGACAATGCTTTGCCTGGTATTAAAAACAGCTTATCAGAAGCAATCTCACTGCTTCCATGGACCAACAGTAGCAAGCTTTTTTTTTTTTTTTTTTTTTAATATATTTATTGTCTTGTTTATTAGCTTAATGAATAAATGTCTGAATTCAACATAGCGTATTTTTAACCTGAAGTGATGAGCTTGTTCTTTCTGTCTTGCAAGTCAAAAATATTTGTGCAGTATCACTGTTCTTGTTTTTTTTTCTTTTTGCACGAACAAGTATTGATAGTTAATAAGTTAACAAGTTTTCTTAGCATTGCTATTTGTGTTGCCTACTTCATACATATTTATTGTGATGTTTAATTTTAAAGTGGAACGATATGGGTGTATTTTACTTTATATGAGGTTATAGATGGTTCCAGGGGATGAATTATTAGGTGTATAAACATGGAAACTTACTTTATGCTTATTGGAAGTGTGTAATACTTGTGTGATGGAGAGTGATTTTCTTATGTCTCATGAATGTGCAACAAGTGCACATTCCATACAGTCTGTAGAATCATTAAGCTAAGACAGAAAAACAGAAGTGAGAGGAAATATAGGGAAGTCAACTCATGTGGTGCAGTTCCACACTACTTCTCAGTTTAGTAAGAAGTATGTGACTTCTGAATCTGACTGAATTTCTGATTTATGTGTAATATGTAATACTGGCTCCAAACTCTGTGCTACAAGAAGCATAGTTTAATGTGTGAAGAACAGTATGGTAAGATACAAAGGTACTTGGGGTCAATGTCTGGTTGCCTCCTTATATATTTTTATAGTAACCTAGAGCTTAGAAGCATTGGTGATTTGGCCTCTCTTTGGCTCTCTTTTTGAAGCGTTGTTTCTGATTACATAATCTCTTCTACATTTTTGTAGATGAAATCATAGATAATCTTAGAACTCAACAGTGTCTTGATGTTAGAATAATGTATCAATTGCAGTCATCTGTTTTTTGTTTGTTTGTTTGTTTGTTTTCCTGTTGTTGAATTTCCTTTTCATAAACAGGCAAATCCTTGTAGAATGGTAAGGAAATTGTTTATAGTCAGTGTACTAAAATGGCTACAAAAGCTAAATAGTTACATATGACATGGATTATACTGAATAAGACTGTTCCTGCAGTATTTGCCACAAATTGATTGTGCAAAATCCTGCTTCTGATGACGTTCTTAATTGTGGTTCTTTAAATATTTATTTTACCTAGCACAGCCTGCCTTTTTCCAGTTACTGTCATTAGTGTTATGTATTTCTTTAAGAGCTGTACTGCTTAATGAAAAATTCATTTTAATTATCAAGAGATACTTATATAACACTTCCTTCTCTCTCTAAATGCTGCCTGGCAACTTCTTAGAGATATAATTAAACATTTGATCAGCCAAAGGAGATCTCTGAAGTAAAATTGTAATTGGTCTTAGACTTGCACCTATTTTAGGAAGCAGAAGAATTTGGCCTCCAGGTAATGAACTTCAACATTGAAAGTAAAATGGAAATGGGCTGTTTTGTATCAAAAATCATTTTTGAAATATAGTTTTAAATACAGACCAAACACTTCATATTGATAATGCATTTCATTAGTTATTTTGTAAAGAATTAGATATTGGGTTCAACTTGTGAATGAAAATATTCTGTTACCCCTGGGTATGTCTAAATTATGCCTATATAGGCAACATAATGCATTTCTGTTGCACGGGAACTATGTCTATGAACCAAATGGCAATTTAAATGGTGTTGTTGAACACACTATGGATATACAACCTACTACAGTACGATTCTTTTAAGAATTAAAAAGTATGAGTGCAAATTTCTGCATTTCTCTTCCCCTTTCCCCCCCTTCCCCCCCCCCCCCCCCCCCCAAACACACACACACCCATGCTAGAACTTCTAGCTGCTATTAGTCTGGAATTCTTCATAGGTAGAGCAGAAAAACTATAAATGCAAAATACTACTTTTATTGACAAACAAAAGCTTTTTATTAATGAAGAAGTATGTAAGTATACATGCAAACAGAAGTTTGTTATCTTTGAGTATTTGGGGTTTCATAGAGATCTTAGTACTGGCTGAATATTTCTAGCTCGGCCAGACAATTGAGTATCTGATCTTATGTGCTAAAATGTCACAAGTTGGAAAAAAGAAAAAAAGAATGTTGGCCTTAAACTGAATAAAACTCATCTTTTTGTCTGAGTATTTGGTATTTTGGGGGGGAAAGTCTCATGGAGAAACATAAAGGTTTCTCTGTCAAGTTCTTTATAATACTAATAAGAATAAAAATGAAAGGCAGATTGTTGAAATCCAGAAATCCTAGGAACGTTAGTCTTGGTGAGTGTGTGACAAAAGGCAGGTAATACAGTCAAAAGTGAGTGATAAATATTGCTATATGAGATCACTTTTAAGTGTCTGGTAATATTCTATCTTGGAAACAACCGCCTACTTCTATTATTTAAAAAAAATAAAAATAAAAGAACCAGGCCTGGATGTAAATATTAATACTATCTATAAGCACTCTCCTTTGTAAAAGAGCAAAGGGATATATAGGCTACACTGTGCAGTAGGTCCTTGGAGGCTTTCAGGGAAAAAGCCTAGAAGATCACTACAGCCAGCTGGCAAAGATGGAAAGTGTCAACTCAATAGACTGTAAAACTGGCTTGCAGACTAGAGATGTTTATAGGTCTTGCTGATGAGGAGAGGTTATGCTAAAGGTAATTATTGCCCTTTTAAACTTGTCATATGATATATCACTTAGAGAAGGCTGTTCATATGTTGTGCTTGTATTTGTATGTGCAATTACTTTCATTACTACTGAATTTTTATGTTCATTTGTGGTTAATGGTCCTTTCTTGATGCCATGCCCAAATGCTGGAGAAAAGGAATATCTTCTTTCCTTAGGCAGTTAAAAGGTACTCTCAATATCTTAACAGTATCCTTGCAGTTGAAAAAACTTCTTCACTTTCAGAAAACTTCATTTGTTTTCCTGTAATCTCTTCCTTTAAATGTATTTGACTTTTAAAATTCTCTTCTTAAGATGATGGTTCAGCCTAGATATTAAAATCAAGTATGTTTGACATTGTTTTCCAACTAGTTAACCAAGGGAAGCTATTTACTGTAATCATTTTGGATTTCAGCAAAGCTTTTGATGCTGTTTCTCACAGTATTATTACATAGAAAATGTTCTGTGAAAAAGCTTGGCAACGCCTTATTGTGATGGGTAAACAACTGGCAGAGGCACTGGGCTCAGTTATAGTAAGTGGAGTTGCATCAGGCTGGTGGCCAGTTATTAGTAAGGTTCTGTAGGACTCCATTTTAGGGCCTGCTCTTTTTAGTGTTTTCATAAATTACTTGTATGCAGGACTTGAAGGTGTTACGTTTGCAGATAATGCTAAACTGGGAGGAGCAGCTCAGGGTCCTGGTGTCTCAGTACAGAGCTGAGAGGAGGCCTGATGGTGGCTGCAGCTCTTCACAGGGAGCAGAGGGCAGTGCTGAGCTCCGCTGTGTGGCAGCGACAGGGCCTAAGCTGTTTCAGGGAAGATCAGACAAACCATGAACTATGGTCATATACAGTATGACTGTATGATATACGCAGTTTTTTTGTATGATTATTAGGAAGTTACAAAATGGTAAAAATCAGCCCTTCCTGAGTCTTCTATGAACCAGGTAAACTTCAGCCAAGCTTTGAGCAGAATCTTATAGCCTCATCCTTTTAAGCATCATTTACCTGGTGTATAATGGCAATTTGGTATCTGGGTGAGGTAAACAACATAACCAGAATTTGTCATTTATTCATGGGTTTCATTCATCACTTTCAGAAGGGAAACTTTTTAGTCAGGCATATAATACAAGCATTGAAATAAAGCTTGTCTGATGTTTTCACCGGCGTACAGTTAATACATTTTAAACCAGAGCAATTGTTGAAGTGTGACTCCCCCATGAAACACAAACAGTTATAAAAATACTTTGTTATGAATTTATTCTGTGAAAGAATTTTTTTGCTAAGTGCTTCTGAAAGTGAGAGACTACTGGTAGCAGGAACACTATTCATAGAAGGTGTGACCAAGCCCTGTTGCAAATGAGACTTAGTAAATAATTACAGTTCTAGAAAATAAAAAGTGGATTGATAGGACCATAGCACTTAGCCTCATTTCTAATTTTAACAGTGAGGGTGGTGAGGCACTGGAACAGGTTTCCTGGAAATGTGGTGGCTTGACCAGGCCCTGGACAATCTGATCTCTGTATGTCTCTGTTCATTGCGGGGGACTTGGGCTAGATGACCTCTCCAGGTTCCTTCAAACTCTACGGATTTTGATGTGATTAACTCAGGAAACTTGCAGTTTGTTGTAGTGTGTTATAGTTAACTGTTCTATCTCCTTCAGTGTTCCTACTGTGCTTTAATGTACTACATCTGTTCACTGACTGCTGTTGTACGACTGGGCAGGTAGCACGCTAAAGTTGGAATACCAGTAACATTACTGAGGCTCTTTCTCAGTTCCAGTTAGATGATTTCATGTGTAATCAGAGAAACTTGCTAGATGATGGTATCAGCTCTCATTGTTGGCATTAGATTTTACTCTACATGAGAAAACTGTGATATAAGCCTACACTGAATTGGGGTGGGAGGGGGAAGAGGAGAGAGAATTCTTTAACAGTATTCTGGGGAGTAAGTACTTCTTTCTGACATACATCCATTCAGTTTTATATCTAACTGCTTCCAGGAACTGGAAAGCAATGCTGTTTGAACTGTGCAACTTGCGTGTGTGTCTCAAGATGTAAATAATCTTTCCTCTTGCAGATTATTCCCTGAGAAATACACTTGTGCATCTGAATAGAAGCTGAATTTGTTATCTAACCCTGTCTGATCAAGAAACAAGTGTGTATAGAGGAAATTCACAAACTGATTGTGATGCTTGTCTTCTTCTCTATGGCCAATAATCTGATTACTTGTCTGCAGCTTGTTATTGACAATATCATTTAGTTTTCACCAAGTGGAAAAAAAAACTGGGCTTGACTGAGCATAAGAGGGATGTTTCACAAGTAATTCACTGTCTTCTAACCCAAAAATGAAATGCTGAAACTTCTGCTGAACAACTGATTGTTTAGGAATATCTTTGTGAATTTTGCAAGAGTGTTGTTGTTTTCTGCTCCTTTGTTAATTGAAATGAAATTTATTTGGAGAATGGAGAAGAGGTAGAGGTGTTACAGATAAAAGCTTCCCATCAGTTTCATTCAGTAAATTGCTAGAATAAGAGACCCACTAATTTTTCCATTTGAATGATAAGCTTTTGTAGGAGCTCAGATTTATTCTTACTGCAGGGAATAAACTCGGATGGTCTACCTACAGGAGAAGCTTTAACTCAAAACCATTATAGTGATACAAGTTAGAAGCAAATCACATGTCATTTGTTCCAATAGAAAATGAGTACCAGTTGAAGCAGCACAGTTTAGAAAAAATAACCATGAGGCAGTGTCTGATTGTTGTGGTTTAATCTGGCACATGGCTTAGCACAACAAACCTGTTTGCTCAGTCCTCCTCCTTCTAATGGCACAGGGGAGAGAATAAAGGAGGGTTGAGATAGAACTACTTGTGAAAATATGGTCATGACCGTTTTTCTTTTCCCTATATATGAATGCACATAACAAGTGATGCACAAGCAATTGCTCACCATCCCCCAGCTGATGCTCATCTAACTCTGCAAGCAGTGGAACAGCAACAGATGAATTTCCACCTCCTTCAAAACTCCCTTCACTTGATACCATATGGTATGAAATATCTCTTTGGCCAGTTAAGTCAGCTTTTCTAATTTTGTTCTGTGCCAGCTCCTTGGGCTCTTTGCTGTGTATGGTCTTGGCTCTAGAAAACACTGCTTAGCAATTAACTATAAATATTCTTGTGTTATCAATGCTGTTCTTTCTCCTAGACCCAAAACAGAATCATACCAGGCACTCTGAAGAAAATCATTCTATCCCAGCTAACAGGTAGAGATTTAATGCTGTCATGGAAATTGAATCTCACAAATTGAGCATGTTCATGTGTTGTGTTCAGGGCCTCCCAGGCCCATGGATTTTTCTCCACTACAGCCTATATTTTCTTTCCTGTAGACCTTCTTGAATGTACCAAGATCCATTAAATTTAAGGAGTTCCAAAAGTTACTTAATGAGAGAAAAGACCGTGCAAAGAAACGAGCATTAATTGGCTCTTAAGGAACAAAAAAGGCTTGGGAAGAAGTCTCTAACCTGCAGCTGGAACAATTAATAGCCATTACTCTTGGCAAGAAACTCCTTTTTATTTGAATTTGGCAAGGAAAGTATTGGTTAGAGGGGAGATAGTTCCTGTTTTTCTGCAGACAGGAGTTATCCAGGAACAGGGTGGCAAATCTATCAGATACCAAAGAAACTGTTGAATCTTTGTGAGGAGATTGCCTGGGGATAAATGGTCGTTCATACTAAAGAAACTTTCTGAGTATTTTGAGAGAACCTATTTTGTATCTTGTCACCTGGGCACCTGCTCCATTCAGCAGTCATATTTTCCCTGGTCTTACTTCTGCAACTTTTGCACGTTTGAACAGTTCCTCGTATTTCTCCCAAACTATTTGTCCTTGCTTCAACCTTCCTTATTATTGCCTTGCTGTTGCTTGTAGTTAAGTATTATGAAACAGTGAGGTCTTAAAAACAATTGAAAATGTACTACAAAAGAAGGGAGAAAGTCTTTATTGTTCCATCGATACTCATTCACAAGCATTAAAAGTATGTTAACTTTGTGAAGTTGTATCATATGCAAGAGTGCAACTATTTTCCAACTGTTACATCATATCTATTCAGTATGAGAGTAGCTTTAGGCATGAAATAAAACTTTGATTGCCATTATTTTAACCTTATGTGGAAGAATGTTTATAGTACTCCTGGAAATGTGTGCAATTCAATGCAACATCTCTCAGATTTATATTGATCTAAGAGAAGTCATTAGCAATCTGCATTTTTGAGAGCATTTTTGGTACAACAGGATGGAGTGAGTCACCAAAAGCTTAGTGACATGGAGGTGGAAGGAAGAAAAAAGTGTACTACTTGCTCAGCATGTTGCATCTGAATTAGTATATTATGATCAGAGACTTAAATTACATTTTTATATTTTTGTTTTTCAAAATGTGATTTTAGTAAAAGTACTGACTGAGACATTTGAAATGATTCCTCTCTGCCCTTGAACAGACACAACAATTGAAAAGGCTGCTATAAACAGCTGATGCTGGGAGGCCTTGTCTCCTAAAACTAGTACTGTAGTCTGGATTTTGTAGATTTGGTGGTGTTAAAATGGTTGACTCTACATATTGGTTGGTGCTGTTTTATTTTTATAAACATGTGGTACAAGTGTTCTAATTATACTGATGCTACTTAGTATTTTACACTGATAATTGATTAATGTATTTTCATAAATAAGCTTACATAAGCATTTTCTGGAGGCAGAACATACATTTGGAAGGCTTTCTTTTTTGCCAGAATGTGCACATGGGTAGAAGACAAATAGTAACATCTAACATGTAGGCTCAGAAATGAGAATTCATAAGGTCAACTGGTTCATATTCCGAAAGGAGATTACAAGATTGCTTCATGTACTTCTGCAGGATCTGATCACCTGGAAAAGCTTTACTTTGCATAAACACTTAAAAATTTTAAGAAAAAAAAATATGAAAACTTATTTTAAAATGAAACCAAACTTTATTTTTAATTGCTTGAAATTCCAAAGGCAAGCAAATCCGTAAAACCCACAAAAAATTCAGTCCTTACTAAATCAGTGTACATTTGGAAGGCTTAAACAAATTTAGACTGGATCTAAATTGGGCTCCTAATCTCCTCAAAGATTGTATAATTATAGCACAAAAATGTCTTGGGTCTTGTTTGTTAAACTCATGGCAATTAGAAGCATAAACTGTGTCTGGTTATTTTATAGTTAGGATAACCTCATTGGGTTTTTGGAATTCTATGGATTTATCTCTGAGTGTGATACAAAAGCACTGGGGAAGATAAAAAGGGGAGGCTACAGAATTACTGTCACTAGCATTCTCTTAGTCGTTGTTATATACATGAATGTATCTTATTTTTGCATGATATTGCATTAAGAAAATAAAGCTTTAATGCCACAATCTTAAATTGTTTTGTACCAGAGATATCTTTCTCTTCTGGATGAATGCATGGGTTTGAAAATTCAGTAATAAATAATATATTTAGTCATATTTCATGCTTAAAATGATTAGAATAACATTTTTTTAGAATATGGACCAACCACTAGCTCTGGTTCTTGCATTATTTCATCATTCTGATACACTTTGTGCAGCTTCATTTAGTTTTAGAGTGCATACACTAGAAGTCTAACCTCTTGCCTGTCACATAATAACCTTTACTAAACACTCTTCCTGATCACAAAAAGCATAAAAATCATCTAAAGCATAAACAATTCTTGACATGGTAAGAGTAACTTCTGCATCATTTTCTTCTATGTAAGTTTTGACCCTTATGAGAATGTAGTAATAAACATAAGGAAACACTTCAAAGCATTTTTAAGCAGAGCATCATGAGGGAAAAGCTGTCTTTAACTGATTTTACTTCCAGAGTTGTTGCTTAGAACACTGTCAGCACCACAGCGTGTTGTTTTTTTTCCCCCAGTATTTCTGCTGAGAGTTATCTAGCTGCTTCTATGTGATCTAGTTTTGTTTTTAGAGCATGTAGACAGTTATGGGGCGAGAGGAAGGCAAATTATTCACTCTTACTACATTTAAGGAAGAATCCTATGGAGAAGCCAAGTAGATAAAAGGAAGCAGGTGAAGGGTTTAAAAATATGGGTTTAATTGCTAACCAGCTATTTCACTTTTGGACCTCAGGAAGTAGCCAACTTCTTGGATAATGTAGAATGGCAGTTAGTAAGACAGATGTTATGTTTTGAAACCCTTTAGTTGGTGGTATCTCTAATTACCAAGACAGAATGTTTCTGAGTGCAGTAACATTACTGAAGTTTTACTGTATTTTTTTTTTTTATACCCTCAAGCAGATGAAAAAAAGATTGTAATGTAACTTAAGGTCAAGTGTGCTATCAAAGACTCTAGGGTAAATTGATGACCAGTCCTTAGAACCAAGAGGTGAAATGAAGACCTTAAATCTGCCTGCATCTAGCAGAATTCGTATGAAGGCTGGCAGTGCATTTGACCTTGGAGATAATGGAAGGATACCTGCAGACTTAGCAAAAATGATCTTATTTTGGGAAATTTGTGCAACTATGAGAAGCCAGGCACATACCATGTGGTATTTGGCTCAATTACACAATACAGTTGTTGCTTCTTGGACTTAAAGCTTTAAAGCCTGCCTGCTTTCAGGTTGTCAGTAACTTTCAAACAGCCATTTTTGACAATGTTGAAAAACTCTTGCATTTCCACTTTTGCCTGCTTGATTCTGCTTAAGAATTTTACTCTCAGCGATAAAATTGTTTAGTTATGCAGCTTATCACATCAGTTCTGAGTAATATTAGCTAGGTAAAATATATGAAAATGAAAAATTCTATTTTCTTCTAACTGTGGTTGTGAACACTTCATCTTATTGAGTTCACAAGTTCTAGATCTCTTCAGAGGATTGTCACATAAAGAAAGCAGCGTGAATACCTATCTGCACCTTATCATTATTACACTGATGCAAATGATTTTGAGACAATATGACAGTTTAGTTTCATTAAAATTCTTTTTTTCCCAAAAAAACTTGTGTTACTATCACTGTCAGGATTGCCACACAGATAAAATTTGACTCTAAGTTTCAGTCCCAGAATTAGTTATTTATCCTTATCAACATGTTCCTTTCCTCCAAGATTAGTAAAAGTTTATGCAGTATGACAAATCACTTTTCTAGTCAGGGCCAGGAGGCACTTGTGGAGAGAATGCTTTCTTTTCTCCAGTGGAAAAGGGAATTCTTTGCTAGGTAAATGACTGGTTTTCTGTTTTGATGCTGAAGTAGACTGCTACATGGAATATCCAGTTTACAAACAATGTCTATGTGAAGACTGCTTTAAAAGTAATGCCTCCTATTTTATATGATGTTGTTCCATGATGTCAGAGGTGGATGTTGGTGGTATGACAGTAGAGGCTGAATCTTCCTGTTGAGATCACATGTTGCAATGTGACAGATGGCAGCAGTCAGACAAAATGGCATCTCATGTGGAAGTGCATATCGAGCAAAGGTGTGGAATTGAACTTTTCCATGTGGAAAAGATGGCGCCCAATAACACTCACTGATGCTTACTGAACATTTATGGAGACCTAAGAGTGGATGTGAACAAAATGAGGCAGTGAGTGATGCATCTCAGCTGTTTTGACGACAACAACATGAAAGACAAACCATGCTCCAGATAGATGTGAGCAGCTGTCATACCATGAGATGAAGAGCATCTTGATCATCTCATCTGTGCAAACTGGTGTCTTATAAACTAGTAACTATGAATGTGGCTGAATATTGGCTTCGATTATTTGGAAATGATGGCTGCAATGTTTGAATATTGCATGTGTGTATCAGACAAGTATCACGAATGCTCACACAGAATCAGAATGCCATATGCAAGTTCATCAGGACCTACTGGACCAATATGAGGGTGAAGGTGACAATTTCAAGAGTTAGGCCTGAGAAGAAGACAGTCTCTGTTTTGCAACACAGTAGTAGCAGGTGCATTACCAGCTTGAAAGACTGTGGAGCACTTTACCAGTATTGACTGGCTGTCCTACCACACCTACTGTATAGTTGAGATCTGGCACTGTCTGATTTCTATCTGTTTAAGCTGATGAAAGACAGACTGTGTGGCTAACTTCTTTCTAGCAACTATGTCATAGCAGCTGTGAAACAGTGGGTCATCCCTGCTGCTGCAGATTTTAGAGTGCAGCATGCAGATTCTTCTTTGCTAGTGAAAATAGATAGCTAATGATAGTGATATGTTGAAAAAAAGTGATCTGTAGCTGAGATCAGGTTCTATCAAATAATGTTATTGTACCCCTTGTACCAGTTATAGTTTCCATTTAAATAAATGGGAATCATTACTTCTGAAGTGACCTGCGCATATTTAAACAAAATTGACAATCCTGTTAGAACCTAGGAGTTTAGTTTTATTTAAAAGTGAGATCTTAGCTGTCATTGGAAGTTTGTCTCAAGAAGCAGTAAGGAAATAAAATAAATTTACTAAACTGACTTGATTTTAAGAAATCTGCACTTAGATGTTGTCTCATTGCAATTCCCATTTCCTACTGGACAACTGAAAGCTTTACGTAATTTCCAATAATGCATGAATCTCAACTCATATTGTATGGCCCTTAGATGGATTTCTTCTAATTTCTTTTTAACGTCAGGAACCCTGTAGGCATTTAAAGAGATTTGCAATTTGTTCTAGTCATATTATACAGAATAAGAGGAAGAGTCTGTGCTTGGTCTTCTGTTTAACAGGAAGGCTGTCTTCAACAGAAGTGCTCCACTGCTATTGCTTTTGAAACATATCATTACAATCAGTATCATTTGTTCCATGCTTTTTCAGCATCTGTGAAGCAGCAGCTGGTTACTGCTTTCTTCACTATCAAAGTGTTTTCAAGGACATTGGGCTAGAAACTTCTAGGAGAATTTTATTAATTTTAAATCACAAAAATAGAATATTTCAGTTTTGTTTTCAAATGTAGGTCAATTAAGATATTAAAAATATTGGAGAAGGCTTGCCCACCGTGGGAATGTGTTGATAAAATATGAAACATGTTTAAAGGAAGGCTATTCTTCTCATAATTTTGGTGATTCTTCATTATTTTGATAGTTTTGATTGTTGTCTTACTGATTTCCTTTTATTTTGCTATTTTGTCCCTTTAAATGTTCATGTCTGACAAAAAACACCTGCATTTAATGCACTGGATTTTACATTACATTTTTTTAATTTTATATATATTATATTTATATATAAAACATTATTAATTTATATTATTAAAATATAAATATTACATAATCATTACATAATTATTACATAAATATTACATTTATCTCCTGGATCTTACATTTTTAATACACACAAAAAAAATGTATTGAAAGAAGAATCTGGGGACATTCTAGCTGTCAGCAACAATAAAAATGGGTAAATTGGACTTAAGTGGTAGCCACCAGCCTACATTTTACTTATATGAAACTTGGTACTGAAAGCAAAAAGTGGACGTTTAAGTTTAGAAGGTCATGTCATAGGAGTGTCCTTTACTTTTCTCATGTAATAAAATGAGATTCATTCTTCATGGTAAATAACCAACATAACATGAAGAGGTAACTACTCAACTTCTTCCGAGTTATAATTCAGCATAACTTTAGGAAATGAAAGGCCCAAAATGATTAAATGTAAGAAATGGTGGTTCAGGCACTGGTATATAAAGTACTAAGACAATCTAATGTTCTTGTCACATTCTGCATTTAACTTTGGCCATTCAACTGCAAAAAATGCCAATAATAGTGACAACGTGATAAAATCAAATATGCAGTTAGATTGCTTTAATAGTACTTTAAAATGGAGCTTGTTACACCCAGGGATGCAACTTCATTCTTCCTTTAAGTTTTTTTTTTTTCCGAAGGAGTGGATCAATGACTTTAGCAAGAAATGTAGAAGGCACCCACTGTTCAGATTCTTCCAATTAAAACCATAGCGTTAAAATATCTGTAACTTATTCTTGCCAAAGGAGGGACAATAAATTTAAGTAGTTTAATTATCTGCTTGTAATTTTCCCCTGAGAAAATACTTTGTTTTACTTAATTCTGTTGTTATGATATCCTTGAAAGTGTGTATGGTTTTGGTCCAGCCTGTCAGAGAATGTGCCCTCTGGCCAGCCAGCCAGAGTCATTTAAATAACAACTCTTTGTCAGTAATATGTGCATGCAAAAACTTAGCTGCTACAATTACTAGCTGCTCATTACCATGCCCCTGTCAAAACTAGGCATGTCGCTACCTACTGGAAGGGTGGGGAGGGAAAATTGTCCCTCATAAAGGTACAAGCCTCAGTGGATCCAGTATGGCTCTGTTATCCCAACAGAATCACAGCGTGCTACCATGATGCCCCTATGTCACAGACAAAGGCAACCTCCTGGACCAACTGCTATAGCACACAAAAGCTACAGCACTTTGCTGAGGATTACATCCAATATATTCCTAACTAGCCTTTTTTCTTCAAAATTTCTGGCCCCTGAATTATTTGTAACTTCTCAAGATAAATGTTCCCTCATTATATTAGGAATGCAAACTTGCAGTATTTAATCACTCTTCTCTCTGTGCTGTCATTCAACAGGTCAAAGTCAGTCAATGACAAGAAATATAATCTTAAATGAAAAGGACCTGGCAAAAAGCATTGTATAGAGCTTCCATGTAGCTAAATAGTAAGAAATTTATCCTGTGCTTGTTCTGGTCAAGTACCTCAGCATCATGCTGCAGAAATAAATAAGATGATTTCAATCTATTTCTTGCAAGTTTATATACCCAGAAATAAAAAGCATGCAAAAAACAAACAAACAAAAAAACTATCATTAATGGAGTATGTGCTATGTGAATTGCAAGATAAAATTAAAAAGTGAATATATGATTGTAAAATAAATCAAGGTAATGTGATTTCCTCAATAGTCAGCAATAGGGATGCTGCATTTTTTTTTCTTGTTGATTAAAAAAGGAAGATATATGGATTCCATCTTTTCATTTCTACACTCCCCTGCATTCTGACAATAGCTGAAGAGGGCAATTAACCTCATTATCCCTGTCACATGCTGTCAGGGGACACAGTAAGAACAAAGTAAGATAAAAACTTAGTTTTCTAATCCCTTATTCAGGAGTAAGATATTTGCCAAGTATCTTAAATTTCATAGTATCTCTTCACAACAGTAATGGAATTTCTTGTCTTTACTATTGTCTTACTACTTAGTTTTATAAGAATAATTACCAGTTTTGTTATGTTTTTTTTTATTAAACAAATTTAGCTATGGTGATAGTGGTTTTTTTCAGTCAAAATTCTTGTTTTCTGCCATCTGATGTTCATCTTCATATTAAATTTGATATACCACTTTAATTTAACAAATATATTTTTGAGCTCTGTTAATGAAGGGAATGTGATAATCATGATAATCATATATATTTTTTTTTCTCAGCAAGATAATACCTCAGATCTGTCTTCCTTCAATCACACTGAGCTGAAATCTGTGATTTCTAATTAGTAAATTTCATGACCAGTTTAAATTTTGCTCAATTTAAGATCTGCAGCATTTGGCCTTCAGTTTTGCTCATAACAAAGAACTTCATGTTTTCATAAAATAAGCATAGTATTCTTTACTTTTTTTCTACTCCTTCTCCTTTCCAGGTTCCCATTTCCTTCAAGACACCTGGAACATAAAATTGCCTGACACAAGTGTTGCCTGGTGCATGCACTTTGGAATGGATCTCTAAAACTCAGTGCCATATCATGAGTGTGTTTTCCATGTCAGGAAGGAAGAGTTTCCAGTTCATTCTTTTGCACAGACTCAAATTTTTTCTTTTAACAGTACCTTGATCAGTTGTTGCATAGATAGTTGATAATCTACTCAGAGCAATAACTTGTTTTGAAACTTTTTAATAGATCAAGACATCAGAATTGAAATGTTTAATTTACACTCGGAATTATTAAAGAGAATTTTTTCCCACATTTGTGATTATATTTCTCTGTTAAGAGAGTGATGGGCTGCAAAAATGCTTGCTTGGCAGAATAGTTGTACTTCCTGTCCTAATGAAACAAAACTGAACTCCAGTCAACATATGAACATTCTTTACTTTCGTTAATATCAAAAGAGAGGTTCTCACTGATCATAGTAGATTTTGCACACCTCTTGTGCAGGTTTATAGTTGAGCTATTTTTAGTGTTCTAATAGAAGCAATGTACATTTGAAATATTCTGAGCTGGTGTCACCTACTGCACAATGCATATATGCTTTCTCCTTAGTATCTCTCTTCTTCCTGATCGTAGCAACTCAGAATGACTGCTTTTTTCTTTGCACAGCCTTACTGATAGAACACATGTTGAGAGATACAGGGTAGCTGCCTATTTCTTCTGATTCAATATAATTTGGCTGCTTATGTGATGTAGCTTCTTGATTTCATTCCACCTAGCTGTTGATTTCTCAAGAGAATATTAAATTGAGATACTGAAACCCTCCACCGACTCATGGTTGCTGAACATGTTTTTTCCAGGGGACCAATGAGGCTATGTTTTGGCAGGAGAATAACAAAAGTGAACAGGTTCAGGAATCGTAAATAGTCTCGATTGCAGTCCAAAAAGCAGAACGTAAATGTTTATCTGTTGATACAACACCTGTCTGTTTTTGTTTATAGAACATTTTAGAAATTTGTGACAGCTGAAGACGGTACTATCTGGTGTTTTCATTATGACTTCTAAGTTAATGTCAGAACAACAGTTTATTGCCTTCCGCATTCTGGATTTGCAGTCTCATAGGTACTGATGTCTGAGACTACATGTCTAAATTTTATGATGGCATTTTAAAACTAACATAAATATATTTCATATATAAATATATTTAATTTATATTTTTATATATATATATAAGCATATTATGTGTGTAAATAACACTGCTCAAATGAATGTTATGGCTTAATTTTTCTTCGGAATTACTCTGAGAAGTCTGGGTTAACTATGTATTTTGGTACACATGTTAAATTCTTTATTGCCAAAAAACTTGAAACGGTGGCTATAAACTATCAAAAGGCTCATAAGCTTATATATATATAAACTTAAACAGACAGTCGATTTAAAAATATGAATTTTCATTGTTTCATGACCCAGAAAGACTAATAATCTATTTATAACTGGGATGGGATGTCATAAACATTTCAAAGGCCTTCACATTAACTCCTATTGATTTCAGTAGTTTTCTCATCAGAGCTATCCTATGTTTGAAACTTCATTTTTCAAGTTCAGAGTAATAGAATGCATGTTGCAAGATACTTGTTTTTAACAGTTGGAATTCTTGAGTGCAGCTCTTGGTTCTGTTGTGCATTACCTACATATTTTTGAACACGTTAGCTAGAATTTTGTCTTTGACTTCCCTCTAATGAAAAATGAAGGTAATTCTGCTTCATTTTCTTTTGAAAAACACTCTGTGATGTTCTTAAGTAGAAAGAATTATTCATTCATGATCTCATAATGTAATTATCTGTACTAGTTGCTGTCATTTTTCTATGTTATGTTCAAATTCTATAGCATACCACCTTGTTAATATGTTCAGGACTCACTAATTCGAGGAACCATGTGATACATTTCTACACTGAAAGTTTTAGAGAGACCTTCATCATATGGTACTATGCAATTACTGTTATGCTGCAGTTTTTACGGTCTTGAATTTGGTCCTTCAGTCTCCTGAAAATTTTGAAGTTAAAACTTCAGATTTATTCTTTTCCCAATCATCTGTAGTTGGATGTACACTCAAACTGGATGAGTAATTGCCATTTCTGTGTTAGTGTGAGCTGCGTAGTTAAGAATCCAGTGTATTATTAGAAATTCTTGAACACCGCTTTCAGCCAAATATTGAACAGAGTATTTTAGAGTTGCAGAGACATTCCAAAGTTTCATTTGACTGTTCTGTTTCTGACTTGATAGTTTTATGAACCTTTCAAAATTTTATCTTGCATGACACATTTTTACTAGCCCTTTGTGCTGCCCTCATCTATGTAAAATAGTTCTGCATACATCCGTGTCATTCTAATAATCTGATAACTTTTACAGCCTCTTGAATTGCTCTCTAGACTTTAGAATCTGCTAAACCATCACAAAACAGGAGCAAGTTAAAGGGGGTTGTCTCCATGTTATGCTCTTTTAAAATGGAATGAACACAGGACTACAAATTTTATTCCCATTGCTTTTATTGCCAGGCCATATTTCTCTACAGTCATGCTCCATGAGGGTTTGAAATGTTTCTTTAATACAGAAGTATTAACACTTCCAGTTGTTAGCTAGATACTTTTGGATACAAAAATTTTACAGTCTTGTCTAAAGTAATAAGGAATTTGTGATAGAAAAATAGCAACGCCTCTCATGTGTTCATCAAGTTGTCCTATCTAAATCATCTAAAAATTCTAGTGATCATCAAGAAAACCACTGCAGATCTTAATATATTGTTGCCTTTAAAGAGAAGGTATATATTCTTGTTTTTGTGACTCATTGTATGGATAACAGAAAAAATTCTTGTAATGAAGGATAGTAGGATGGAATCTGCTGGCTACTTGCACTATGCAGAAAGGAAAGGAGACTTTAGTATGCATCAGAAAACTCTCTTGTTGTCTTTGGCTGTGGAGAAAATGTTTGTGAACAAAGCAGAAGTATAACAGTCTATGCTCTTGTTTTGCTAATGCTATTTTTTTTTTTTTTCCATAGTGAAGTTAGAGCTATCTGGAAGAACTACTGAGCAACACTAATGCTTGGTGTATCTGAATAAAAATTAATTCTTAAGATTCTCTCGATTGCCACACTTTTGGGTGTTTGAGAGAATTTAAGAAACTAGTATAACAAGTCAGAAAGAAGTCATAAGATGCTGGAGAAAACACTGTGGTGGCATGAATTAACTTGATACGTTAATCAGGTTAGCAGGGACAGTTTGACACCCGTAGGCTGTGTGATATTGAGGAATTTATTTTGTCCATCACAAAATAAAATGAAAACATTCATTTTCCATTGAGGGTGTAATAGTCATAATGAGCGAGTTGGAAATTTTGAACTTTAAGCAAATAAATTACTATTTTGTGGTGCTGGGAGGCCTGAAGGAGTGGTGGATGCTGCAAAGAGAAGGACAAAGGTTCTTCATGGCCTAGACTTCCTGTCTCACACAGAAACCAGATAGCATGGAAAATGCTCTCTTGAGGGGTTCCCTGGATGTACAATTACTAGAGCACGAGGGATGGTGAAAGAATGTTTGGCACTAATATTTTTGCACAAATAAACATGCGCGAACATGAATAGTTTCAAAAAATCAGAAAATATGTGGGGGTGATGTTTTTTGCACTGGATAAGGGAATAGAAAGCAAGAAGTAGTGAAGGAACAGGGAAAAGAAGTGGGACAACAGAAAAATGGTAAGAAAAAAAAAAAAAAAAAAAAAAAAAAAAATCAAGGAGTTTGAATACTTACAAGGCAAAGAATTAGAAAATATGTGAAAAATAGAAACCATTAAGTTTTTATCTTTGAAAGGCATACAGTACTTTAAAATCATTACTTAAAGTGAGGGCTGAATGTATTATTAAATATTGTTGAAAAATATTAGTGAAGGAAGTCAAAAGAATAACTACAGAGAGAAATCAGAATAAAATACTTTGCATAGCTTTCTGTTCAAGTAACAAAGGGCATATCATAGAATCACAGAATCATAGAATGATTTGGGTTGAAAGGGACACCAGGGATTATCGAGTTCTAGCCCCCTGCCACAGGCAGGGCCACCACCCTCCAGATCTGGTACCAGGAACAGGTTGCCCAGGTCCCCATCCCACCTCATCTTGAACACCTACAGGGATGGAGCATCCACAGACTCTCTGGGCAGCCTATGTCAACACCTCATTACTCTCTCTGTGAAGTACCTCCCCCTGACATCCAATCTAAACCTTCCTTCCTTAGCTTAAAACCATTCCCTTCAGTCCTATCACTATGTACCCATTTGTGAGGTTAATTTCCCTCCCTATAAATACTGGAAGGCTGCAACAAGGTCTCCACGAATCCTTTTCTTCTCCAGGCTGAAGAAGCCCAGCTCCAGCAGCTTGTCTTCATAAGAGAGGTGCTCCCACCCTCTGAACATCATGAGTTGATGAATGAATATATATATTTATGTTACATATGTATTAATGGACTTACAATGCATTACACAGTCAAATACTTATGAGGGTATAGTTACAGTAATATAGAATGTATTTAAAAATTGATTTAAAAGGGACTAATTGAAAACAACAATATCTTGACTTACTGGAGTCTTTGGGGAATGACAGGATTAATATATTGCAAGCTTAGCTATTAGTAAATTATCTCATTTTTGTGATTACACACAGTATTGACACTAAAATAAAAAGAGCAGAAAGTGAAACTAGGGATAAGAAGAACTATTCCTAAGTTAACTGAAGCTGTCTGTGTGCTGGCTGGCATATCAGACAGCAGTCAGTTTTTGAGCTAAGTTGAAAAGAAAAGGTGTGCTAAGAAAAACAAAAACAAAACCCTAAATTTTATTTAGACAGAATGTTCTAAGAACATCAGGAAATACTAAGTTATGTATACTTAAGGAAGCTGTGAAAGATGATGCTCAGCATGTTAGGTTACCAAGAAATCTATTGATTGACTTGGTTTTAAGAGCTAAGAATGTGTTACGTGTACTAAAAATATTTGAAGCTGGGAAGTACCAGCAGTGATATACAGATGAAAATATGCAAAAAAAAAGGCAATAATATAAAGTATATGCATAAAAGCAAGGATTTGAAGAATGTTAGATAAGAAAAGTATATCTGCTGCACAGTGTGAATACAGATTATAATAGGAATTTTGCAGTCCAAAGTAGCTTCCATAAAATCTGCTTGCAAACACAGGTAATAGCCCAGTATGTCTGCAATGTGAACTACAATACAAATAATGAAGGTAAAGGAAACAAATTATTTGCAAGAATTAAAGAAAATAGATATCTGAAATACCAACACCTAGACAAAAACTGATAAAAAATTAGCAACTTCCATTGTGGCCTGCTAAAAGTGAAAATAACTGAATTTCCCTGCTCTAGATTCTTTTAACCTAAAATATCTGTAAGTGGAGAAAAACTATATGGTGTATTGTATGTCCAGAGCTGTTCTGTCTCAAGAATTGAAATATCCTTCTCACCTGTAAGCTACGCAGGGATCTGGAAACCATCCTATACAGTATTTAAGTCTTCAAACGCATTGATCTTATTGAAAGGCTTACTGCGTGCTAAATAATGGAATATCAGCAGCCTGAAAATGCTTGTATTCTACTTTTTTCCAAATTATAAGATCATTATCATATACACTGAAAATGGGAAATCTGGTTTGATTCAGTTTTCAGCCTGAAGTGTTGAAACCTTTCTTTCTTGAGACAGAGCCCAGATCGGTAGACTCAACCAGTTTTTTGTTGTCGTTGTTCTTGGGAAGACTGGCAAGGCATTTTCTGCACTTGCTACTTTTCCTATTGAAGTGCATCACTGTGTAACAAGAGCACATAATAAATGCTACATAAGGAAAGAAAAAAAAAGAGTGAAAATATTACATAGTGGATAGTGCAGATGTTGAGAATTAGAGTCCTGGGGGGCTTGGTGGCTGGTTGAAAGACAGTGCATTTTAATTGAAATGATTCCTGTATTAAAGGTTAAGAACAAGCCCCCCCCCCCCCCCCCCCCCCCCCACCCAAAAAAAAAAGAAAGCCAAAAAAAAACCAGCGGTAAACTGGAAATCCTGCTTTCATCTTTGTTAAATCTCAGTTTGACTAACACATCTCTTCCATTTCTGTTGAATTTCTTCCGTATGTTTTGGTTGTCAAAGTATAGAAATGACAAATGACTTCTGAAAGCCAGCAAAATATCTGTATATGGTGCAGCATGTGCAAGCTGTTATAAATGTTGATAGCTCTGTCACCTTCTCAGTTGGTAAAACATACTTCTCTGAATTAACTCCTTTTCACTGAGATCTGGGTTTGGCTTAGAATCATCACTAATCAACTTGATCTAAAAATAATTTAACAGAAATAGAATAAGTGAAGTATAAATTCTTGAGTCACGGTGAAGGAAATGTGCAAATAAAAATATTTTTAACAAAAAGGCACCAGTAAGAAAACATTGTAAAAAAAATAAAGGAAAAAAGCCACATGTCACTGAATAAAACATTGTGGGGAGTGGGGACAGGGGGAAATCAGTTTAAATTCATGCAGAATACCAACTTTGCACTTTCCAAGCTTACAAGATTCCTTTGGCCACCAAGCAGCAGCTGATTTGTAGACTGATTTTCTCTTTATCTGTGACACAAAGCCAGTTCCAAGTTGGGGCAATAAATAATTTCCCTGTAATCCAATATGAAGGCTTGGTGAATTTGCAATAACTCTTTGATCAGAACTTCTATAGATTAAACTAACTTCATCTGAAGAAAAACACAAGTGAAGAGAAGAGCTGGCCACTGATGTTTTAATATTTGTGAACTATTACTCATTTCTTAGACTTTTTCTTTATCCCTGGCAAGTGTTTTTATTTTGATTGTGTTGATACATGACTGGAAACTTATGGTAATATGTGTGATATATTTGATTAATTTTTTTAAAAGTTGTGATTAAGACTGCACACAAATGTATTTTAAAAGTGTTTTGCGGCCATGTTGCCAGTCCCACCCATTATTGTGGTCTCTGGTAACTGCAACTTGTCATCAGACGGTAAAGAGTACTTTTCAAACTGAAATCTCTATAAATTTTTCAAGTACTGTGATAAGACGATATGGGTTTAAAATTGATTGTCTTTTAATATTTAAATATAAAATAAAGAATTCTGTGTGAATGATAATGTTATAGGGGCTGTGCACTTAGAGAATGCGCACTTAAATTCAAGAATGGCTACTATGTCAGCAGGGTTCATACATAAGAATATGAGTAGATAGACTGAAGATGAGATAGGGAAATGAGTCCAGGAAACTGTTCCACAATGTAGCCAAAATGAATGTCTGGGGAAAAACACTAGAAGAAGGCAATATAAAGCGAAACTTTCCTGCTCTCAGTTGATTTATAATTCAGGAACTTCCTGAGTCAGAGTCTTTTGTTGTGTCTATTTACGCTCATAGTGGTTAGGCTATCTGCAAACCTCCCAGAACCATGAGTGTGCTGGCAAAGTCAGTGTATGTAAAGCATTGCCCATGATCAATAGAGAAAGACAGAATTATGGAGCACTTAAGTCAAGTAGAGATATCCAAGTTTTTGTGACCAGCTGGGATATGTACAAAGATGCTACATAAAGTTCTCATATAGCAAGAAGCTTGGTGAGGTGAGAGGTTCTACACTGAAATCCAGATAACGGTTTATTCCTGTCATTCACTGACACTTCATTTTATCTGTAGATTTCATAACTCCTTCTACTGCCACTTTATTTTTTCAAGACTCTTGAGCAAGTAGTAAATTTCTGTCTGTTTTATCTTTGTAATGAGGCTTACTCATATTGTGTTCTGGTTTTGGTATATTCTGAGAATTGAAATTTATGTGCCAGGGAAGAGAAAAAGAAGAATGCAAACTACTGCAAAATCTTTGTGGATGAGGAATTTTCAACACATTTTTTATTAACCATAATCCTTTATTAGACCTCACAGAGGTGTAAGCTATACATACAAATACATTAGAAAGATACCCTCTTAACAGTAATGCTTCACATTTTGGACCTGATACCAAGAGGGCTGCAAACATTTCAGTACATTCTACAAACCAAAGGGTGCATTAGCCTTTATGTATACAGAGTGACAAAGCCCTTTACTGAAATCAAAGTAGATAAAAGTGAAAAATCAGTCAACTACTTCTTCCAGCCTTTACCTACCATAAAAGCATATAAAAGCCTTTAAAAGCATGAATACACTATTACTTATGGAACAAAGTTTTGAGTTGTAGACAGCTTGTAGAGACAGGGGAAGAGAATGGTCAAGATGACATTACATGAACTGCAAACTAGCAAAAATTCTTAATTTTTTTTAAAGTTTATACATACTAGGAGCTCTGTTTTTTGATTTATTGGTCATTACTAGAAAAGCTTTTAAGTGCTAAATGGGGAGAATAGCGCAACAAAGACATTGTTGAGGTATTTGGGGGATTCTGCAACACAATGATGTTACATACACAGTATGAAATATTATTTGTCATCAAGTAGTGACATTGTATTATGAGTAAGCACAAGAAAATTAAAAAAGAAAGAATAAATCCAGTTAGAACTTTAATAGAGAGTTTAAATTGTTTTTAGTTAATGAACACTTAATAATTGTCGCTGTTTCATTTTAATGACTTGAAATGTTATTAGTAGCATTATTCAGTAGTGAAATCAGAAATTCATGTATCCACATTCATGCCTGCATCATTGAAACGGCAGTTTTAGACAGGATACCAATGGAAGTCCAACAGCAAAGGAAGAGAAGATAGTTAATGTTTCTATCTGAAAGGGTGATCTCTGAAAAATAAGTGCCATTGATCTATTCAGTTAGCACTTTTGGGTGTCTTGTGCAGATTATTTGGTGGGAGAGGAAGCCCATGTTTTATCTGATGATCAGCAGCAGATGGTGCTGCTTCTTCTTGTTCGTTTCCAAAAAATTCGGAGGATTGATAAATGTTTATTATTGAACCCATAGACTCCAAGAATTAAGAAACTGTGAAACAGGACTATCACATTTTGACAAAAGCAACATGAAGTATCATACTAGAGATAAAGCTGTTTAGAACATTATCAGTATCATTACGCTTTCAGTGGAGACACTAATTTGATGAGACAGTTTAATCAGGCAACTATTATGATTATACACTTTTAACAATGCTTTATTTTTTCATCTTGCACTGGATTTCTATAGAATCCAGTTGAACTAATTCCTTAGAAATAGTTATAAATCAAAAGGTAAGGTTTATCTACTGTATCATGCAGTGTAGCTTGCATGTGCTTTATTGTATTCAAACTTGTTTCTAAGTGGAAATAGTGAAGAGTATCATACTTATATAGTATTTATATCAAGTCAATTTTAAATCCTAATCTAAACTTTTAAAAAAGAATTATATTTAAGATAGAATACATCTCCATGGATGAAAAAAGGCCATTCTGTCTCTTTCATTGGCAGCATTTTATTGGTCTTCTGTTCTTTGCCTCTGATCACTGCAGAAGTGAATTTTTCATACCACTGATGAGGTTAATGCCAGTAAACCAGAAATAATGCAATATTCATTTGATTTCAAAATTTACAAAGTTAGATATTTCACTATAAAATATAAATTTCACATAATCGGATGTATTTATAGTTATCTGGTTAAACTTTTTCTTTAACACGAGAGTACATGAAATGTGATCTTATCACCAAGATAGAGGACAGTCCTGTTTGTTCTGCATTTATTTTGTTGTTGCTTACCAAGCAATGAGATGGTATTAACAAATGTAAAATACAGTAAGGTGAAATGTCTTTGTTTTCAATTAAAAATGGTTCATACCATTACAACATGAAGAAAAAGATCTTTCATCCATGTTTATGCTGTTTTTAAAAACTTCTATCAAGTGTGAATGTAAATATTGTAAATGGATATTTATAACATTAGTTGGAAAGAGTATTTAGCAGCAGAAGTATAACATTGATGATTTTATGAGTTTTGTGAGCCAGGGTGGCAAAATAAGGAGTCACTGAAGAATACAGAGATATCAAAAAAGTTATAAAAAATTTTGTATATATGAATTTATAGTACTAAGTCTTTTCCACTTCTGAAATCACTAAGGGTAACATAGAGAAACATATATTCTACTTGTAAAGAGCATCTAACTGATGAATAATAGAGGATATATTATTAAATTACAGAAATATTAATTCTTCTCTGTATTACACATTATTCTTAATTTGAAAGGACGCATACAGTTTAAAAAAAAACCTCACCTAACAGAAATCATCCAGAGAAGGATGAAATAAAATTCTTAAGTTGATATTTCCAAAATAAGATACTCAGAGTTTGTATTTTACACCCATACTTAAAGAGATAAATAGATTTGCTTGATGACAGTAGGGAAGGGTCTCATGATATAAAAATGAAGTGATTTCTCAAGGTGTAAAAAATAGATGTTGGATCTAGCTTGTGACACCCATATTATACACTGTTCTTCCAATTGGATTATTGAAAATAATCCATGCAAAATAATATGTAAAAAGCAACAAATTCAAATTTTACTTGAGAGGAAAAGGAATAAAAGCATAATATACATGGTCACACACGTACACATATACACATTCTAACAACATATATATACATATATAATGTATATATGTATATATACACACACACACACAAGTACACACCCTTTCTGTAACTAAGGTAAAATTTCCTAATGTAAGATAAGCATCAGAGAGGTCCTTCTTGTTTTGGTCTCTGCTAGACTGGTATCTCCTTACTGTACTATATGTAATCAAGTTTCAGATACTCTTATAACACCCTTCATGTAAAAAATCAAAGACGATTTATATCAGATACTGTGCGTTTGGACAGTTTAAGTCCAGTAGAATATTACGATGCTGTGACAAGCAAAATGTATAATGTAGGATTAGAATGAGTAAAAACTTTGTGTTAATGACTGCTTTACTTAATGTTATTTCAATGCATGAATTGGATAATAAGTAATCTCGTCAAGGCAAATTATTTTTGTGGATTGTACCCAAGAGGAAAAATTTCAGTCACTCAAAGGCTTCATCTCTTCCTCCTTTCCCATGCTCCCCAAATAAAAACAAAGTGAAGCAAAGCAAAACAATCCCCCAAAGTAACAGACAAATAATAAAAATTACGTTCCAATGGTGTTTTAACTAGATTTACTTGGGAAGGAGGAGGGAGGAATGAATGTTGTTTTTGAATATAAGAGTGGCATTTGGAAGACTTGGTTTTACTGAACAGTATCCTTAAAAGAGGGACCAGTGTAGGTTGAGTCCCCAAATAAATTATTACTATTCCTTTTTCAAACTAAAAATAAAACATTTTAAATATATTGATTTTTACCTTTATCAGAAAATCAGTATTCTATCTAACCTACAGGTTCCAAGAATCTCTACTTGGGCTTAATTTACCATCATTTAAAAAACAAAACAAAACAATGAAATGTGTAATTTTGCACATCAGGATGCTCATAGTGACCACATAAACTTTTTTTAAAAATTCACAGACTGTTAGCCATATATTTCAACTTTTTTTCACAATCTGAAACTGGTGAGAAAAAAATAGCAACAGTTTCATTTAGGAATATATTGTTTCTTCATTCCTTGATAAGATCAAGTCAATTTTTTCTCCTGCTTTTAAAAAATAGTGACTCCTCCAGGGCATACCATAAAAAGTAATCAGGTACAAGAGAAAGTAATCAGATATAAACAAAAACTTGTGTTCAATGAGAATCTCAGTCATGTAATGCCACTGACTTTAAGCCAAACTCAACACTGATTTCAGTCTAGAGTGTGTCTTAAAAATCTTTGGTATAGTACAGAATTTTCAGTAATCTGAACAGATTTTCAGTCATATCCATTGTTTAATGCTTTTCTTCATATGTGTTTCAGATTTGAGAAAAGATTCAGAACTGCAATCCAGGTCTATGCATTTTTATATAGTTTTTAATCTTTTTTTCTTCTCCATCCCCATTGATTTAGGATTTCTTTGCCATTTTGGAGTGAAAAAAAGTTGAAAAGTTATGGCTAGTTGTATTTCTATTTCAATAACCATACCTATATAAGTGTCATTTTCATACATTAAAAAAATATTTATGCTTTCTTTTATATTTTAGTCAAGTACTTTCTTAAACAAAACAATAGCACCACTTTGGCATTGTTGGCCAAATCAGTAAAAGGTAAAGCAAATATACATGCATTTTTTCTGATCTTGTCTTATCATATACTTGCTTATTAAAATGAAGACCCAGGAAGACACTGTGCTTGACCTAGAGTCTTCATCAATCACATCACATTGATGCTAACTCAACACTTACTTTCTGGAGCAGGTAGAATTGGCTGCTAGTTATGAATGGAATTCAATTCTGTAAAGAAAGCTTTAATTTTCTTGTCTCTCTCTTAAATGGTTTCAATAAGAATCATACCAGTATTTCACAAGGATATGAGTGTGTATATGTAAGTACATTTAGAGCAGAATATTTATTCATTTTCCATTCAAATTCTTAATGATTATTGTTTTTGTGGCTCACATTTTTCTACTTTGAAAGAGATATATTAACTTCAGAGGGTTTAGATGTGACTTACTTTTTGAATAACTGAGAATAATGAGGCTTAATTCACTTTTTTACATTTGCACTTCAGTGACATTCTGTATAGTAATTAGAGTTTTATGTGAATTCTAGAACGTAAAAATCTGTGGCTTCTGTGATGTGTATTACATGACATGGAAGGGTGGAGAGTGGGATTTTTTTTTTTATCACTTAAGTGAGACTAAATCATATCTAGTAGGAGAACTATTCCTAAATATTTGGAGTGCTTTTGAAAATCTCTAATTAAGAAATTTTTCAAGTCAGACTACTTTGTACATTTGGGAGGGAGCTGTTTTGGCTTATACTTCAGCTTCTTTAAGTAGCGGATTTATTGAGATTATTAAGCTAATGCAGTCCTTTTCCTTTCTCACTGACTGGCATATCATGCGCTCACTGCCTTATGACTGAAGAATTCTTACGCAAGTATGCATACCCCATCTATCTATTTCTCACCTCTGTAGTGCTAGATCTAGTCTTCATTTTGTGATACTGTTTATTTCTCTAGTAATGTCAAGTGTTACCTTTGAAGTTAGAAACTATTCATTATTAAAGCTATTCTTTCAAGAATTGTTGGGATTTGTTTAGACAGTTGTCAATTTCTGATGTTAAATATCACTGTCTATAAGAAATATTTTAGATTATAAATAATGTCTCATTCTTGCATTTAAGAATTTGTAGCAACCTGACAACAGATTTGCTGCAACTTTGTATAGAGTTGGTAGTAAATAATTTAGGTTAGCTTCCTCATCTTCTTCTTTGTACCTTCATTTTTCAACATGCCTATCACAGTCAGTGACATGTGTGGCTAAATCTTTTTATTCATCCACTGTTCTGTTTTTACAGGGTGATAGTAACCTATTATGCACAAAAGCATGCTTTTCCTAGAGGGGAAAGGATTTAATAATTTACACAAGAAAATATTGCCCTTTTCTTGAAAGAAACATGAAATTCAAATTTCCTAAGGAGAAATAAAATGGGGATTTGTTACACTTTTAAGACCTACCGTTCCTGTCTGGTTCACAAGAAACTCTTGATAAACAGTACAATATATAATCTACAGAGATTCTTCTTTGTTTTAGTCAATTCAGTCCACCCCATGGATGTAGTAGAAAGTGAGAGAGGTTTGAGCCTTTAGAGAGAAATATTGCCTTTACAAATCTGATCTAACATCTTCCTAATTGCTCCCTCCACACCATATTCCTGATGCCCACTTTGTGTCTGACCAAGGGTTACCTCTTTCCTTGCTGCATGCAGGGTGATGAGGTGGATGAAGTCACATGGAACCATACTGCAGTTCTGCACAGGATTGAGCAGTGCCTTCTCCCCAGCATTCTCTTTCCTGCTCTCACGTTAATTTGTTGTTCATTCTAGGACAGTGTTGGCTATCTATTCACCTTTACTGCATGGTTAATCTAGCACTGAATAAATTTACAAAAAAGGAGCAGAAGAAAGTGCTGTTAACGTTAGAATCAATGCATTGCATATCAAGTTTATATGTCAGATATTATCTGGAAATATATTAAATGTCTCCTATGAGAGCATATGAAAAGCTGTTTTAAGTAGCAGTTTGAAGGCCATTGTGGTTTATATCTTCTTGAAGACTTTCTGCACTGTAATTTGTTGATTAGCTTAGCTTTTCTGATTTACAGAGAGATGCAGTGGGCTGATTAACAGTCAATTCAGTCACATCAGATTTTGGGAAGAGATAAAATGGCAGAGGACCTGATTAACCTTCAATAATATTTGAATAGAATTCTGATATTTCAGAAAGATTTAGGCCTCGATATTCTACCTTTTAAAGTTATTAGAGAACTCTTCTATTAATTGTCTTTCCTGAACCTAATCATCTATAAATCTGTGTTTCATGTAAGTAGGGGAAAACACCATCATTCAAATAGCTAAAAGAAAAAAAAGCAAAATATCTGTTTTTTTTTTTTTTTTTTTTTTGTGAAGATGGAAGTTTTTTTCCATAATGGAATCCATAACCGTTTTAGTAATTTAAACCAAACATTCACAGCATTATTTTATTATTTAAACTTCATGTTCCCATATTTGCTTTTACCTATTACTGTTTTGGCCAGACCCTTCCATATAACAAACTATAAAATAGCACCGTTGTACTATAAAACAGAGATTTTTACATACTGTTTGATATATGCTTATTATTGATATGCTAAATTTTACATACTGCATTATATGGAGGAAGAAAAAAGTTACCTATACTGTTGCAAACAATTACCTGGAAGAATCATTAATGCTTTGAGAGTCTATGTATGCTGTAACTGCTTTTAAAAATCTTTTGTCTCACAAGTTGCAATAAACTGCATCTTTGCAAGAGAAGGAAAAATAAAGCTGTCTTAAAACAGTTGTATCTGTAAGCCATGTTCTGTCAAAATGTCACAGATGGAATTAATGGATTTTCAAAACTGTATATGTTACCTTACTGCTGCTGTTACTGGGAATGACAGACTGTGCAAATATGAAGGGGTAAACAAACAATGTTATCAGACGCTGTAGAACAAACAGCCTGTTGCTTGTAAAGAAGTGCAAATAAAAAAACACCACTTAGACAAGGCTGATGAATGACTCCAGCAGCCAGTGTTCATAGGTTAATTTAGTGCAATTGGATCCATCAAAGGCCCATAAATTTGTAGGCTTTTGAGGGGCACAGGACTTTAAGAGATTTTGTGCAGGACATCTAAAAGAGGTTAACACACAGTAATATATCAACCACATATTTTTTTTAGCTCTGAGCTGGTTAAAATGTTCTGTTGTCTAAAAGACTTAATATTGGAATGTTTAGTTGCATTGTTCACTGGGAGAATGCCCATTGGTTGAGACTGCATCAAGCTTATTAAACCATAGTTTTTTAGTCTTCCAATGTTTAACAAATAATTTATTTACAGCAAAGTATCCTGCAGATGGCACATTCATTCTTCATTCTTTTGGATGGCATGATCTTACATTCTGTAGTTTCTGTTTCCTGTGTTCCCTCTACTTGTATTCTTCAAATGCACTTCCTGAAGTGGTAAAAAAAAAAAAAAAAAAAAAAAAAAAAAGTTATTATGGAAATATTTTCATGTTCCATATGACCACACAGATTAGTAAGAAAAAAGTTATCCTAAATGCTAGAATTATTAGAGCTCTTCTGTCAGATCACTTCGAATTATTTCACTATCTAAAATTTGTACTGTAATTTTTCTCTTTTTCTAGGTATAAACATCTTGATTGCTGTCATTGCTGATCTAAATAGTTGCAACATAACTGCATTTTGCATATTAATGATATTTGGAGAAAGTCAACCAAGTGGAAGCTGTTACTTTGGAGCATTTTGGCAGAGGAAATCTCTATACACTAGAACATAGATGGGCTTAGACACACAGTTAAGTATCATAAATTTTCTTTCTTTCAGGACAAGGGCATTTGCAAAAGCAGGATGCAAAGGGGCCGAGGGAACTTTAAAGTTGTGTGTGTAGGCTTTATGGAGCCTTCTGGGCTTTGGTACCCAGTGAGCAGAAGTTTTAAAAATTAATAGGTGGAATTCTGTTACCTACATGTTGCATAGGCTACATGTTGCATAAGCTACATATTGGCAGGTAAGGTTTTGTTGGATAAGGCCTTTAGCAGTATTTTAAAATATGAGGGTTCACTGCAGCAGCAGCATCCAAATCATTTCTATTCTCATAATCAGAGTGATGTGAAAGCAAATCAAGAGGGCTTTTGAATGAATAATGCCCTCAATTAACTGTCTTTCCATACACAGGCTAGTTTCTGGAAGTACTAGAAGTTGCTATGTCCATTTTTTCGTTTGATTTCTTCCTTTACCATGCTGATAAATACTAGCTGGCCTCCAAACTTCCCATTCTCTATTGGAATAGAGGCAGAATTGACAAGTGACTTTCTATTTTTATAGTCCTCATCAGAAGTGAATTTTTTGTGAAGAGAAATTATGGCTGTTGTCATAAGAAAATCACAAAATATGAAATTTCACTGAGAAAGGTGAGGCATATGTATGGAGATGTGCCACTGCACTGACTTCTATTTTAGCCCTAGAAAAAAAAATGTAACATCCTCTGAAACTTAAAAAGTAATGAAAACATCTGCTTTTCTGATGGACAGAAGGAAAATAGAAGTTAATTTGGTGCATTACAGTATATATATTTTTAAACAATTTCCTATATAAAGTACTCTTTTATATATGACTTTTTACTTTGCTTCTTGTATGTATTAAAACATAAAATGAGAAACTGATGAAAGATTACAAAACTTTAGTTCATCTACAGTTTATTGATTGTCATTGGTTTTGGATTGGGTTCTAATGGATACATGTTGAATTATGCTTTTTTAGAATATATAAAAATACCAAATCCAATGAAACCAACAAGTGTCAAATTAATTATACAACCAAGCAGTGACATTGAACTAAACTTAAAATTATCATCACTAACAAGAGAAATTTGTTAACAGTTAAGTATTTATGACAAAGATATTTCTTTGTTAGGAATCTTCCTTTATAGATTTTCTTAGCCTAAACTACAATACTGAATGAAGAAGAGATTAATCACCTAGTTCTATCAATTCAATAGAATGTGGGCTTACCTTCATCAAATTTTATTAATAGAGTTATAAAATAATTTTCTTAGAATGGATTGAGTACAGGAACGAAAACTTCAACAGAATTCTACTTTTCCAAAAACTATTATCCTATTGCTGTTTGGTTGTTTCTCTCCAGCTTTTCTAAAGCTACCTTTTCTTTCTCTAGTTTCCTCTTACTTGCACTTTAGTTTTCACCCCAAAGTAGTCATTCTAGATTTTTCATGATTTTCAGTTAAACTATCATTGTAGCACTTCACATGAACTGAAGATCCTACTTCACGCTATAAGTATTTTGTTTAATGCCATTATCAATTATCTGAATCAAGAGATCAAGTGCATTCTCAGTAAGCTTGCGGATGTGACCAAGTTGAGTGGGAGTGTTGATCTTCATAAGGGCAGGAGGTTTTGCAGGGGTACCTAGATGGGCTGATTGATGGGCTGTGTCCAGTTGTGTGACATTCCATGAGGCTGAATGCTGGCTGGTGCACTTGAGTTGTAACAACCCCATGCAGTGGTATTTAGCCGGAGTGGCTTGAAAAGAACCTGAAAAGCTTCTTAGCAGCCTGATCAGGGGCCAGCTGTAAGTCCAAGTGGCCAAGGAAACCAATAGTATCCTGGCCTGCATCAAAAATAGTGTGGCAAGTAGGATTAGCAAAGTGATTACCTCTTTTTACATGACTACATCTCAAATACTGTGTTCACTTCTGGGCCCGTCAGTATGAAAAGGATTTTGAGTCGTTTAAGTGTGCACAGAGAAAAGCAATTAAGCTGGTTAAGGGACTAGAAAACAAGAGTTATGAGGAGTGGCCAAGGGACCTGGGGCTGTTTAGTCTGCAGAAAAGCTGGCTGAAGGGAGCATTCATAGCTCTCTACAGCAACCTAAAAGGAGGTTGCAGCGAGGAGAGTGCTGGTCTTGTTTTTCAAGCAATAGAGGAAATGCACAGAAGTTGAGATGGGGGAGGTTTAAGTTAGATATCAAGAAGAACTGCTTAATGGAAAGGTTGGTTAGGCATTAGAACAGCCTGTCTAGGGAAGTGTGAGAGTCTGGTTCTTAGAAGTATTTAAGGGGTGCGCGGGCATAACACTGAAAGACATGAAGATAGGTCTCAGTAGGTCAGGTTGATTGTTGTGCTTGATGACCTTTAAGGTCTTTTCCAACCTAGATTCTGTGATTCTATGAAGTGCTTATATTGTAACAATGCACTAAGAAGATGGGAATTCATTGACTCATCTGTCTTGTTTTTCCCTCTTGGCAACAAAACAAAATAGCCTTGTTACTGCTGCATCTAGAATCTCTTTTTTGAGGAAAGTTTACCAGTATATAAGAAAAAAATTATACACTGCATTCTATTTGAAAAAAAAAAAAAAAAAGTCATATATTCTTAAAGGCTGCACACTCATTGTCTATAAGAAAAGTAAGAGCCTTATTACGAAACAACAGCCATTTTCATTTCAGTAATAAATTCTCTCAACTAATGTTGTCTGACTTCAAAATTACTTAATCACTGAAATAAAGCAAATACCATGGTATAGCAAGCTTTCAGTTATAGCTGTTAATACTTGCATGTATATGGAGAAAGAGCTGTCACAATACACAGGCTAGCTTTGAAACTGAGGGAAGATGGCAGATAACTTTTAGAACAGTTTCTCGTCTGGAATCAGCATTTTGATCCATAAATAGATTAACATGCTTGCCAGAAAGTCCTTTGACACATATAACACATTTTTTTCCAAGTATGCAATGTTGAGACTATTTAAAACAAAATATGAATGCCTGAATCAGGATCTCAAACCTGCCTTTACTCTAGTATAGAAAATCTTGCCTTATTTCTATAGACTTTGAAATTAAGTAACTAAATATGATTTTTTGTGTGTATGTGATGTTAGTCTGTCTGATCTTTTAAGCTGATGTTTAGATACAGACAAATGTAATAAGCATTTTAAGATGCCAGTTGCAAAATGTCAACTTTGAATAAGTCACTTGGTGAACAGAGAAGTTCAGACTTTAAGCCTACCACCTTAAGCATGGATATTTGGAGACTTACGGATAACAACAACCTCAGTGACAGTAAAGGTCATTTAGCTAAGATGAAATGTACTGGGAAGCATGCAACAGCATTCTTATGCTATTAGGATGGACTTCCAAAACTCATATTGGCATTAAAAGATCTCTTGCTTTATTGGTAATAAATGGAAAGTCTAATGTTTGTAGTAACACACATGATATCTTAGCTACGGACTCTCTAAGGTCTATTTGAAAGTTTTTTAGTTCTGTGGGCAGTGTGGTTGGTAACAAAATAACAAGACTGGAAAGTAAGCAATGGGAGAAAATTTTCTGAAGTGAAGAGGCCAAGTCCTTCTATCTCTTACACATAAAAGGTCCCTTGCTGGCTTTGGTAATGTAGTATGGATGTAATAGAAATTAGGATTAATGCCATTAAGCATATTTTGATTTGTAAATATATCTGTGAGTTGATAAAGAGCCAATTACAAAAGATAAAGACAATCTTAGAAAGACTAATGAGAAATCATGCAATATGCTGTTTTCTCAATGAGATTTTCTTGGAGTAAAACCATCATATTTTCACTCTGTTTCTCAGTCCCACTTAGTATTTATTTAAATCTTGAAGATGAGATACAATCTGAAAGGATGTTGGTTAGTATTTGATCTTTTGAGAGAACCCACTTCCTACTACTACTTTGCTTTTAATACATTTGTGTATTATTTTCCACATATAAATCCTAAAGAAGAATAAGGAATAGAATTCTGAGGATGAGTAAAATTATACCAAATCGTACATCTCTTTTGGTTTTCTTGCTTAGGATGCAAGGGAATGGCACTAAATTACTTTTATTTTTTCCTGTTCTTTGGCTAGAGAATTTTATAATCAGCCTTATAAATGCCAAATTCATGTTATAATTCTCAGGGCATCTTGTATCCTTTGTGTCAGCTTTGTGTCATTGATTTTATGGCACTGCTTCATTTTAAAAAGTTACAGTCTTCCCTTGTGTATATGCATAATTGTTGTGGAAACAGTTCAGTCTCCTTTGCTTGAACCGAGGACAGTTGTTTTTCAAAGTTTTTCTCCCTGTTTCTTATTCCCACCTTACTAGTTGATGCATTTTCTCATTAAATGAGATTCTAATCTAAAAATAAGGTTGATAGTATATCTCACAATGTTAGGGAAAAAAAAAAAAGATCTGTAATGTGCTTTGTTTTCACACTCATTCTCTTTGTTAAAAGTTCAGGGACAACTTCCTTTTTCAAAACATTTTTTTTTTTCATTCAGTCTTCTAGTGAGATATATAGAAATAAAGAATGTTATTATTAGATATATGATAAATAGATATACGACAGATTTATGATAAATAAAAAAGTAATATATATATCAAATTCAATAAATTAAAGACAGGAAAGCAATCTGTATAGTATCGGCCTTAGTGTTGCAGGGGGATGTAAAATAATTCTATTTCTCATAGCTAAACTGTCCAGAACAGTTGGCCCAAACATCTTTTTTTTTTCAGTCTAAACATTAAACTGAAACACAAGATTAATCACCTAGTTTTCCTTAAATAACCTATTGGAGAAAATCAATTGCATTACTGTTAGTTCTCACTTACGGCATTTCTGTGTTTCTGGTGAACAGCTGCTATACTGAGGAATCTGAATGGTCATGGAAACATACTTTAGAAAACATTAAATGAGTAAAGATTATAGATCCTATTCTATTTCAATTCAAATTTGAAGGTAAATTACCTCTGTAGATTCTATTCAGGGGAAGAAAACCAACACAAATAAAATAAATAACTTACTAAATTTTAGACAGGTACGTTGGTCTCGTATAAATTCTGCTGATTGTTACATCTACATATGATGGCTGCTGAAAAAACTATTTCTACATTTTCTCATTGACCAACCATTGTTCATTTGTCAAAAATGCTAGAAAGTTACTTTCTTTTCTGTCAACTTTAGATATTTAAAAACAAAGCTGCCACTTCTCTATGGACTTTCATGTAGTCTGTCTTGGATCAGTTGTTCAGCCTTGTAGAAAAAACATTTAATGTCTCAAAATACCTCTCAGATTACAAACATTTTTTCATTACAGACAGTAGGTTTGGTGATCTCTGTAGGCTACTGCTCAAAGAATATAAAATATTTCAGGGATTTGGAGTGATACTTCTTTTGAAGCAGGACACGTATGCTCTAATGAGAGTTTGGTATCCCTCAAATAGATGTCTGAGAAGGACACTTGACTGCCGGGCACTACAGAATTACATGTTTCTATCACAACAAAGATCACAACTTCATTAAGGTCCATAGTGTTGAAATGCATACTCTGAGTTAGCCCATTTGGTTCACAAGAAACTTTGGAGTGGTTAGCCAGCAGCTATAGCGTTGTGCTCTGATGTACACTTTATTTCTCTGTGCAAGCAAATATACATGTCTGATACTTTCATTGGCTGCCCCAGTTTGAAGTAATTTTTTTGCAGGCTGACTGTGGAAGAGCAATTACAGAGATATTGACAGCTTGTTATCTAACTTAGAGTTAAGGTTGAGTATGTGCTTCCTTGCATACAGCATCTACGGCAATAAAGAAGCACTTCTAACTGCCTTTTTCCTCTTTCTTTTATTTAAATCTGTGAAGTATGCTGTATGTAAAGTGTCACTTTATACATTATCGAAGTTTTTACTGCTTAGCTTTTGGAAAACATTTATATTTGATTATGAATAAGGGTCTTAGAATGGAACAAATAACAATCCTTGTTTATTTTTGCTACACAAAAAAACCCTAGAAAACTCTATGCATATAGTCTCTGTAATTGGATAAAACTGGTTCTTGATGCTAGTCGTCTACCAGCACAGATGTTTTGGGTTTCCCAAGCCATATCAATTATTCACTGCCTGCCCCTGTTTATGAGTAAGATTACACAACATGTGCTGGACAGCCTGGGAATCAGGCCTAGCCTGTATGGGTTCATGAAAGACAAGTTCTGCTTGACCAACCCAATATCTTTGTATGATAGGTTGATCCACCTGGTGGATGAAGGAATGGCTGTTGACATAGTCCACCTAGACTTCAGCAAAGCCTTTGATGCTATCTCTCACAGTACTCTCCTGGGGAAACTGGCAGCCTGTGGCTTGCACAGATACACTCTTTGCTGGATAAAGAGCTGGCTGGAGGGCTGGGTCCTGAGGGTGGTGGTGGATGGAAATTAATCCAGCTGTTTATCAGTCAGGATTGGTGTTCCCTAGGGATTCGTACTGGGTCCTGACCTGTTTAATATCTTTATTGGTCTGGAAGAGGAGATTGAATGTACCCTCAGTAAATTTGCAGATGACACCAAATGGGAGGAAAGTGTTGATCTACCTGAAGATCGTTGGGCTGAGGCCAACTGGATGAAGTTCAAGACTAACTGCTGGGTCCTACACTTTGGCCACAACAACCTGTGGCAACCCTACAGGCTCAGGGAGACGTAGCTGGAAGAGTCACCATCTCTGGAGGTGATGACTAAAGATCTGCATCAATTTAACCTATAATCAGAACAATCACCTTCACTGTAGTAGCAAGTTTATTGAGATTTTTGTTATTCCTGGAAATAAAAACTACACTGAAAGCATGAATAACATGATTGTGTACAGAATATAAGAATGAGATCATCTAATGTTACAATTAATCCTGCCTTAGATCCTGCATCTAAATAAGAATTTATAGGGATCCTTTACATTATCTTATATATTCTTTCTGTATATTGAAGATCTATATCATTTACATGGCATGATAATCAGAGAGAAAAATACTCTAAAGCAGAAAAAAATATTCAACTTGTAAAAATATATACATATATATTGTTAAAATCAGTAACATATCAACACAGATTTAACTAAACATGTTTAACTTGGAAGAACTTATCCAAAAAAAAAAAGATATGTCCATAGCATTGTCTTTCTTTAATGGAAGCATGTACTGTTGCAAAAAAGAAAGAGTAAATAACAACACAGAAATACATATTAGAGCTTTCTGATGTATATTTTTTTTCTTACTGCATTCTATTTCTTTTAACTATATGTTCCTCTTATCTAGTATAAATTAGAATTATACTTTCTCCTACTCTTATATTTTTGTTTCCCCAATCTAATTTTATCCATTAAGAGAGATGAAGGAGAAATTCAGTTTGTTTTTCTCATAAGATTTCTAATATTTTCTTGCCAATTTCCCATCAAGAAGCATTTATAACTTTTTTGCTTCAGATCACCTCTTTCATCCTTCTGCTATACATTTTCTTTATCAGTGTTCTTTTCTTTAATAGTAAATTTTTCTCTAATTTTATTTTCTTTCCCATTTTCTCAAAAATCTGTACTTCATAGTTTGTTCAGTTCTTCAGTATATTTCATTTTATGAGACTCTTTAATCTAATTCCCTTCCTTATTTTTTACTCAGTTTTTCATTGTCTTTTTACTGTCCTTTTCACTTCTTGTTTTTTTCTCCTTTTCATTTCCTGAATGCTGTCTGCTGCAGCCAGTTCATCTCAGTTACTACACACTCACTCTATTTTTTTTCCCCTCTTAAATTAGAATATACTAGATTGGAAGGGTCCTATAATGATCATCGAGTCCAACCCCTGACTCCACTCTGGGCAGCCTAGAAGCAGTATCTGAAAGTATTGTCCTAAAAGCTTCTTGAAAACTTAAAGTTTGATATCTCATCTATTCTCTGAGGAATGGGAGCTAGTCCCTAACACACAGGATTCTTTCTCAAACACCTTCTTCTCATCTAATGTGGAAAGGCACAAGGCCTTCATTCTGGCTCTTCCAGTTTGTGAAAGTGTCTTCCTGCACGTATTCCTACAGGGAAAAATATATCTGCTTAAAGAATGACATGGCCCTCTAAGGAAAGTGGCATGGGGATCTTTCACAGACCTAGCAGGTATCTTGTCTTCATTCACATGGTGTTATAGAACATTTTACCCATCACCCTACCAATAAGTATGGGAAGAAGTGCAGAGACTACAGGCCAAGCTTGTTTTCTTCTTTCTCCACGAGCCTTAGAAGTATGAGTGCCTTGATATGAATAAACTACAGGGTTTTTCTGTCCATAGTTGTGTTCTGCATATGTTCTACACACATTTGTGTGGATCTTCTGAGATGTTCATGGCTAAGGTGATGTTTCTCAGGAAGAATCATACAGCCATTACTTTAAAAGTTTGAAAACCCTTAAGGAAGAGATGGAAAGGATTCTCTTTCTTTGGTCATTTTATGGAAGAGAAGTGACGTTAAAATATTTACAGTTGTTATTTAATGAAGATAATGTTAAGAAAATTAGTACAAAGGAGTGGTTTCCTAGCTTTATATGATACCTTAGGATTTCATGCAGTTTAATTCCTTATATGAAAAAGTTTTCAGGAAACTGTAGGAAAGGGACCAACATATATGCAGAACAAAAAAGGTCAGCGGCAATAAAATATATTATTGTAGGTTTACAAAAGATGACAGATAACATGTAAAACAGATGTTTAAAACTCAAATATGAGAGATAGTTGGAAGAGAGCTTAATGGCAGCCTAGCTGAACTATAGGCTCTGTTGAGAATTATGAGATTAAACTGCATATATGTACAGTATCTATACAACAGAGGCAGATGTCTGAATGCTCTGAATTCTGTAACTGTACAGATAATACCAATGAAGTTCCTTGAGAATACTCATATTAAGCATTAAATAGTTAAAATGAAGTATGCAATGACTGGAGTTAAATTATCAATTTATTTTACTTCTGATAAATAAAAAAACCTAAAAAGCCAAAACAATGATGAAAGAAGAAAATGATTTGTTCATTTACACAATAAAAAGAATACTAGAAGAGCTCTCAGTCACTCAGTCTACTTTTTCCATACAAAAAAGGATGAGTGAGTATTTTCTGGATAAATGAGTATTTAAAAACTCAGTGTTTGATTTCTCTTTTGAAAGAGGTTTTAGGTGCTATTTATGATCAGATGACGTAAGTACATCTCAGTTAATACCCAGAAGCAGGATAAAGCCTCACAACTACTAGCTTAGCAATTGCAGGTTTTTATTCAGCATTCTAGGAGATGAATCTTCTCCTTATTTTCTGCCATGGATGCCATTTTCCCCCAACCTACTAAATCTAGTAAGCAGAACACATCAGTTGTTTGCTAAGTAACCTGCCTTGACATAAATTTCCTAAAATAGACCTTTTTGTCTTTTGGTCTGGCCTACCTTTTGTGCTTTTGGCATATCAGTGTGGCGCTGAGCACGTACAGAGCGTGCAGATTTAGGTGGCTTTATTGGAGCGCAGTACATCTCCAGCCTCCTCAGGTCACAACTTTGGAAGCAGCATTCATCCACTATTCCCTTGTGGTGTAAGCGTCTACTGCTGGATCCATACCCTGTAGGCTTACCTATACAAAACACAAATGGAAAGTTTTCATGTTAGAAAGAAAATGCAAAGATCTTAGCAGCAATCGTATTAAGTTACAGTATGTTTACCTGAATTAGCTACAGCAGTGGTAGATGCAGTATCTATGACTATGTCCTTAGATAACAGCTTTCAAGGATACTCCTGGAAATGGCCAGGTTTGACCTCTGTCTATGAGTGGTTGCAGTTTAAGTATTTGAACAAGCATATATCTTAGAAAATTATTATCAAAAGATTTTCTTGAAATGTCTTGGTAATGAATATGGAGAGGAAGAAAGCCAAATCCTGGCATTTAGAGGACTTGCAAAAGAAATTTATCCTTTAGCTTTTAGACAAAAAATTATCATTGTATTGATTGAGGTAGCTGATGATTAAAGATCATACCTGTGCAGTATTTTCAAGTATTTGCAAATGAGAAAAATGAAATTAAGCCACTGTATGAAGTTAGAGTATGTTCAAATGGGAAATGAAAACTGCATAAAACTACATAGGCTGTAAGATCTGCAAGTTCAAAAATTGCAGGAGGAAATAAACTAACACAGTAACTAATGAAATGGAGCAAAAATAGGATTGTGGCTGATGGAGCAGGTAAAAACTGAATAGTTTATATTGTATAGCTTTGCACAGGATGGAAAACTGGACTAACATAACATGGTCCTTCCTGTGTTTAATGTTTATACTAGGCATCTGTAGAAAATACATTTTACTATCTTTTCCACTCAGCTCCAGTAAAGAGTTACACTTTGATTTACAGAACTCTCGCACTGTCAAGGATTTCTGATTTCTTTACTAACTAGAGTTTTCACTCACATATTATGCAAAGATTACAGACCTATTATTTCCAGGGCTTCTTTGTGTAAAGCCCAGTCCGATGTGTAGTTGCCCTTCTATGACTCTAGAAATGAATGAACAGTAAATTCACAGAAGAAACAAAATAATTGCTGTCTTACTACATCTATTTTTAAATTCTGGTAGAATTTGGTTTCAGACAGTAAAATTCTGAAAAGATTAAATGTTTTGTTTTGACATTTTCAGCATTAAATGTTTCCATGTAGAGACAATCCACATTGGATAAAAACCCAAAATATGGAAAAAAAGGGAAGAAAGAGCCAAAAAAATGAAGTAACTCAATTCAGTCAGCTCAAAAATTTTTTTTTTTATATATTTTTCCTCTTCAGTTTTATCGCTGAGACCAAAACTCTGTTATTCAGAGTTTGGCAGGGAATTCAGCTTTTAGAAATTACTGAGCTAAATAAAGGGAAAGGGTATATCAACAAAGATGAAAATTCCATTTCTCTCTGAGAAATTCTTACCTCCTACACAGAAATTCTAGGTTAATATCCACATATCTGGTCTGCAGTTGTCAATTTGAAGACAACACTGCATTTTGCAGTTCCCTGTGATTAAAACACATGTCCACTGATGAACCCATGAGGCCTCAGTACATCCGTAAATGAAAAGACCTCTAGTGGTAAAGTATGTCTAACATTTTAGCCAGCAGTACAATCAGCTAAGAACTAACTATCCTCATGAGCTTTGTAAACCCAGACAATAGGTTTTTAAATGTCTTTTTTTTCCAGGGACTATAAATTAAACAAAAAGAAAAACATGCTTACTTGGTAGATTGCAATTCACTGAGGGCCTCTATACTGTACATTGTCTGCTAAAAATTATTTGTTTCATAAGACTAAACAGATAGCATGCCAGGAGTATGCTACAGTAATATTTTGATTTGTGAGTGTGCATTGTTTTCTGTGTATCACTGAAAAGTATTATGAATAGGAAGATAAAGATTTGTTGTTGGATTTTTTTTTCCAGACTATTTTCACTCACTGAGTTATAAGTTACAAGCTTTTCACCGGATTTTTTTTTTTTTTTTTTTTTTTTCCGGAAGCCTATTAATTGGATTCTCTAAGCCTAATACTTTTAAAATTTAGCTGTCATGATAGCATCTGGGGTATCATTACTGTCTTGAATACCCAGAGTTTTCTCATATTTTGTCTGGTTCCAACTTAAAACATCAGAAGGCTGTGAAATTCTGTTCCTTCTCTTAATAGATCCAGCTGAACTGCAGGTACAAATTTTTTATTAGTTAAACATTCTTTTCTCAGTCTATCAAAGTCTCATAAGCAAGCACACTAAAAAAATCATTTGGGATTTTTCCTTTGAATACAGGATTTCATAGGATTTCATAGGATCATTCTTCACAGGCACATAGGCTGGCTAGTGTGCCCTTGTCATGCTACCTATAATAGTAGAAATAAGGAGGGACCGTTCATTTGTTGATTTCAGCTGGCTTATCATGAGCTTTCTATCTAGAAAATAAGTCATACATTAAAAAATCTGTAAAACCAGTAAGAGATTTTAGGATTAATTATGTTTAGCTCTTCTAAGAAGTGTACACACGTGAGATCTTCTTGACATTCATACTAGATAGATATCATTATGTCTTGGTGACAAAATTTAAGGCCAATATGATGAAATATTTCTGCCAGGAAATTCCAAAAGTTATGTAAAGAAGCTGATAGCTGAAATCTTCTAGCTATGAGTAGCAAAACTACAAATATCTTGAACTTGTAAAGTTGTTTAGCAAACAAGTGTCCTTTTTCTTTGCTGAAGCCAATTATTTACTTGGTAGAGCATTTACTAGAGTAGTTTTCCTTAGTGGAATATTTTGATCAGAATGTTCTTCCAATAATGACTAATGGCTAATAGTGGCATTTTTATGGGATCCATTTCTACACAAAAATGTTATAAAGGAAATAATCAAGTAAATGTTTCAGAAATTTGCAAAATCTATTGTTGTTTAACATTGTTAACAACATTAAACCATAAAAAATCAAAACAGTGATTAAACAAGGCAAAGATGAACTGGTTAATGGAGGGTTTTTGTTTTTTTTTTATAGTTCTTTATCCTTTTTATCAATCCATAATTCTTTCCAGTTTGTCCAAACTGATCATACAACACAGCTTATGTTTTGATATTTCAAATTTAGCTCAATTACATAATTCAATGCATTCTTTCCTCAATTAACTTTTATTGCAATGGGATATATAGCATTTTGACAAAGTGTCAGTATCATTTTGATTGTAAAATCAAAATAGATAGAAGATTAGGCAAAACAATAGATAAGAATAGGAAAAATAGATTATTTTTCATATTGTAATTCTGGGTTCTACTTTTGAGCAATACCTAATGCTTACATTAATTAAAAATTAACAAATCTGAAATTGCTATTATCCTCTTAAGTGCTGCAGTCCATAATGTTGCTACAGATAAAGACGAGACAAAGAATTGCAAGGAGTTGTGATCACTTCTGTGGGTCTTATCAGTACTTGGCCCATGCTATTTCATCAGGACAAGAAAGGTGATTGTCCCCTTGTACTTGGTACTGGTGAAGCTGAATCTCAAGTTCTGCATTCAGTTTTGGCCCCTTCGCAATGAGAAAGACACTGAAGCCCTGGAGCATTTCCAGAGAAGGGCAATGGAGTTAAGGATCTGGAGCACAAGTCTTAGGGAGAGTGGCTGAGGGAACTGGAGTTGGTCAGTGTGCATAAGAGGCTTAGGGGAGACCTGGTCGCTCTGTATAACAATCAGAAATGAGATTAAGGTGAGGTGGGGATTGGCCCAAGTAATAATGATAGAACAGGAGGTAACGGCCTTGAGTTGCATCAGTAAAGGTTCAGATTGGGTATCAAGAAAAGTTTCTTCTCTGAAAGAGTGTTGATGCACTGGCTGTTGTGGAGTCACTGTCCCTGGAAGTGCTGAAGAACCATGTGGATACTGCATTGAAGGAAGTGGATAGTGGGCATAGTGGGAATGAGTGACTAGATGAACTTCAAGGTCTTTTCCAACCTTTATGGTTCTATAATTCTGTGATTCTTCTGAAAGGACTGCGGAATTAGATAATCATTATCAAAAGATGCACCTAGATCTAAGCCAATGTTCAAGCTCCTGCAAGTAATTTGTACTAAAGCGCTTATTCAACATTGAGTACATGCCCGAGTGCCCTTCTGCATAATGGCTGATTTAAGTGAAAACTTAAGCTGTAAACTAAAATCCACACGAGTAAATAAATGGTTGGGAGTTCTGCACATTTTATATCAGTATTCTGTTCCTTAATTTTTTATCATATTGTCTTAAAATACTGACTGATCCTGCTGCGTGAGGATACTGGGCACCCATATCATTTTTTCTCATATTTCTGACACAATTTCAGTGCTGCCCTCCAGCTGTTATCAAAAAAGTTCCCTATATTTACTCAACCTTCAAAGTGTTGCCTGTGGACATGTAACAGTCCTGGGCATTCCTTTTTGCTGATGTACACCCATTTCTTTGGAGGTTTCTTTCCTTTTCTTTTTTTTCTTTTTGTCAGTTTCAGGCTCAAAAGAGGTTTCATATTGTGTAGGTCAAAGTTTACTTAATAGAATTTTTGGCTTTCATTTAATCTACTGTACCAAATATGTGAATGTTTCTTTCCATGTGCTACAAGAAGAGACAAAGTTTAGTCACACTACTCTGAAGTTCACTGAAAGCAGGCCAAGTTGCAGATTTCCAATAGTTAAACAGCTGGCTTCTGTACTAACAGCACTTCTCTTGAAACAGCGCAAAGCCACTGTAGTAATTCAGTAGGTCTTGTTTATGTTTGATTTGTTTGTTTCCCAACCCCCAAATATTTCATTGATGCTTCTGCTCTACTGACAGTTTCAATTATAGAGTCACTGGTGTAGGTAGATTGTAAAAGCTTCAATTGTCAAACTAACTAGACATTCTTTAGAGAATCAAAATCCACTGTTGTAACATTAAGAGGAGGAAATTACATGAGAAACAGCCCAGAATTAACAGAAAAAAAAACAAAACAAAACAACAGTTTTTGAGGACTTTAGAAAGAACAGGGGTATGTGTGTCCTTGAGGTTTTCTGTGACTTTTTATTTGCAGTACCTTTCAGTGTCTTTTCAGGCCCTACAGTAGAACTCAGGTGTGGTTTTTAGACTGTAATTCAGAAAAAAAAGTAACCCTGAAAAGCAATGAACTATATTCCTCACTTACTAATAGTCAACTTACAGCTATAACTGCAGCATTTAAAGTAACATAAAATGCTGTTGACATATTGCTGGATTGTGATATTGTGAATGTTATGTTTTGGACCTGAAAAACTCGAAATGTTTCTTATAAAATATCAGGGTAACATGTTTTGTACAATTTTGAAACATTGACAGCAGGGGTTTTTATTATTCATTTATTTATTTATTTATTTATTTATTTATTTATTTATTTATTTAGAGTGATCCTTTAAAGTGGTAGAATGCAAAATTCTTTTTCTTATTTACCAGTGTTTATCTGCATGTAAGTAGGCTTACCGTGGAGTAGTAGTTCAGCCACAGAGAACTTTCTGAACTTGACAAATAAGAATAAGAGTGTATACTGCTATACTTCAATGTAGTAACTGATCAAGAATGTCCTTTGCTCTAGATCCTGGCTGGGAGTTCATGGTAGTATTCATGGTAGTATTCTTGACTTCTATTTGCTCTCTCCCATTTGGTGGCAAAGCAGATAAATCTGAGATTCATCTCAATTAGCTTCTTTATCAGAAAATTAGCGGTCAAATTTAAGCTAATCAATAGGCAGGTGTGTCTCAAGAGTAACTTGGTCTGTTTCGGGCACATTATTCAAAAACTGTTCTCTGAAAGAGCCGGTGCTCTTTCTTTAACTAGAGACAAAACTACCTCATCTACTGTCAGGGTATACATGCAATGTCTAGATAATTGAAGTAAAGTGACATGATTTGCATTGCAAGTGATTTATCCTAAATCACAAAGCATGCACTGCAAGTGGACTACCAAACCATTCTCATTTATTTCCATTTTAATGATCAAATATGATGACCCATATTTGTTCTAAAAAGCACAGCACCCAGTCTACTGTTTAGTTATGCATCTCCATACCTCTTGGCTTATGTTTCATGTTTATGTATTATAAATAAATGCACATGCAAAGGATGAGATTGTTGATATTTCTTTTCATCTGAAGATGTTAGACAAATGGTTTAGTATTATATCAATAATACTTCCTGGGAGTACTCTGGAATTTCTAATCAGAATTTGGAAAATCATGAGTCAGTGTTCAATCAGCAGGAAATGCCTGTATTTTGGTATTTCTATGAACTAATGAAACACATACACAAATGAATAAACAAGCAAAAAACAAATGTTGTGACCTTTCCTGAAGTTCCTTAGCAGAAGTACCTTATGATTTAAATTTTGCAAAGTAGGCATTCTGATTTTCATGTAAATAATTTGCATTCGTTTTGAAGCTACAGTATTTAATATTTAGCTTCCACTTTCTTCCAATGTTTTGTCAGTGCCAAAAAATAATTATGCTTAGGCTGATTTTTGTTTGTGTTCATCAAAATGAGCATATATTAGCATTTATAAATGCTCAATGAATGGATGATCTAGTTCTGAAGTCTAATTTAATATGCATGAGAATAGAGGATAAGCTTTATCAGTATGCACAAGAGAAACTTTATGAAAGCATGTGCATTTGTTAATATTGAGATATTGCATGAGAGTTACTGCTTTGTAGAGTACCGGATTGTATTAATTACCCAGTCTAAGGCAAGAAGGTCTTTGCTTGTTGTTAACAACTTTGCCATTTAAAATACTAGTTGATTAGGACAGAGAAGGCATAGGCACTCAGTTAAGACTGTTCTATAGGAGAAATCTATTAGACTTTGACTTCTTGGAGATTTTTCCCTGAGTAATCAACATTTAGAAGTTCACGTTAGGAGCAAAAAAAAAAAAAGAAGAGAAAAAAATAAAGAGAGAACTCTCTAACATTTCAAGTGGAAAATAAAAGAACTCTTTCACTTCAGTGAAGCTGGTTAGCCAACAAATGAAGATTTATCCAAAAAGTTATCTTAATTTAATTTATCTGTCTATGTTTATCAGGTTGTCTGCCACAGCAGTGAAGAATGTTTTTTCCCTCCTCTGGAAATATGCTTTCAGGAGCACTTTTGTTCTTCAATGTATTTTAAATTGTATGCATATATATCCTCCTCTAATCTTATTTCCCAAGTTCAGCAGTTGTAGCAATTTTCACTCACATATATTCTAACTATATATATATATAGATAGATATATACCATATATATTATAACTATATTCTGTTCTCCTTATGGAACTGCTGCTTCAGAGGCCATTAAGGGTACTAAGCATGTGACAGAGCCATAGATATCCATTATGCTTCACATGGTAGTTGCTAAGCCAGATGCAGTGTGTAAAGAGAAAGACCTACAGTTTTGTGAAAATTGCACTGGAATACAAAGCAGAAATTTTAGAATTTAGAATTCTTTTGAGGAAAAAAAAAAAAAAGAGCAGAAAGAGTGGGAAACAGTGTAATGTATTATTTTACACCAATTCAGTGCTCTAGAGGGTGAAAATGTTGCCAACCAAGCACAATTTACAAGCTTACATCAGATTCCAGGGCTGGAAAGTGCAGGATGCTGCCAAATATATATGTACTCTGGCAAGGGAAATGCTTTGCCAGACAGAAATTCACTCTTGCAAGAAGGGGCAGGTTTATCAAGGTTTAGGACAAGATAATTAGAAACCAGGAGGTCATTGTTACATTTGGATATTTCCCACTGTAGTGCAGCCAGGAGTACAATGGTAATATAGTCATCCATCTGTAATGAGTACACATTCTTTCCTTTTCTTGTATATGCTCTCACAGTAATTAACTACTGCTTACCCTTGTGCCTAGTAAAAGGACAATAAATCATGTTATGACCTTCCATACCCTTCTTACCCCATAGCCAATGTAAAATTCTGATTTATTTGGAATTTCCAAATGAATAAAAATGCAAAAAGTAAAATCAGGTGAAATCCTAGCATCACTGATGTCATTAGGAAATCTTCTACGTTCTCCAGGACTATGAATCAGTTGCTTGAAGCTACTTATATAGAACCTAATCCAAAATCTTTTAAAATCGAATTAAAAACTTCCATTGCTTTCAATGGGCTCAGCATCAGGCTGATAATGAACAATCATTTGATTTGCCTTCCAATCTTGAATTTTAGTGAATAAACAGTATCTTCATGGCATCTGGAAAGATTTGCAGGCAGTGGATGTAATGTGATTCGCTGAAGGATATAAAAGCAAAAGAATTCTGATGTACAATATGAAGCAGGCCGACTACTTCTCAGAATTAATGCCTCTGATTGCACAACAAGAAATACAATGTCTTGCAGTCTGTAATCAGGATTTTATCAAGGTACTCCTTTTCAGATGTCTGAGAAGTGAAAGCAAATGACAAATGACAATCAGGGTTCTCTTATTTCTGCATTACCTAGTTGGAGGCGGAAAGTTTCAGTGGCTGTTGCATAACAATGATACTAAACATCTCCTATCTCATATCTTTCACACTACCCACGTGTGCAACTATTGTCATATGCTGCCAAATAGCAGCAGTCCTTACAGGGTGTAAGCAATTAGAAGCAGGCCACTGTCATCCAGTCTATTATAGAGAAAGATGTCAGGAAGTTTCCTTCTCTCATTAGAAACAAATATAACAGTAGAAGGTAGGTGGAAGAGTAGGAGGGAGAAAGAAGATATCAGCAAGGGCAAGACTCACTTCTCACAGTGGATTTGTATTTGTCTAACACAGTTGACTTCAGTGCCTTTTCTCTATTATGCAATGTGTTACAGAGCTATAGGCTTTGGTTGGTAAGATGTTGCCAAAGGCTTTGTCAGCAAGCATCCCACCTTGTATACTGTTCTATGCAGTAACTGAGAGTAAGAAGTGAACAAGATTCAGCCTTGTACCTGTGCAGTAATTTTGTTTAGAGTCTCAACTGTTTAACGCTTCTCTATAAGTCAGAAACATGCTATTTATAAAAATTAAGCAACAGTAAAATATATTAATGCTTTCAATTAGAGTCCAGCATATATCTTTCTTACAAACAATATTTTAAATGTTAAATAGTTTCCAGAAAAGTTATTTTTTATTGTCTGTTACTTTTGGGCTATTGGTGTAGTTTTATTTGTTGAGGTTGACTTAGAAAATTTCTGATGACCCAGATAGATTAACCATTGCATTCTGAAGGGGCATCTAGACAGAAAAATTTAAAGTCAGTTTCTTTTTTCTTCACTGGTGTTAAACAGTACTTTAGCCCAAATTAAGTCAGCTCTTTGCAGAGGAAGATGCTACTTAGCTTGAGTAATATTTATGTGATCCAGCTATCAATTATTTGCAGAACAGAATTCCTATCACTGTGACACTGATAGGAATTGAACTTACATCAACATAAGCACATTTGGTCAATATCTTAACCATATACCTGTTCTAATCTTGAAAGCAAACATTCCTTTGAGGTCATGATGCTCCCGCTAAGTTTGTCTAACAAGATATAAGAAAAAGTGAAACTTTCCAGCTAATTACATAGCAATTAGGGAGTGAGGATGAAGTCACTGGAGTGAGAAAGGCACATTGCATCTGGAAATCAAATCTCGTTAAATCTAGCTAAATATAGTGCTATGCTTGATTTGCCTTTCACTTGCACTGGTTCTCTACCAGTATCTCTATTCCTTAGTGATTTAATACTGCAAGAGGAGGTGGGAAGATAAGTTCCAGTGACAGGGACAAGAAGCAAGTACTGAACAGTAAGTGAAACTACTCTTACTCACCTTGAACACCTAGCCCACCTTCTCATCATAGAAGACTTGCAGAGCACATGTAATCGAAGTAACGCTCAAATAGTTCAGGGAGAAATACACTAAAACCATGTTTTCTGTGGGACCATTGAAGTTGGCAGTGTTTATAGGCAATGAAGCAAATATGCACTAATCCTACTTATACAAGGCTGACAATGCCATCTCCAGTCACAATTTTGAAAAGATATTGTAGTTTTCTAAGAAAATGTTTTAAAGTTCTCACTTACAAAGTTTCTATGGCCTTTTCAGGAAAGTTCAAAGTTTTTAAAAGTTCATTTCCATTTAAAGAGAAGTTTCTAAGTAGCAAGAATTCTTTTACCATTTCCTTTCCAACAAGTTTAAACTTGATTAATGATTGAAACCTCAGCATCAGTTAAAGATGTTTCTTCATGTCTTCTCTTATTTGGCCATCATGCTATGCTTTTGTTTCCCTCCTTGTTCTCAGGGTTAAATAGGAATATTGTCAGTACAAAAAGGCTGTGGTTATACTGAAGTTTTAAACCAAAAAGACTCAAATTTGACCCTAATTCCTTCTGGAACGGATCTAGCTTCTGAATTCCACATGCTGCTTTTAAAAGCTCACTGACTTCTTTTGGGCTACAACTTTGTGCATCCACAAGGATTTAAGCAGAGGAATCATTTTCATGAGAAAAGAAGTCAGATGAGTATGTATGTTTAAGATGTTGCAGACTACTTAATTTATCATTTTGGTAGACTAATGTGTAAAGTTAGTAAGCTGTGTCTACAAGATCATACTTCCCAAAATGGCCACTGACTTGTACATCATGAGATCCTCTTCATCAGGCCGAACATATTGAACATATTATTAATTCTCATACCTTCAACATCTATAATTACTTGAAAGAATAATAAATCTCAAAACCTGAAAGATTTTTTTAAAAGTTTTTGATTCTCTGACAGTGTAGATTCTGAGTTGTGTCTGAAGATATTTCTTGGACATAAACAGAAGTATTCAAGTCTTTTAAATATTTTTGTTGTGAGTCTTACCTATTCCACTGTTGAAAGTTATTAGTAGCATTTGAAATTAATAATCTAGTATTCAAACTTGAAATTAAGAATCAAGCTGTAGATAGGAAAGTAGTCTTTGGACATACCCTGTAGATACCCAAAATTTGTCTTAATAAGATCACTACTTTTTTCATATAACTGCTCTTATGTAGCGCATTGTAGATAATCATACCATCAAATCTGATACTGATATACTTAACAAAATTGAATAGCTAAAAAACAATAGTTCCACACCAAAAAACTGTACTCCTTGTAATGTATTAATTTGCTTCTTCTGTATAATTTCATACAACTAAAGGAAAGGGCTAATGTCCAGGAGATATTAAGTCATTTTCAACCACCACAGATGTAGAGTTAGAAAGTATTTTTTATAAGATATTCAAAGTAACTTGATCCTTAGATGCCCAAATTTCATAATAAAGTAGAATAATCAAATTCAATTTTGTGATTATATATGCAATCATCTGCACTTTTAGTGTTTATACATTCAAGAGTGTGGATGCAGATTCTGTCAGCATGGTGTTTCTCAGTTGTTGTACATCAAAACTGCTCAGAGTTCCTTCCATTCAGAGTAATTTTTGGATAAAATCTGACCATTGCTCTCACTGAAACTTTGGTCAAAATGTATACCAAATGAAAGTTTTCTGTGGTTTGGGAAAGTTGGATTAATTTTTTCCCCTTGTTTTTCATTTTGCTAGCCAAAAAAGGAGGTGCTGAAATAAACCAAGGCTGTGAAGCCTGGCTGGAGAAGTTCAGCAAGTTTAGCAAGTGTGGCTGATCCTGTGAGGTTTCCAGCTGAAGGGCCTTAGCCAAGATGACACTAATTCTGCAGACTTCAATCTCCTCTTTTGTGAAATTCAGAAAAGTTTCAGGTTAGCATCCAGAATAAAGTCATAATAGGAAGTGAAATTAAATCAGCTTGCCTAAAACGAGTCTGTTTTCTCAATTTTTAAATGATTGTCTAAACTACATCTCTTGTGATTTTGCTTAATTATTTGCCATCTATCCTCATTTGTCATTTGCATATGCTTCTCATACAATACTTCTTGTCTTCTTTGTAATGTCACTTAATAACTTTTCTAATGAATTTCCTAAATTAACTCCAGCATTCTAGGTATCTTTTGTTTATGCCTCTAGCAGTTAGACAGCATGTCATTAAATAAGTTGTTATCAATTTAAACTTTATAATTATTTTCATTTTCCATCTAGTATCATAAAACTGTTATACAGTCAACTGTGATCACTCTAAAGATTAAAACCACAAAAATAAACTACTGCATAAGGTTTTCTCTATAGAACTTAAGAGCAATACTTTTTTTGGACCATATACATTTAACATATATCTCATTTAGTATTAGTGATGGAAAACAATCAACATAAACATAATCTTTGCTGTTTTTTTCTTAATGTTGGTGATGTAAATCATAAACCAAAGTTTGACGAGGGAATTAGCTGCATAGTATTGACCTGTTTGAGACTATTTGCTTCTCTTTCTTTCTCTGTGTGCATGACTAGTAGCTATGCAGCATCTGCAGAAAATATCCCAGGTAATAGCTGGAGAACCTCTCCTATGATGAAAGGTTGAGGGAAGTGGTTTAGTTTAGCTTAGAGAAGAGAAGGCTTCAGGGAGACCTCAGTGTGGCCTTTCAATTCTTGAAAGGAGCGTATAAACAGGAGGCGGAACAGCTGTTTACGAGGGTGGATAATGATAAGATAAGGGGGAATGGCTTTAAACTGAGGCGGGGGAGGTTTAGGTTAGATATTAGGAGGAAGTTTTTCACTCAGAGGGTGGTGACACACTGGAACAGGTTGCCCAAGGAGGCTGTAGATGCCCCATCCCTAGAGGCATTCAAGGCCAGGCTGGATGTGGCTCTGGGCAGCCTGGTCTGGTGGTTGGTGACCCTGTACATAGCAGGGTGGTTGAAACTTGACGATCTTTGTGATCCTTTTCAACCCAACCCATTCTATGATTCTATCATTATATGAATTTCTCTCTGTCGTGACATCTACAGAAATTATTTCTATTTAATAAAAGATAGAGAGAAGTAACTGTTGTAATGAAGAGGTATCATAGAATCACAGAATGCCTTGAGTTGGAAGGGATCTTAAAGGCCACCCATTTCCAACCTCCTGCTGTGGGCAGAGCTGCCACCCAGCAGCTCAGGCTGCCCAGGGCCCCATCCAACTTGGCCTTGATCACCTTCAGGGATGGGGCACTCACATCTTTTCTGGGCAGCCTGTATCACCTCACTGCCTTCTGAGTGAAATATTTTCCCCTGACATCTAAATCTAACTTTTCTCTGTTTTTGTTTAGAACTTTCCCCCCTTGTCCTATCTCTATCTATTTTTGTAAAAAGTTGATTTCCTTCCTGCTTATAAGCTCCCTTCAAGTGTCTCTAGCTGATAGATCTGAGCACTGAAATTTCCAGAATATTACTTCTGCTATAGAACAAATTGATTGGACCTCCAGAAGATCTGTGTGATCAACATGGAAGAGCTAAAATTTACCCTAACACAGAGGGTCTCCAAAAGGCTTTCTGTCTTTTAAATGCATTTTAGAAATTCTTCCCAATGTGAAGATCTACTGAAAAACTGAAACAACCCTTCTGCTACTTCAGTGTTGATAGCCAGGATCTATCACACTCATTGCTCCTTCCAGCCAAGACACCTTGCAGGAGTGCTGGTTGCTGTCAGCAGTAGGTGCAGCATTGTGAGCGGGCAGGGCCTGGTGGTGAGCAGGGCATCCTTGTTACTCTAGGGAGCCCTGAGCACTTTGGTGGCCACCACCCACACCTAATCATTGCTTCTGTGTGCTCTGACACAGTAGTAGGACCCATATTTTACAGAATAAAAGGAAAAAGTACACTCCCTGCACACTGCAATAGGTTTCCCGTCAGTATTTGGATCTTGGACTGCAGAGGCTCAGTTAAAAAACAAGAAGTGAAAAGAAAGTTTTGTTGTTATAGGAAGGCACCCCCGGGTGATAACTCCATTTTAGAGTGGAATTTCAGGTCATGACCTGTAAATATAGATCCTGCAATTTGACAATTACAGAGAATAAGTGCAAATCAGGAAGTAACACTTTGCTAATATCTCTCCTATACTCTGTACTTCGGCCTCCTTTCTGCATTACTAATAGCTTCTTAACTGTCTGTGCAGAAATTTCTTAGTATTAATCAGGCTAGGCTTGCTTAATTTCTAATTTAAATTAAACATTATGGTAGAGAGTCATCAAATGTCTGTGTATTATAGTTCAGTAAACTTTTAAGAGTTTCTAAAGCAACCGAAACATGTTCTGTGCAACTGCTTGTGTGTTAAATAAACACTGTTGTCTATTCAAGTAATGATATCAGAAATTGCTCCCCATACACAGAGTTCTGTTGATATATTAAAATACCGCTACTGATCTCCACAGCTTAAGCAGTTAAGCTCTACCCTGCTCTTTGTTAGCTTCATGCTTTGGAAATGTCACTGGAGTGACAGCTGGTGGACTGAAGGCAAAGAGCAGAGAGGAAGCGCTGAAAAATGCTTGGAACATGTTGCTGTACTACAGAGAGAAAAGATAGCAGAAATACTGAAAACAATACATGGTTTTTCAATCTACAGTTTGTTCTGTCCAGTGTAAAAGTGAGGACTGGCTGTAAGGAAACATACAGTGAGCGGGATATTTATCAGAACTCCTTGCTGTTCTTCAGTAATGCAGCAACAAGGAAGATTATCCTGTTCCCCACTCAAGGGTGACGTCATTGTACTGATAAGTAGGACTTAGGAAAGGTTTATGTTCTTAGCACTAGAATTAAAAAATATAATGCTCTTTTTAATATAATTATTTCTAGATCTAATAACTTTCAACGTTTATCTTGCAAGATCATTAGGAAATTCAGAAATCATTTCTCCTTGTTTGAGAGAACAGGAGAGGGGTGATCTAAGGATACATATGCTCCCTGTTAATGGCGTTACTTTACCACTGTACCACATCTGGCAAGTACCTACAGTGTTTCAGACCAGTACCCTATAAAATTACTAAGAAGTGAAGTCTTTAAAAAGTCATATATACTGTTAGCATTTCAGTGTTGAAACTGGTAGTAATTATTGAGTAATACATTTGTTTCCTAATAGAACAGATGTTCTTAATTTATTATTTCACATTGTAAATTTTCACATTAGACACCATACTGGCTGAATGAATGAAAAATTGAATGATAAAATATCTCTGATAGAATACTTGCTCTTTCCTTATGTTCCAAAGAATCTAAGCATTGTTGCACCATGTCCCATATCTCACTCAGGCACATTTTGATTCACTGCCTCACAAACATTGCTGAAATATTTCCAAAGTTCTTCATGGACCATTCATTCATTATTGTCTCAGTGCTCTGGTACAATTATGTAAAAATCATACTTAGTGAATGTAGAAGTAGAAAAAATGAAGATTAGCTCTTCTGGATATGGCATCTGGTAAAGCTCAAGCTTGAATCAGTGAGGGGCAGCCCAATCCCTAAAGAACAATTCATACTGCCTTATTGCACGCAGCATATGTAAGTCTTTGAAAATTAAATACTTTTACAAAAGCAAACTAAATATCCCGCAACACTATAAACAACTGAGCAGCAAAATGAAAAGTCCGTTAGTCACACCCATAAATTAAGACTGTTTGGCACATAATATTGACAGTGACACTAAGAGGTGGTGCAGGCAGCAACACCTAAACTTTAGACTGCCTGACACTTTCTAACATTAATCTCTGCCTTAAATTTGTTATAATTTAACCATACCTAAATGTCGGGGTTCCTGATATTTTGCATTGTAGGCCTTCGATAGGGTTTTGTTTTTCTTCTTTTAAAGGATGGGAGAAAGAAAGGTGCAGATAAAACAACTGAATAATTTCTGACAATAATAGAAGAATGCCCTATGAAAAATTAACCCCTTTTTCTCTCAACCTTATGGCTGTCTTACTGTGTGACTCTTCTGCTTCCAAGAAGTGAAAATTTCAGGCTTCCAAAGTTCTGAACCTTATCAATAGAGATAGGAGTAAATAGTTATCAATCTGGTGTAAGTATCTATCAGTTCAATTTTCCAAAGAGTTTTCCACAATTTTTGCTTTTATACCTGCCAGGGTGATAATCTTAAGAAATTGTTATCTGCCAACTCTTCTGTTTCTTAGAATGGCTGCTGTCATTTTTTTCACTGCTGCCGTGACTGAAGCAGCCTTCCAGTACTGGCTTTTCCCCATCTGTTTGTTGAGGGGAGGTTTCTCTTAACATTCTTTCTTGGTCTTTGCTGAGATGGAAGTTAAGCAAGATGTGGCTACTTTGTGGTTAGGTGGACTGGTGTCAGTACTTCTAGATATCCTTTGCAGCCTGCTTCACAGTCTGCACCAACCGCGACTGTAGGACTGATTCTTATATAGCTATCCACCCACATGCAATTGCTAACACACGGTGCAATCACTGTCCAACCCCGATCTCGTAAGAAAAATTGGATGCAATTGCAAGTGCTGTGCGTTTGTGAGAGGAGAACTGTCCTTGAAACCTGGTTCAAACATGATTCACCCTCAAAGGAATCAAAGTCCTAGTTCAGGTAAGGTAACTGCCAAATACAGAACTTTAATAGTAACTTTTAAAGTCCCCTCTAAACTTACATTTTCATCCAATCCATCATTTTTACCTCTTTTGAGATGAAACTTTCCCTGCCTTGCTTTTAATGCTTTCCTGTAACTACTCATTCTCACCTCTGTTTCTCCTGCATGCAATTCTGATGTGTGACGATTATATTTGTTTTTAAAACAAATATACCACAGTAGTGACTCTTATAAATGAAAAATGGAGATTTCAAAATTCAGACTAAGAGAATTCTTTTCCCATCAATCTTGCCTTCACAAATGTCGGAAACTTTTGAACAGTTTCTATTATATTGAAAAGAGTAAAACATCTCTCAAATGATTTTCCCGAATCAAAATTACTTTGCAATTCTGAAAAAAGAAATACCTCCGAAGTTAATTAACACAGTGTTGACCCAAAACTAACAGATAGCCTACCTACAGGGAAGTCACTGACTTCAGGGATGTTAACCTGTTGGGAATATTGATAAAAACTGGGCTAGAAAAAGAACATGCACGGCAAGTAGGTTCTTCTCTGAGGCAACTCTTGATTTATTGCTTCATCTCTGTGTTAGTGTTGGCAGAATGTTGTGGAGAATGAAAAGAAATTGCTTACTAGGCTCTACCACTTTACTGAGAGGATGCGAGAAAAGTTGTGTGAAGAGTGGAATGTGTGGGGAATTAGAGTGAGAGCACAGTATTTTGTCACTGGCAGATGTCTGCTGGGCTTTACCATTTTACCGGAGCGGTACAATTCAGTTGTTATGACACATCCAGGAAGAAAAACAGAAAACACAAGCTGAAGGCTTGGAGAAAAATAAACGATGATGACTCAGAACTTACACCCCAAAGTAAAATGAAAATTGAAATGTTGCATCAGTTTGCTTAGCAGAGCAATCTGAAGCACACATGAAGAAATAAGCTCCCAATTATTTGAAGATTTGCACTGATCTTCAGATGAAGAGGGTAGTACTAGAAAGCCAGTGTTCATGTGAAAGGATGATTACATGTGAAAGGATAAATTGCAAACTGAGCTTATGTTTTTTTACTGCCATTTTCTTCTATCTATGCTTTTTGTTCAATGTGTAGTCAGCCCCACATCTGCTTCTGCTGAAGTCCAAGGAAAAGTGTTTCAGTGCCTGGAAGTGTTATGGTTTTACTTGTTTGGCTAGGAAAGCTGGTCTCATGTAACCTCTGAACCCTGTGCCATATACTTGCAGTAGGCTGGGGGGCCTGCTTGGGTGATCTACTTGCTGTTAAGTTTTATATAACTGTTCAAGTATTGCTTAAAAAAGGTTTCAGGGATTCCTCACAGTAATATTAACTTTCAATAGTAGCCAATTTTTATCCCTATGAAAACAAATGCATTTTTACTGTATTTACTGAAGTGTTCTAAGTCTGAGAAACGGTTACTTGCAATTTATTACCTTTACTGCAGAGTGTAATTTTACTTAAAATTTTAACTTCCAATGGTTGAGTTTACATACGGGTGAACTTCTAAGAAGTAGTGTTTGGATGGATCTGAATGGTGACCTTAATCAGTGGGTTTTAAAAACGTTTAAAAGGTGAATAAACATCATTGCCTCATTTTCACACATGGTGAAAGTAAGACAAATACAGATAAAATGGTTTGGTCAAGGTTATTTAAGTTAGCTAGTGTTAGATCTAGAAATAGCCATAGCCCTCCCAGCTGCCGTCTGTCTAATGTATATTTGATATGTTTTTTGAAATATAAAAGGTAAGAGTTTACACCTACTTCTAGTGTTCAGAATTCCATTCATGGATTACTCAGAAAAAGTGTGTTAACCATAATTGTGTACTACTGAACTCATACATTTCAACATCTCACTGCTTCTTTTTATGGTTGCAAAACTGATAAATAATTTCACTGTACATATGAGAAACTGGATAGCAACAAGATCATCTTAGATAGCATACAAAGAAATCAAGTGAATATAGGTTTGATACTGAAATTAAGCTATGTCCAGAAATCTTAAGCCCTTTAAATGGTAGTTATTGCTAGGTGCTGAAAGACCAGATGGTATTTATTATATTATTTGTTACTATAGATAAGCAGTCACTACACTTTTGTTCATACCAAAAAATCTATAATTCAGTCTATTCCAGATGATGGTTTTGTAAGGGGCACATCATTCCTTACCTTGTGAAAGGAGAACCCCAAATCACACTGAATAATATGCAGCATAATGGGTTTAGTAAGCCTTTATTTTATGTTATTTTCTATTTTTATATGTAACAGAGAAAGACATTGTTAGTGGTCTCCTCAGTGTATCATCAACGGCTACAGAACACCTTCACAGATGACTGTGATCTTACAGATTCTATCAGACCAACACGGTGCCTCTGAAGTGCTATACTGATACTCTAGATACTAGAAAAACAGAAGAGTTGCCAGATAACAACTTCTAGTATCTAGACACTCTGGGTTATGGGTAACAGCAGATAGTCCCTGCTGTATGCCATTTGAAGCAAAGAACTTCACTTCCTTTACAAGTACCTGGCAGCACTGAATTCTGTTTATCACCAGCCACTTGGCAATGAAAGCTATTTCTGGTCAGTGCTTTGCTGATGCACAGCGGCAGCTCTGGAATCTGTGCAGCTCTCAGGAATGAGGTGTTTTTTACAATGGCAGCAGATGATGCTTTGGAAAGGTTGTTAATTTTGAAGAAAAGGAGATGAAGATTACATTCTGAGCATCTGTTCTCCATTGCTTGCTGTTGCTGGGCCTAACCTATACGATGTTAATTTGGCTGCTTACTCGTACCATTTACACAGCTCTGTAGGATGTCAATGGTGTTTGTTGCTATGTGCATTTAGGTGCACTTTGTCCCAGTTGTGTTGTAAAAATTCAAGTTTACTCTTGTTCATCAAAATGATTGGGATTAGCTTTACTTCCAGTTGTTGATTCCTGATTATTGTTTGACTCTAGGCTTCTGCTGTTAATACTGACTAAACAACCCTTACATTCTTTCTCCCTTCTAAAAAATATAAAGAACTCATATTTCAAAATAAACCTCCTGATCGGTCCATTATTTAATATCTGACAGTTGAAATTTTAAGCTGTTAAATGCACATATAAAGCATTTAAAAAAATGACACTGAGTTATGAGGTTATGAATTACACAACAACATGATGTCAGTCTTCTGATTGGAGTCACAGTATTTAGCAATGTTGCTTGGACAGGAAAGTTCACACACAGAAGCCTGTCCAACAGTTCTAAGAATTTTATATCTTTTGAAGTATTTAATGTATTTCTTTATGTGTTAAAGCACTGGACTTCCAAACCCTTGTTTTGGTTTTCCAGTAATCTCAGTGAACTCAGGGTCATTGAATCGCATGCTTTCCCACTGGCTGCACTGAAATCAAGTGGCCAGCAGCTAAATTGCAATAGTTTAAATGTGTCTAAAATTCTTTCAAAGAACATCATGACTCCGCTTTCAACATAGCATGCTTATATGGAAACTGAAAAGGTAGAAGTGATTCAAAGAAAAGGTAGATTCTCTGTACTGACTCCCATACTGACTGCACGGGACTTTCAGATTTAAACTACCTATTTCATGCAGAGTTTTTCTGTGATTGTGATTGTTTCAGTAAGAAGACAGTCTGCCATTGTACAGAATTACATCAAAGTTTTCCTAGCCATCTATATGTATTTTGAGACAATAAGAAATCGGCAAAATTGGCAGTACAGAAATGACACACTCTCCTTTCCTTTGTTTCAAAATGTCCAGCCAAAGGCAGTTATGGACTCAACAAACAAAACTGTACTTGTTGTACTTGTTTAGGTGGTTCAGAATAAACAGTTTCCCTATTGTTGCTTACAGTACTGGGGATAAAGTGTGGGGGATGTAGGAAGAAAAAACAAATTGTCACATAATTTTTAAACCAGGTTACTGTCCATTGGCAGCCCAGGTTGATACGTGAAAAACATTTTATTCATATATGAGAACTGCAATGGTGGTCTCTGCTGACATTCACTTGTAAAATCATTTGAATGAATTCCCATCCTGTTGATAGTTTCAGAATATTAGCCATGAATGGATAAGCCTAATTTATGTTGTCGTTATTGGAGACAGGAAGTTACTTATTCCAGCTAAAGGCTTAGCTTGTAGCTTTGAGAGGTGTTTCCATAACCACAGCACACTATGAATTTTTGCAAACAACCATAGGGCTTTTCTGTACTAACTTGCTTCAGCTTTTATATAGCTGCAAAGGTTTTATATTCTGTTTTGTTTTAAATGTATTCATCTAAAATGAGATCCGTGGACCAATAGATTTCAATCAATTATAATTTTAGATGATTCTGTTTATCACCAGCCACTTGGCAATGAAAACTATTCCTGGTCAGTGCTTTGCTGATGCACAGCAGCTGCTCTGGAAATTGTGCAGCTCACAGGAATGAGGTAATTTCTGTTGCTGCAATGGCAACAGAAGAGGGTAATGATGCTTTGGAAAGATGCTTAGTTTTGAAGAAAGGGAGAGGAAGATCAGGTTGCTTTTGATTCTAAGTCTTTTGTCAAAAGTGCTTTTTTAGTTCAAGTAGAATAGGGTACATTTGCCCTGTAAAAAGGTGTAACTACTAAAAAACCTGTAACATAATGTAAAACTGGTTGGCCCGTCACCACGTAAAGTGACAAAATTAAGGTTAACTTTTCCTGATTTTAAGGGATTTTAAGAACCACAGTTTCAGTTACTAGTTTTTTTCATTTAGCTCTTCTGTTTTAGCGACCGTACATATTTAAAAATACATTCAATTCATACACTCCTACATTATTTCTGGTTACACAAACTAATTCTTAAAATAAACTCTGTGGATTGTCTTACTCCTTATAATACAGTGCATTTAACATGACTGTGATAAATTTAGCTATCAGGTGCCCTCATTTCATTGGAAAATGGTAAGTGCTTGGAATTTCAAAACAAGATCTCATGTGAACTTCACTTCTTAAGAATTTTTAGAGATTTTTAATTACAGTTTTCAGTTTATAAAACAAACCAAACAATAAAATACTAATTGTTTCAATTGCAGTTGCAATGATTATTACTTTTCTCACGTTCAGTCTTCATCCTATAATAATGTCTGTGATCCACATTCAGGCCTTGCAAATAAGGTTAACAGAAAGGTAGCATTTATAGTCTTTATTAACCACTGTCTGTTCCAGAATGCTTCTTTTGAATACTTATTCAAATTCAGCCTTCATTATTTTTAGCTCACTTGGGAAATTATTAGCTTTCATCCAATGCCTCACATACTTACGCTAGAAATAAGAAGATTTCATACTAAGCGTATTAGTATGTTTCACGTCAGAGAGGAAGCTAAGTCATTATTCCAACTCTTATTTTAAAGGGCTGTCAATAGTGGTAGCTTTTTCACTAGCATTCAGTAAGTTCCATAACTGAACTAAGACAAGTGGGGAAGGAACCTGACTCCTGTTTCCAGAATCACTAAAGTGACTAAAACCAAAGGTATTTGCCTAGAAGGGTTCTAAACAATTGTCTAGGATCATCTATCATTTATTTCAGTGGGAATTTGGATGCACGTTTGCTTCTAAAAATCTCTTGAGTATCTACCTGCCACTTCAGAGCCTGTTAAACTTTGTACATCTGCTACATATGCCTTTAGGAGTCTTCCAAAATCTCAATGACTTTTAAGAGACTTATACCTTATTTTGAAAACAGAGTATATACTATTTATTTTAAAAATAGATCAATGCTTCTAAAATGTTTTGTCTCAGTCTTGTGATGTAGGCATTTAGATGCCACAAAACCTAGAACAGTTCAGACATTTCAACAAACATCTGAATAAATTGGTATTCTTAATAGTTTACGTCATGTACAAGTGGTAAACGAACTTTAAAATTACACTACAAAGCTCTCAGATTGATTTGCAGTGCAATAGCTGGATGTTAAAATGATTTCCTGATGTGTTTTTTCCCTTTTCTAATCAGGCACAAGAAGTATCTATGGATTGCATAAGATAAATAATATTTACTATATGATAAAGGGGGAAAGATATCAAAATTTCAGCTGTTAGCTCTTAGGAAAAACAGATGATTGGTTAGAAACCCATGGGAATCCAGTCAAATATCTATGGTCCAATGATGCTTATAGCCAAAAGGCCTAGGAAAATCAATGATGAGTATTTTCATAGGTGAACATGGATAACTCCTCAAATTAAATCACACTATCCTCACTGCACTGAGCCAAAAAAGCTAGATAATAGATAATCTTGAGAACACTGATTCCTAATAGTGGATTGTAAAGTGAAGAAACTCCTGAACAAGGCCATCCTGGATTATTTAGTGTTCATACTAAAACAAAACAAAGCAAAATGAAAGAAAAAGCTGTTCATTTGTTTCTAAGGTTTTTGTTTGTTTGTTTGTTTGTTTGTTTGTTTGTATTTTGAGGATCAACTTCCCCCAAACCAACATCTGGACTTGAACATCAGAATTTTAGAAAAAATACATGACTTGTTTTATTATTTTTCCCTTCTCTGAATACATATTTCTTCCTTTCTTATTATACTACGTAACAGCTTTTCCTTGACAACCTTTCTCTTCTTTTTTTTTGCAATGTGAAACTGCAGATACAAGCTTTTTTGATATTATATCCCTACAAAAATTAAAACCAGGGTCCTCCCACCTATTTCATAAAGATAACTCAATCGGTTATTTGATCCTTGATAGGGGCTTAATGTCTGATTCATTCCAAAAATTTAGGTCATTTCACAGATCTGAGCTTTACCTGTTTTATATTAGAATAAAAATTTATATTTGAAAAGAGCAGCAGACAATAGGAATATCACCACATATACTTTTTGCTCATTTTGTAGATCTTCTTAGTGATAACAGGAAGTAGTTTTCCTACTGCTTTCAAAAACTAAAATATGATTATGTAGCAAAAATTATAGTAGTTCACATAAAGTCATTAGAGGTGCTGTTATAGAATTTTGTTTCATTCTTTGCAAAAAAAAATATCTTCCTTTTATTTTTTGAATGAACACATTAGTTAGACTACTCCACATTTTGAAATAATTGTACCTTGGGATAGATATATTATAGCTATATTGTATTATAGCTACATATATAGCTATATTATAGCTATATTATATAATATTATTATATTATTACTTGAGGGATATGGTTTAGTTAGAACTATTGTTGATAGATGGATGGTTGGACTGGATGATCTTGTAGGTCTTTTCCAACCTTGATGTTTCTGTGATTTTGTGATTCTGTGATCTACTGTATCTAATTCCTTAAATATAGACAGAATTTTATAAGTTATTATTTTATAAGTTATTATAAAACTTATAACTTATTTTATAAGTTATTATATTATACAAAATTATGTGAGTATCTTATACAAGATCACCCTGCATGACTTTTATATGTGAAAATCAATATATAATTGTGAAGTCACAGAACACTATATAAACAAGCACGGCCCTCATTTCTAACTATTTTCCCCAAAGTCAACTAACTGGAAATGGTACAATGCATAATTTCTCTGGGTTTTGTTTGTTTTGTTTTTATGCGGTTCTGATTGCTTTAAAATATTTCGGACTAACAGTCTGTCAAAATCCAAACGACCTACTAATACTTACTCTCCTAGCTGCTTTGGAAATTTTATCTGTTTCCAGTGAAGTCATCACTCTAAAGGTCACAGAATGCAACTATCTTTGGAGTGGTCCTATAGAGTTTCTGTATCATCTTGAGTGAAGGGAGAAACTCAAGTGAGGAAGATAGAGGGGCATTGGGCTGCTGATTCAGCTCAGTGAATGGCTAACTACTGCAGGAAGGATTCGTATTTATTTCAATTGTGTATTTGCTTTTATAGATAATCTCAAAACATCATGAGTAGTTACAAATTAAATCTTCAAAATATCTGATTTATCACTGAGTATCTCAAACCTTACTTGAGCATCATTCTGGTATCATCCTCCATCCTGGTACTTCTTACATTTCAATGGAAACGTTGCTTCATTAATGAGGTATGATTTCTGTGTTTAGATATCACCCTAGGTTTCAAATATTGTTATTGTCTCTTTGTCCTAGAAAACTGCAGGGCCATGCACATTCATAGAAGTAGGAATGAATAGTGAATAGCAGTATAAAAAATTGCATCATTTTTTGTTGCATGAATAGGTACTCCTTGTCTTATTATGCAGGAATGAATTATGAAGGAATATTATTTATTTTTCATAGAATAAAATCATAGAATCATTAAGGTTGGAAAGACCTTTAAGATCATCTAGTCTCAAAACACATGCAAGATGCATGTCTTTCAGCTAGAGATTTCAAGCTTTAGTCGAATCTTACTAGGTTAGCTACAGTTGTATTCATTTTCCAGAACGTTGATCACAGTAAGAAAAAATCAGTCCCTGCGTGAGTGATCATCAGCAGTTAAGTTAGCAACAATATTTGATATGGATAAATAACAGAGGCAGAAGAAGCTATTCTTTTTGAGTTTCACAGTAAAGAATGGATTGAACTGAATATAAATTCCTACTTGAATGTTTCTTAGCAGACTACTACACACTCAGCTAAGATAAAGGCTACAGAATAAAAGTTAATGGCCAGAGCATAAAGGATAATAGTTTTGGCACTTACACAATAGAGATGGGAAAATGCTTTCTTATTAGACCTTGGTAACTGCAGCAATAAAATTATTCCTAATAGATTGCAGATAAAATGCTGCTTATAGGGTTTTATTTTTTAATTGGAAATGTATTAATACCATATTTTCATTATCAACACCACTCTTATTTACCTCTTATAGAGTACCGAGTGCTTCCTAAGGAGTAGCCTGACACCTGTCCTTTGAAGAATGTATTAAACCTATCTATTATGGGAAACCTTGAGACAGAGAAAGGACAAGAGGCAGCCCAAGCTCAACACAACATCTCTGTGTGGTCCTTATGAGTGCACCTTAATTTAGGACTTAATGGAGAGTCCTTATTCAACTAACTTAACTTAAGCATGCAGTTGCCATAGCTTCCTTACTTAATTTAGAAAAGAAGGAAAGGTTTGTGCTATGGCATATCCATACCTTACAGAGAGCTCTGAAAGCTTTTGAGTCCTTTCACAGATTGTAAAATGAGCTCAGTAATCTCCTATATATATTATCTCATTTAAGAAACTGAGAGTAGATGGAGTGAATGTGAAAAAGAATCTCCTTGTGTATTGGATCAAGCTTTTTTAAATCTTAATCCTTTGGAAAGGTTTAGTCTGTAGGTGGATAAATGAAAATGATACCTTTGTCACAGGTTGTCTAGAAAGAACTTAATTTAAAAGAGACTTTTGTCTGAAAAGAGGCACAAACAATAGAATCATCAATATAAATAAATATGAGAGCCCTACTAGTATATCTATTCTTCTTCATATGACTCACAGAGGAATAACATCACCAATTCTTCCTACACCTCTATTCTCCCTTAAAAAGAAGATTAAAAAAAAAAACAAAACAGCAAGAAAAAACTTGTATTTCTGTATTTGAAAATGTAAATACGGTCATAATGCAAATGATTTTAGTAATATATCTGTTTTCATTTGGTGCCCATTGATTTAGAATATAATGCCAGAAACAATTAGGAAAAAACATAAGTGTTCTAAAAGCAAGGATGAATTGTGTTTTTGGGTTTAATATTAGCTATATATTTCAGAAATAAACATGGCTTTTATTCAGAACATCTATTTGCCAATAATACATCTGATTAAACTAGGAAAATTAGCCATACTATCAGTAGCTTGCTCCCAAATTACACAAGAAGAAATTAGATACATTTTCAGTAGCTTGCTCTCAAATCTCTTCAGTCTATGAGTCACCAGATTCTTCCTGCCAAACTAAATATGTCTCTGAAAGGCTGGAAACTTTAATGGAAAGAAACATAAAACTTGCAATACGTAGGAAAATTTTTTCATGGAAGACCTGTTGACTAGTAATTCAGGAATTCAGGGGTTGTAGAAACAAATTATTACATCTCATTTGACTACAGCAATTTCAAGGTATGAAGTATATTCATTTTAAATTTGCTATGTTAACCTAAAATACTTGTCCTTATTAGCTTTCGTGTAACCTGAAGTAATCAATAAAGAGTTACAAAAAAAAAAAAAGCCATTAAAAATTCATTGTAATAGTAGAACCTTTTATCCAGTCATTTTGATGGCTCTGAGTTAAAAGAAAACTTCAGTATATTTAGTGTAAGTCTGAAAAGAAATATCTCTACTGTAATTCAGGTGCCTTTTATACAGTACCATAATGCCATCAGAGCTAGTTAGGAATGTGATCGTCTTTTCAGATTACAATTTCTTCTCATTACCATTTTCCCCACAACGCTTATACTTTTTCTGCCATTTAATAATATTCTTTAAAATACTAAGGTGTGAAGAAGAGTTTGTGTGTGGAACTTAATATTTTGTCCATTGCCTTAGTAATAAATGTTATGTTAATGACTGTTAATGAACATTCTGTTGAAGTCAAAACAATTTTCAGCAGTATCTACTTTCCTTAGAAGCTGCTTCTTACAGTGACTGACAGTATTAGTTTGGAGATAGAAACAAAGTATTGTTAGAATATTCATTTTCTGAAAGAAAACCATTTTGTTCACAGAGCTGGACTGAATCAGAATGGTCTGAGCCAACCCATTCTTTTTTCTGCTTACTCACAGCCTTGTGTAAATTTCTGCTTATCAAGAAACTGCGCCAACACTATAAACAAATATGTGTGTATATATATATATATATATATATATATATATATATATATATATATAAGAATAACATACACTTTCAGGTTTGGGAATAGGCCATAGTTTTCAACAGAAAGTGCTTTAAGAGGATGCCTTCTCTACTCCTACACTTACATGGGCACATAAGAAAGTGAAAGGGTCTTCTTTGGCAGTCATTCTCTTACTCGGTAGCAGTTACATTCATAGAGGACAAAATGAGATCACAGATGAATTTCAAAAATAAGATGGGAAATAAATAAATTACCTGAAGAGTAATGACATGAGCCCTGTCAGGTATAACTTGATATTATTTCCTTGATACAGAGCTGTTCCAGTTTTCACTAACAAAGGATTTGGTAAGAGGTAAGTGAACAAGTTACACTCTGTCTTTTAAGAGCACTAAAAACACATTAGATTTGACTGTATTGGATACAATTAGAATACGCAAGTGTCTAAAACTTGTGTCTGCTTCAGATTCAAGCTTGCTTAAGGAATTCTAACAATTTTCTAAGGAATTTCAAAATAATTTTCCAGGAATTGGCATAGGAGAGGTAATCAGCAATTTAAACTACAAATTGTTCAGATAAATTTGGCAAGATAAACTCGCCTGTCTAATACTTAAAGATTCTGAAAAGATAGTATTTCACATTTCTCATTTTAGTGAAGTAAGAAAATTGATATATCCTGTTATTCTGAACGTTGTGGGTTAAATAGTGTCTAATGTACAGTATTTTAGTTGAAATAGGCAACTTTTGCATACAGTGACAATGTAAAATTTTCTATTGGTTGGAATTACACACTGCTCAGCATATGTTGCTCCCCTTCGAAGACTGTATCTCTGTTAAAGTTTTGTTTTCAGAACTTCATTTAGTAATGCAAAAATAAAATGTGCTTGTCACTTAACAATTAAACCCACTACTTGTGCTATATCTTGAATAGTAACTTTGGATTAAAAGTACCACACACACACACATAAAAAAAAAGTATGAATTCTTCTTTTTGACATGGAAGATCCTGCAATTATTACAGGGATAAACTGAATATAAAATATTCAGTTATGTGTGCTCCTTTTTGGTACTAATTTTTAGAATGAGAAACGAATTAACTGTTGGTACCCCTTTCATTAGAGGTCATATTTTTGATCAGTTAAACCTGTATCATAGGCAAATGTTGCATTTGAGTATAATTTTATAAATAATTTCAGAGGCATTCTTTTTCAGAAAAGCTCTGAAATGAAAATAACTTTAAGTCTACTTGATTTTCAGTGGGTGTGAGAGAGTTGTGAACAGATGTGTAAGAGCTAAAATGCCAAATAAGCTTTAGAGAAATGGCTCTATGAACTTCCTTCTTTGAATGAGTACTTGGTATAGATTACCCTAGATGCTCAAGTAATTAATGGAAGAGGTTTTAATTAAGAGGCTGTGTTTCTGATGAAATGAATAATTTGCTCTGCAACAAATTTTTGGAGATTTCCTGCTGTTGATCAAATATTGAGAATTCATTATTAATACCAGACAAATGAAGATGTCCACATGCAAAGTTTTGGCATAAAATATATGCCAGAACTGAAGTCAGTGAAGGGTTTTTTCTTGGTATTTAAGATTCAGTGGAAAAGTAAGAGGGGCATCTATGCCAAGAATAAATGCTGGTCTTGCCAAGTGCTTCTTTGAGTGCTTTTGTCTGACATGAGACTAAACATTGTATTAAACATACATATAGGAAACTACAGTTGAGGAATCAAATTTCAAATAACAGCTTTTTGTGATTTGAGACCAAATTTGAAACTTTATCTAGTGCATAGATAAAGGCAAACATAAAATGCACTAGCAACTCCCATGTCTAACACCTAATAAGGATATATGTAAATTGAACTTGTGAAGAAACTGTACTTATTTGGCTTTAGTTACCAGGACTTATCTCAGAGATGTTTCAGTATGAACTTTTGATCAATGGCTTGCTTCCACCCTACTCATAATTATAATTACTACTGCAGTCCCTCATGGTGAAAAGACTGAAAGGTAATGGACAGAAGAACTAGTTGTAAAGGAGACTTGTACACACAGTCTAACTTTAGTCTATGCTAAAAGTTAGCCTTCCCATACTCGGTCTCATCTATGGATAGAGAAAGACAAATCTCTATTTCTATTATTAAAGAGGCAGCTTAAGAATATTAACCTCACTAACTAAGGCTAGCCTTTTAGAGCACCTTCTAGTCATTCTTAACAAGGTAAATAAGAACAAAATTATCTTAAAGACAGGCTTATTTTCAGAGAATTTACACAATGTTTTTTGCACTGGACAGCATAGCATACTCCAAATATCAATCAGTTATTTGGCTGTCCAGTGGTACTACTCTGGAAGCCTGAGCTGTCTTTTGTTTTACAAAAGTGTGTCAGTAACTGCATCTATAGTTCTGGTTCCCCAAGCACTGATGCTTTGGGCTTGGCTGAATTGCACCTTAGCTCCTTTCCAGGCTACAACTCCCTTCTAAGATGTAAGGAACCCGAGGATAAAGAGGGAGGAATGGACTGAAATATTCCATGGATGCAGGATGTGGACATGGATGGGGCATGTAGCCAAACCAAGGAACTTAAATTAAAAACACTCTCAGATCTTGCTGAGTGGACATAGCCAAGACAACTAATATGTTTTTGTGTTAGTTTGAGACTGTCACTGACACTGTGAGCTCTATGTCCACCACAGCTTTTCAGTACCCCATTCCTGTTCTGGTAACTTTACAGTTTCTTTCAGTGAGGCACACACAGAGGAGCTGGCGACTCATAGTTCCTACAGATATGGAGTAGTTAAAGATTCACACTTGTAATACAGAAGCCTGTGCTAGGCCATTCTCCATTCACTTAAGAATATGAGACAAACTATGTGCTGTCAGGTTTCTAAAGTCAATTCCTCCTTTTCTGTGCAAATGATGCTTTATTAGATTCAGAAGACTCATTTTTACTCCCAAAGATGATACTCTGTGCTACAGCTCCAAATTACTGTTGTCATTGAACCTGGGCTTTAGAGGTTGGAATGATTGAAAGTATCCAAATAAATAAGCAAGCTACTTCTTTATTGGCATTTACATATACTGTTAGCCAAACTACTATCTATGTAGTGGGAAATGAAAATGCAGATTTTCAAAAGAGAAGAAACTAGATGAGAAGAGAATATAGTATTTTCTTCTTAAAGCAAAGTGCACTTGTTTGGTTTTTGTTGTTGTTTGGTTTTTTTGTTTGTGTGTTTGTGTGTGTGTGTTTTGTTTTTTACCTTAGAAAACAGCATGAATGACTGTTTGTCCATCAAATCCAATCAAATTCAACTAACATGAAAAAAAAAAGAATATTTTGTTTTATTTTTTTGACTAGTGTAAGAAGTAAATGCTTGTGATAAGATTGGACTATTTCAAACAGAATTTTCCGCCTCCTGGGTTATGTTTTCTGTACATTTTCCTTAATTATTTCAGTACTTTCAGTTTTTCCTACATATTTAACTTCAGCATTGTTCTGTAATGTCACAGTAGACCGTTCTAGGCACTAATGTTCAAATAAACACAACAGGCATCCCATTTTCTTCATGACTGTTAAACACAGAGTTTTGAGGGCTGAGAAATGTTAACTGAAAGTTATATCTAGCTTGTATCTAGCCATTTGTTTTCTTTGGAGGTTCAGCTCCAATTAATAGCAAGCTGTGGCCAGGATCCCTGTTTATTGACTTTTCCTAGTATAACCTGGTGCATGGGAACTTCAACAGAAGTTCCAGAAGTTCAACTAGAGAGATGCTGCTAGACACAAGACAGCAACAAACTTCACTAGTGAATCATAGGAGGGAAGAATCTGCTCAAGAAATAGTTCTGGCTGGGGTGACGAAGGGAAAAAACAGATACTCTGTTTCAGGATTTGTGCAGTGTTCTCCCCTAAATAACTTAAAAAAAACCCTCCTTGCTAATCCACCTCTTGAAGAACATGAGTTTTAGAAACACCTTTTGACTTCCTCTTGAAGTCAATACTTGTCTTCGTTTGTGGTAAGCAGCTCATTCATCTCTTCAGAAGCTGTAATGAATTTCATTTTATAGCTAGGAAGTTAGTTTTCATGAGCAGAGTATACAAAGAAAAAAGCTTTGTTCCAGTCCTAGCAGTAGATGTTGTTATATGGTTTTGGAGTAGTCTTTCAACATAAAGTATCACGATTAATTCTATCTTCATTTCCACCCACAATTTCCAAGGAATAGTCAGAAGCTTTGGCACTGAATCTGAACCAGGAGATCCACCTCAGCTAAAAGGTGCATTCCAAGTCTCTAGTGAAGAAAACCTTCCCACCTTCCCTCAGAGCTATTTTGTGAGCAATTTAAAGACAAACATAATCACTGATTATACGTTATATAAAGGAACAAGAAGATGAGAATAGAGGGCTTAAAATACAATTTAAATTGACATTCTCTTAACAGTAAAAGAAAAAAGTTCACTGCATTTTTACTTCTGCTGATCATGTAGTCTTCTTAAACATACTGTTACATTGAGCAACATTTAAACTTCCAATAATATGTTGCATTCTGAAGTACAGTTGATACGAGATTCTGAAGCTGTTTTACCAAAGAACTTACTGTATTTTTAATTATACTTTAATAAATAAGAGGAAGAACACTAAAACAGATTAAATGGCTTCCTCATGAATCAACAGTAGAGTCAGGCATGGGACACACATTACTTGGCACCCAAGGGCCAGGTATTAACTTTTTAAATTTCTTGATGCAGTTTCTTAATTACAACAGTGACTTTACTGAAGACTTTACTAAAACACATTGGCTGTTCATTTGTAAAATCTTCCATAGTCTTTCACACAAGATAAAGTAGAACTTAATGGTGTCACCAGTTATAATAATTTCAAGGGAAAACTTAGAAAACACAAGAAAGAAAACTAGAGAGGAAGCCTCTACTGATGCTAGACAAAACTCAAGATTGCAAGGATTATGAACTCCTTTAAAAATTCTGAAACCCATCCTGTTATTTTAAAGAAAGGGCCATGTAGTTCAGGGACTTTAGAGATCGGAAACAGGTTGCGTAATTTTAAAACAACTGAGATTGAAAGCAAAGAGAATTTTTTTTTTTCTTTTTTTGATGATAGTTAGCATTTGACATATATTTTTACCTTGAGCAACACAATAATTGCCCAGAAATGTTGTCTGATTATTTGGCAGTAGCAGCCACTCTTTCAGGAAGCAAGTGTGATAGTTCTCTGAACAGGCAGCATTTTGCCGGGGGCCAAATGACTGGAAAAATGCCCAAGATCCACACACACTTAAAAAAAAAGAAATAAAAGCTATGCTGTTCTAACAATAAAGTAAATTGTCTGATTGTTTTTTGATGTAGAAAAAAGAGGAGAATAAGAAAGTCTTCCTTTGAATTCCTTCAAATCACAAAGAGAAAGCATATGTATGCTACTCAAATAGTCCATTAAGAGTAACTTGTCTGCTGGTGATTGTAATAGATTGTGGTGTCTAAATGAACAAATAAAGAACTGGTAGAAAAATGAAAATTTCTTTCAGAGTGCTTTAATGAATTACTGTGCATATATGAAACCAAGACTTTCAGATTAAAAGGGTAAACTTTAATGAATGTCTGAAGAAGAAAATGAAAATGTCAGCAATTTGTATGTGGAAGAAATCCAGATTTTCTGTAAAGTCAACGTCCAAGAGTCTGGATTTCCCCAGTTCTATTTTTATTCCAAGCAAGGAGATAAATTTTGAAATCAATAAATCCATGAGTAGAAATGAATAGAAATGGTGTAGGGGGAAACTGATCAGAAAAACGAAAGTGAAATCTTGGAAGGCAAGAATTATTGGGATAAAACAAGGATTGAAAAAGTTTCTAAAAAAACTGTAGACTTTGCAAAGAATATAAAAAAATATGTAGGAAAATAAAAACAACCTTCAGTTAGATTCTTGTCTTTATAGCCTAACCACTGCATATTTCCTTCTGTTAGTTACATCCTTGTTTGGAAAGGGAACTGAGGCCCTGAAAGACAGGTAACTTCAGACAAAAATAGTCTGTGAAATTATTTTGTTAGAAGTAAGCACTAATTTCAGAGGCTCATGCCTGTTTTGAATTTATATATATTCATGAATGAGTTCAGAATGAACATACCCCTTGCTAAAAGTTCCTTAACCTTACAGCATTTGAGTAACCAGAGCTGAAAATTGGAAGTAGACTTCTATTATTTACACATTGTGTATTTTTGATCTTGATGGCACTTGTAAGGAGGTACTAAGAGCTTCACACAAACTAAAGCACGGCAAAGGAAAGGTATTGTGATGTTTATTTTTCCAAGTATAGATCTTGCTCCAAAAAGTTACTTAAGTACTAATATATCCACTCTGTTACACACTTAATTTTATCTATTATCTGTACTGGAAATATTCTTTATTATCTCACCATGAAAGCATTTTCCTTCACCTTTATTTAACTTATGTAGCATGTGGATACTTGGATGAAGTACCTTTCTGCTTGCTGCCTTCCAGCTTTTCCTTTTTTTCAAAACAGATGTTGAAGATTTGTGTGTTTTTAATATGATACAATGTGTACTTAAACTGTTTACGAATAGTCTGACATAATAGGTACGTGCAGTTCTGCCCTGTGAATATCTTGGGTTCAGTGTGTCCTTTCATTGCCTTATTTTTAGTGGCAGGTCAAGAGAAGTAATAACTTAGCAGGTGTGATAGCAGCTGGTAAGTAGTTAAAAACAGGAATATGCCTGAAAAGTAAAATTAATCAGAATCTCAGAGAGCTGAATATAGGAACATATCTAATCTTAACTGAGATTTAATGGTCATTGAAGGCTTGGGCATCTCTGAGATTGAGGATACTAGTGGTACCTGGTTGGATAATTCCTATCCTTGCTTAAAGCAGTTGCAAACACCAATGGATGCCCTGGAAAAACTTAGCAGTTGAATGTAAGGGTTAACTTACTGAAGTAGAAGCCTCTGTCTCCACAAACGAACTGAAGAGCATCAACCAGCTCAGCACCACACAGTGTTTCTGGGCCAGCAGCAGCAGAACTGGTTAAGGTAAGCAAACACAGGGCAAGGTAGAAGAAATGAATGTAGGACACAGTGTGCATCTTCACCTGCCAAGGAAGGAAAAGTACTGTGTCAGTTTCCCAACAGAGTCTTAAAAAAAAGAATCCTGCACCTGTATAAACTGATAGTGCATGTGTACTGTAATTTGTTAGACAATATATACAGTATCAGGATAGGCTGCAATCTACATATCCTAGAATCAACATTTGGTAAACTGGTGACTTAATCTGGCAAGCATTCTTGGTTCACACTCACATGTAGTAGGAAAACCTTGCAGGAATTATGATTAATAGTTGCTCTTGTTAGAGAAGGATATGGAATAGTACTATAGAAAGATGAAGAAACCCAGGAAGCCTGTAATAGTTAGGGTAAGGAAGATGGACAGCCTTAAGTTGTTTGTTTGTGACCAGGTAGGCTAATAGGAAAAATAACAGCTGCCTGTCAATGTACTGGGTCATGTGGAAATGGTATATAAGAGCTATTTAAACTTAAAAACAACAGTGCTGTCATAAGAATAAATGGCTGTTAACTGAAAGGAAATTTTGCCCAAGAGGAAAAAAATATATTATTAGAACTCTGTGGTTGTCCAGACACTTTAAAAATGAAAACATTAAGACAAAATAAAAAAGTGTTTTAAGATAGAACTTGTTGAAGTTACTGAAGAGATTGTATGGGATCTTCTTTAGAGGGGACTACATTCAGTGACTCTTCCTGTCTTCTGTTACAAGCAGGTTAACATTTGGAAACATTCAAGCAATTAAGAGGAGAAATAGTGAAGAATTTTTTTGTATTTGATACAAATACAGCAGATATGCCTTCTCTATCTACTTAGTTCAGGTTCGGCTATGAGGCATAAATACAGGTGATGAATGTTTCCTCACACTTGGATGTGAATTCTTTTTTTCCCAGACTTAAGGTTGAAGTGTGGTTGATCCTCAGTGGGTGTAAATTTGCACAATTGCATTTTGTCTACTTCCTTTAGTATCAATATCAACAGAAGATCTTACTCAACATAGCATTTTTTTGAGTCCTAGGAAAATCTATTTCTATTTAGTATCAGAACAGCGAAGAATGTGCTTAATGCATTTTCTGACCTGATTTAGATCACTTGACAAAAATGCTATCTTCAAAGGGTGTAAATCTGCATTTAATTTCATTCTATTGCAAGGTTAATTTTAGTATTTCAGTCAGGTAAGAGGTTATGAACCTTTCTTTTATGTACAGTTAACCTTGGCTTAAAACTTCCTTACATTAGCAACTGGAGTAAAAAAGTAGTATTTCCTGAAGTTTCTTTTAGGGACTCATTTCTCTTATTTATTCACTGGACTCCTGAAAAACTGATGAAACTGTCTATTGTCTGGTCATACGAGAGCTGATCCAGTGGGGGTATTGAGCCTTCTCTCATTTAAGTCAATAATTTGTAAGCATTCTTTTCTTCTTGGCAAGAGATCTTAGCATCTTGCTGGATGAGTCCCTTATTTCAGCTTAAGTCAAAGCTGAGTAAGAAAAAAGTCTATAAATAAGTCAGAATGTACCCCTCTGTTTTTCCTGATAATATTTCCACTGCGAAAATAACAGGCAAATCTAAATCCCAGGTTATCTCATGAAAAGAAAAAATAATTATTTTCCCATTCACAAAAGTCTTTAGCCAACTTTGCCATGGAAAAACCAACAAGTTTTAATGCATGGACATGACTTCAGTGGCAGATGGAAGAAGATCACAATATAAATGAATGATAACACATGGCATTCTTTCCTGTAATTATTCCATATCTTAAAAACATGAACTTCTTTTTTCCCTTGCCATATTTTTTAATTTTAAAGATTAATGTTATGCACCTGTGGTTTAAGATGGTTTCTGGTTCTGAGGAGGTAAAGCAGAAAGCTGTTTAGCACACAGGCTGAGAAGGCAGAAAGGCATTATAAATACAAGAATGTTATGTATTTAACAGTTTGTTCTTGTGTAATATTTGGGCCATAAATAAATATAAATCTTAGACATTTAACAATTTTGTATTTTTCAAGACTTTTCAGCTGGGTTACATTTTAAGATAAATATCAGCACTAGACTACAACAAAACAGATTATCTACTGTTTTTCCTTTACTGGAGGCCAAAAAGGCTGCACAGTATAAACCACAGAGAATTTCTACACTTTATCTCCAAATTTAAAAGCAGTCAAGTACTTGCGAACAAGTAAAAACTTTGGGAGAGAGAAAAGATCAACATGTTTCTGGGACTCAATTACTTTTTTAATTAAATGCTGTTGTGTCAAAACTAATTCCAAAACATAGTTTAAGACTTTAACTATACTTCATCAATTTAATTAAATACAACATTAGTTGATTCAATATGTTCATAGTTAAATCACAGTTCCCATTATTTGTAAGGAGAATAGTCTTAAGAAAATACAGCTATAATCCAATATTGCTTCAGGTCCTTTGCAAACAGGCAGAGTTCTTACAATGTCCCCAGTTTCACTAGAAAGTTGAGACTTTAAAAAAAAAAAAAATGCATTGGCATGTGGGTGGGGTTTATTGAAGCATCTAATTACATTTGGAAATTGAATACAGGTTCAGGATGAGCCTGGTTAAACACTTCTTTTGGTTGCATAGAATGACTGACCATATTTTCACAGCTGGAATTTCCTCTTTTTTTTCTTTTCTTTTTTTTTTTTCAGTAAAATAACCAGCTTTTGCTGCATTCCTCTTTTAATAGTCCAGAAGAATGGCACCACAGAAGAATGTCATATATGAACACTCTACATCTCTTTTACATCTTAAATCTTCTATATAAATCCACTTCTTCTAACAAGTTATCAGTTGGCACAGGTTGTGCACAGGAGTTCTTCACATACTTGGTCATTTTAATAACATAATTGCATTCATAATAGTTATAAATATCTCGATGTGAGAAAAAATTCTTATGGACATATGCTTTGGATATTGGATTATGGATATTCCTATATGCTATAGGATAAAAAGGTTATATTCATTTTGCTACATAGTTTTTGGATCTAATTACCAAGTCATAGTAAAAGTTTACAATTAGCATTTAATAACAGTATTCCCTAGCATATATTATATATAAAGCATATGTACTGCAGGATGGATCAAGGTTTTAATACTGCTAATTTTGTTTTAAAAAAATCAGAGCAACATCTTAACCTAAATCAATATGCTCCATTGATTGCAAGGAAGCTTGGCAGGATGCATCAGCTGAAGAACTAGCACATTACTTTTATGTCTCTTAATGCTTTGCTCAACACTTAAAAAAAAAAATACATCTTCACCTTTCAAGTAGATTGGAAAGGATGCCCATCTGTACATTAAGAGAATGGTTTCATCCACTGCATTTACAGACTTGCTCTTCTGAATCACATTAAGTAAGGGAGTAAGACTCTCTAAAAAAATAATTAGGCCCTAAACAATTAAAACAAGAGAATTCTGTCAACTGCACAAGTGTGCTTCAAGCCACTAAAGAGAATAAGTTCTTGAAGGATATAAATTTGTTGATAATGGAAAGTTGAACAAGAGCCAATTGACAGAAACAGAGGTCAGTTGCCAAATTTACCTAATGACAGCTTATATTAATGACTAGAAATTCTAGGGTCATAACATGAAACTTCATATGCAAACTTTCATGAATCAACCCTCCCTACAAGAAAAAAACTTGGAGAAGAACATGTAGGAGAATTTCCATTTTCTTTATATACAATTGCTTGAGCTACACAAATATGCAAGGTCAGCAAGAGTTGCAGCTGGGTTCTAATGTAAAAAACAAACAGAACTTCACATTTACTTTTAACATATGAAAGCAAAAAAACAAGCAAATGCAACAGTGCTGCCAGAAAATTGCTGCAGTGACAACATCCCTTAAAAGTTTCTGTGTGAAAGCATGAAGATTTTATCTCTAACTGTGTTTAACAAAACTACAGAAACTTAACATGTGTACAATGCCCATTTTCCTATAAAAATCTGCACCTGCAGAAAACAGCTAAAAGTTCTTGTACAGAAGCATTAATTAACAATATAGACAGTGATGTAGTTGGACTATTTAATAATGACATAACTGAAATATTGTGAAGTTCTCTGAACAGAAGTGACATTTAAGACATGTATCTGCAATAGTTTACCCTTATACTTATCTATGTAATTGCAAGTATTACATACAACCATTTTCCAGATCACATAAAATTGCATGTTCAGCAATTTAGAAATAATTCTCAATATTAAAATAATGCTATTGAAAAGTGCACATACTCTTCAAAGCAGAAGCAGACAACACACAGTAAAATAAAACTAAAAAATTATTTGAAATAGTAATAAAGATTTACCTTCAAGAAATCACAAAAGCAGCACTTAACTAATTGTGTTGAAAGACTGTTGATTTTTTCCATTGCTTCTTAAAAGTGCAAAGTCTGGAAATGAATTTGTTAGCAGTAATGATGAGAAAAAAGAAATCCAGAGAGATGTGAGATGTTGAGAGCAATGTCACATTTCAATATTGAGGACTTTATTCCATTGCGCAGGCTCTATCTGCTCTGATTTTAGCAGTGACAGTGAGATTTAGCAAACAGAAGAGGGATTTAGAGAAAATCCTCACATTTATCTACATTACACAGACACTGTAGACAGGAAACAGCTGGGGGAGCATTTGCCTTCTCTCTCTCTCCCTCTTCTGGCAAAGTTACCGAGTAAGGACTTTTTTGGGCATGGTGACAAATAACATCATACCTTTGCATTTTAAAACTAGAGCACAGAAGCATATTTTTTCCCCTTTAAAAGAATGTGAATTAGTGACTGAGGGGTTAGCAGACAGAAAAGCTTACGCTGCCATGGAAAATAAGAGAATGTATTCTGGTTAACTTTCGGGTGGCTGTGTGTACATTTGCATTTTTGTGTATATGTGTCTGCTTTTCAAATAGACAAAAAACCTCCATAGGTAAAGGCATCGTCTGTATACCTTTATATTGCTGTGTGCATCTGTGCACATTTCATTCATGCAGAGACACAGGTATTTTATTTATTTCATTTATTTTAACCTAGAGAGACAGGCAGACAGTTTACTTTGTTTTAAGTGCATCTTTACGTTATTAAACTTGGCACGCCTACATGCTGACTAACAATTAAAACCTCTGACTCTCTATGCTATTAACCCTAAAATAGCAGTTTGCCATTTGCTGAAAGTAAAAGAGTTGTTGAGCACTGCTTGCAAATTGGGCAAAACAGCTCTGTGATCCTTTAGCAACCACACAGAAGTCATACAATTTCCTAGAATTTACAGTACTATGAATGTAGTAACTCAAGTAGCTCAGTTTGAAGGACTTCTCTTACTTTTATCTTAAATGCTCTCTTGTAATTGTAAGGCGATTTTCCCCTTTTTAGTAGCAATTTTCATAATTACTCTTAATAATTTAAGTGACGCTGGGCAGGAGAGAATTTAACTTTGTTAGTTCTGTAATACCTAACTTTTGCCTTTTTATTTTTCCTCAATTATGAGTATATTATAAATAACACCAGCTGGCCAGCAGTGTGCTCTCACGGGTTATGATGTCATTCAAATCCCTCAACTGTGTTAGTGGCTTGCAATGTGCTCCAAGCCAGCTGTTTTTCTATTTATAATGTATGCTTGCATTTCAGTACTTAGCTATTGAGAATAAAATTGAGATGCTGTTTTATGGATACAGTTTGTACTTGTTAGCCTTTGATTTTGGAAGATGACATTTAAAAGTAGAGGATTAATCAAGACTGCAAACAAATACATGTCACAAACCATTGCAGGCGCTAGCTGTACTGTATTATTAAAAATAATAATTGAGATCACATTGTTTCAGGTCCTCAGTTTTCAGATCCAGTTTTGAACCATATCATACTAGCCAGGCAGAAAGGATGTAGTTGGTTATTAGTATCCTCTATAATGGCTAATAGTCTGTTCTGTGTAATGTTAAGCTGGCTAGGGTTAGCTAAGCTAACTCCTTGGAACGGGCTTCCTCTAATTTTGCATAATGGCAGAATCACAGGTAAGTTTGTTCAGTTGAGGCAATGCCAACCACAATTTCAAGTGTACCAATACGCATTTATACCGAAGGCACAGTATTTTGTAATCCTGGTATATTTTATTATTTCCTCTGTGATTCAAAATTCATTGAGCTGTGGCATGATTCTAAATATGCCTTGAGGACACCCCAAGGGATACCCCAACTTGCAGCACACATATCACTTATTTCACCAGCCTAATAGGAGAACGTGAGAAAAGCAGTACTATAGATGGGTGCATGCACTTCTTCCTTTATCTTCCTAAATATTAAAAGGAATCAATACATTTATCACATACCCACTGCCAAGGTTCAAACCTTCATTTTACTTCTCATGGTGGCTTTCTTGGCTTTTTACCAAGCCTCCACTGATCACGACAGCAACACACAGCAGAAGGTGGAACTTTTGTCCTTCATGGTAACCAAAGAATTGTGGTGTCTCTCCATAGCACTGATCCTTCCTCTTTCGATGGAGCCATTCTGAACACTGTACCTTCATTCCAGCTATACAATTTAACTTTCGGAAGCACTTCATTTCTGTCTATTTGTCACTTTCAAGTGATTTTGTGAAAAAAAAAGAAAACAAAATTAGATTTTTGGTAATAATTTTTTAGACTAACTGTTAAACAGAGCGATACTTTTCTTACAACCCATTCCATTTTCTTTTTCTTCCTAGGAAACGAAACATTCCTTAGGACACTACTCTCCTAAAATACAGCTTCTCTTCTGATCATTTATTCTACTCAGTATAGCAATCTGCTAATTACTAGAGATTTTTTCATTTCTTCCTGCGAAAAAGCTTTTAGGTAATAAACCATTTAGAATAAATTACTGTATGATTTACTTCTTAATGACTAGTTGCAGTTATATATACGGCTTCGAATAAAATGCACCTGTAAACTCCATAATGTATGGTAGTCATAAAAATACTCAGGCAAAAAGAAAAAAAAAATCAATTGGAATAGGCAGAATTACTCTAAATCAAAAGACAATAGCATGAATATCTTTGGCTTCTTAACAGTAACCTGGAGCAATGTAACATCTACAAAGATATATGCCATGTGTGAGAGAATCAGAAATTTAGGAGTTTATATGTTCTGATTCTCATATTTTGCACTTTAACACTCATACACTCATACTGTATCACTAATGTTGTAATGCTCATTTATTAGCTTTCCCAGTGAGAGCTCTGTTTTATACCAAAAATAAATAAATAAATAAATAAATAAATTATTCCTTGAAAGGTAGGGACATTGCCACAATGCCTGAAAGGCAAGGCATATACTGTTCTCTTGCCTTCTCCTGTACTGGTTCACTCTTACCTATATTGAGCTACTTATTATATGGAACTGCTGTTTCTTTGGGATCATAAGTCTTCTGGAATCAAGATAGAATCAGTAGAATAGATGCCATTGTCTTAAAAACAGCAATTCTGCACAAAACATATACAAATGCAGTGAGATACAAGCTGATTGAATGGTACTGAATGTGGTGGTAATATGTTCCCTGTTCCCCCCAAAAGACAGAAGAACCTTTAGAAGAATTAGAAGTCTTATCAGTCTTCCCTCAGCCCTTCAGTAGGCCACCTTAGCCTACTTAGCCTAATGATTGTATTGGCTGTTTACTGTTGCACTAATGGAAATTGTACTATATTTTTCTCCCTTCCCTTCCCTTCCCTTCCCTTCCCTTCCCTTCCCTTCCCTTCCCTTCCCTTCCCTTCCCTTCCCTTCTCCTTTCTTTTCATTTTTTGAGCAGACAATCATAAAGCTAGGCATTAAAGGCAGTATTTGTTTGCCTAAATCTGGGCATCCAGTGTCATTTTTAGGGCTGCAGGATATCCTGCATGTCTTCCAGCTTCCACTACTGAAAGATATGTAGTTCCTCTAGGTCTCTGTGTCATATCTGCTGACCCTAGATAGATTTCTCAGATAGCTTAGGGCATCTCAAATGGCCTTCGGCAACAGTGTTTAGGTAACTGAACCCCACCATAAAGCCTTATTTTGGCATGCTGATCTGGGATTCTTGTAAATGCAGACTTTGACCTGAGTATTACCTTTGGCTTCTTCATAAACAGAGATACTATATCTTCTGTCACTTACTATTTTTGTGATCCTTTTCTGAAAAGGTTTTAAAATGGAGAATCAACATTTTCATTCTAGCATAATCTGAATGTATATTTTCCTTATTTTTTGATGAGCATCCAGCTCAAGGTCTTTTGGTTTGGAGTATTCTCTTTTTTTTACTTCATTAATCATCTTGCTTGCTTTTGGATAAGATAAAATGTTATTTACAATGTAGCATTATTTCCTGAAAGACAGAAATGACTGCTTAGCTTTTACAATCTCAAACGAATTATTTACATGTTTGCTGCTGGAGAAGTTTAGCTTTCTTTTCTAGGAAACAACTTTGGAGAAATAGGTGAAGGTAAATTTTGTGTGAATAAGAAATGTTGCACTGAAATTAGAAGTAAGTCAGGTAGAAAAACCCTTTAAACAAGTTAAACGAAATTTGGAAATCAAGAAAGAAGTAATTTTAGTAATTCATTTGAGCTAGCCAACTGATTTTTTAAAAAGTGGACCAACAAAAAAATGAGCTACCCCACTTTTTCCCATGGTGACCTAAGTAGTATCATCACTACATGAAAAACAAGGTACAAATTTGATGGGGAGAATAATGATGTTACATTTGAGCTGTCATTACAATGGTAGTATTGAAGCAAGACAAAGGAGAAGAGCAGTGCCATGAAAAGCAGTTTCTCTTTAGGGCAAAACAGGGAAAGTGCAAGTTTCCCGATTAAATGAGAATCAAGGAAATTGAAACCTTTTATGTTCACAGATCAAGAAAAACATGTTTAAAGAGGATGGGTGTATGAAGACCTCAGTTCAAGTTTCTCTTATGGGTAGAAGTGACAGAAACAACTGGTATTAATAACAGTCAAACTTAACCCATTTGTTCGTGAAATGGATGTACTAATTCTGTAGATTTAGTTTATCACAGAAATTAGAGTGTCTACATTTTGAATATCCTTACATCATATTTTTTTTCCACTGACATTTAGAAAGTTTCTGCTAAAAATAGTACAAAGCCAAATATTGCTCTTACTTTCCAATCCAAATGAAATATACAACAATTTTTATATATACTGTTTTTGCAATTTAAATACTTAATTAGATTTTAAAAAAAAAAAAAAAAACCACCACAATAACATTTATTATGGAAATTACTTAATTAATTAAGTGACATCAGATAATGTGTAGTTATTTCTGGCAAAATAAAAACTATAAAATATGAAAAGTAGTGTAAAACTAACAAAACTAAAATGTCCAAACAAAAATGTGTTTCAACATTTTTTGAAAGCATAGTTTTTAGGGTATTTTTTCAATTTCTGTTTTGTGGGAAATTTTGAAATAGTTTATTCTGATTCTGAATAATCAGAATACCAGAATTTTCCATTAAACTGGAAATCCCCGGTTTCAGCCGTCTGTAGTCTTGTTCTCCCTTTCCCAATGTTAAGATCATCTGAATAGATCATCTGTGCTCCAAGAAATTGCTTTCTTTTTTTCCTTATTTCTAAAAGAAACAAAAAGTCAGAATTAACAAAGAAAGAAAATTGAAAAATATGACTGCATAAGTGCAATGCCTGCATAGAAGGAAAGAAGGCAAAACAAATGGGAATTGCAATAGCCTGGGAAATATGTATGTCTGACTTCCACTGCCATTTAAATGTCTGTGTCTCCCAGAGATACATGTATGGCCTTACATATTTCTCTCGTATCCTAAACTTTTACTTCCACAAGTAGATGAATTGTGGCGATATTTGTTTTTCCTGAATATTCAAGCATGCATCTGTTGATCATATATTTTTGTACAATCTAGTCTATCAGATGTATGAAGGCTGTTCTGAAAGTAATGCCTCCTCTTTCATTAGCCCACAACATGAGAGGCTGGATGTTGATGGCATGGCAATAGAGGCTGAACCTTCCTGCCAAAATTGTATTTTGCTGCCCTGTGACAGATGGCAGCAGAGGGGCACCAAACAGTGAAAGTGAGCACAGGGAGGCAGTGGGTTGTGCATTTCAACAGTGGTGACAGTGAGTAATTTCTGCTGGTGCAGATGTTTGTGAGCATGATATGCAGGATCTTTTTCATCGCTGGCAAAAGCACACAGCCAATGGTTGTGTCTACGTTCAAAAATAGTGTTTTGTAGCGGAGAATTTTCTCTATCAAATTATTGTTCTCTTTGTTGAAGTTTCTATGAAAATACATAGGAAGCAATTACTTTTGGAATTATGTACATATTTTATAGTGTTTTTCCTTTTCCATATATTATGCATGTGAATTCCAATGCCTATGAATATGATTTGTTTTTCTATTTTTGCTGCCTTAGAAAGGATTGTAAAAGAGAATAAACTCAATGTTGTGCATTCTGTCATAGATTGGTTGCATATTTCCATGCAAATCAGACAGTATGAAAACGTGGCAAAAATATTTATTTCACATTGACCCGAAGAACTCTTGCATGAGTAACAATAAAGAATACTTATCCCTACTCTATAACTTTCTTGTAAACAAACACCCTTAGAGATGAAATAAAATGTCTTTAAGGAAAAAGAAACAGACACTGCATTTTTAGTTTATTTAATTTAGTACTAATTCCGGCTTCTATGACATTGCTTAGGACTCTTTCTTCTGGGTTTAGTTCTCTTCATTCTCATGATTTACTACACCTAAGTGGCTTACCTCATAACATTTATGCATTGTTTCTTGGACTGAAGCCAGTATGTTCTGCATCTTCAAAGACTGAGCCCCCCTTATCGACATTTTTCATTAGATTTCTTTCTTCAAACAGAAGATACTGATACGTTGCCTCTAATTTGACCTATTAGCTACAGTGAGCCTCGGGTTTATTTTTATCAAAATATTAAGAGCTTATGAGAAACTAACAGAAAAACAGTTAACTGTAACTTTGAGATTTTGATCAACTGTGCTTTCATTAAGAAACTACCAAATCATTTATTTAGTTACTGAGCTAGTAAAATCACCAGAATTCTAATGACTATACAGAAAGAACCCACAAAATATTAAAATTTACACAAATAAAAGCTACATTGATTCTTATTGATGTGTGCTTCACTGTAATAAAAAGATAACCAATGTCATTTAAAATCCAGCCTCCATCTGTATATCCCTAGGATATAGCAACTATTTCTGCAACTGCTGTCCTAAGAAGTATTATTTAGAAGAATAGTAGGCGCAAATCTACCTTAACTCACCCACCCATGGATTCTATGGTTCTGAACAATAACAGTGATGTATTTTTCAACTTCTATTTTCACCAGCTTTTTTTTTTTTTTTTTTTTTTTTTTTTTTTAGCATATGCTTTTATGCTTTCCAAACAGTGATGGTAGCTTCAGCCATTAAGACTTTTTACAAAACTGTGGTTTAAGATTTTGATGCATCCTGCATTTGAATGCATTGAAACTAATGAAAACCTGTCTTTCATTTCTAATAGACCTTAAATATATCTGTGCTGAACTGTGCTGCTCATATTATAATTTTTTACTGCAGCGTTACAGTACTACTTTGAGCTGATTGAGCCACTACTGCAATCACTTCCATATTTTCCTATCTGTAAAATATGAACAAGAGTTCTGAAATACTTTGCAATGTACTTTAAGGATTATAGATGGAAAACACAGCAAGCCAGGCTATGTATTTTTTGGAAAGCACTATGGTGGCCGGAGCAACACCTCTCTATATTTATAGGAAATGACAAGTTACTGTGTAGCCCTGCACATATTATGTCTCTGTCATCTTCCAAAAGTGTTAAGCATAGCTGGACAAAGCCCCAACAGATGCTTCCTTTTACTCATTTTCTTATTTTTCCCTTTACACTGTGCACAAGTGTTCTTGTCAAGGACCATACTTGCAACCTTTTTTTTACCACTGGAATTACTATTCCTTATCTGATGACTGTATGATAAAAGTATAACGTTAGAAAGATAACAGTTGTGTTACTCGTCATGCATAGGGAGCAGTTGAATTAGTAAACCTTAGTCCACATCTGATTTATAGAATAGTATCCTAATTCCAAGAACAGATTCATTAGCTCTACACTTTGTTTTCAGTCCCTAAACCTGCACATGGGTTAAGCCACGCTCCTGCACAGGAGTATGAAGAAGGAAAAGAAACAGCTGGCAGAGAGGCTACTGCCGGGATTGCTTTCTAGTGGGAAAGAGGAAAAGCTGTGTTGGTTGGTTTCTTTAGATACTAATTGGTGGTTACCATTTAAGATTGCTAGGATTTATTTGAAACTAACTTTCCATAACTGTTTACTTTCCTTCAGTGTTATGCAGAATATTTGTTAGATCTTTCAAAAAAAAACAACAAAAAAAAACCCCCACAAATCTAAAATGTTTTGTCATATCCAAAACCACACAAAAAAGTAAGAAAGCAGGTTTTATTGTCATGAAAGAGGAGCAAGCTCTGTAAGAAGTGTCATGGGACAGAAATTTAGATGGTGGAGATAAACAAGACTCACAAGCCAACTGACTTAATTGTTTGGAATTTTAGTATTTTTCCAAATGACTGAAAGATGGAGTACAAATTTACTTCAAATTTTGCTATCCATTTAAATGGAGCTTTCATTTTTCCGTATTTTCATTTTATAGCTACCACATCTTCAATTTGTGAAATCATTATTTTTCTTGCATGACTTTTCTTTTTTTACATAGGGAATTTATAGATCAAATATTATTACTGCTTTTATAGAGAGATGTTGCTGTTTAAAATCTTTCTTTTTATGGGCAATGGCATTATCATTATAGGATAGATCTGAACACTGGTGCATTTTGAGAGGCTTCAATCAGTGGTTCAAAAAACTCCTTTAATATTTGAAAAACGTAGTGATGTTTGCTTGCTGTTTGATTTTAAAAGTTTTTATTTATATATTTATTTTTCTATCTCTGTGTTTCTTGACTAAATAGGAATTATACACACAAACAGCTGTCTACATATATTTTGCAATGTTTGTAGTGTTTATTTTGTTGCTCTGTCACATGGCAAATGAGTCAGATTTTTTTCAAGACCAATAAAGCAACCTCTGATGCCATAAGTAGACTTTTTTGACAACATCAAATTTTGTTCATTGGTGATGATAAACATTGCTGATATTCTCTCAGTTCTAAATTTATGAATCCTTTAATATTATCTGAGCTTCTCTTTACATGTGAAGTGGTTAGGGAATGTTTCTATAATCATTAATACCAAATATATATGCTACTGACTCATACAGAAATGCAAGTCTGAGCCCAGTCAGCTCTGAACACAAAATCCTGTTTCTGCTGAACAAGGCATAGCAGAATTCAGGGCTGATTTGGTTTGCACTGGTTTTAGAAGAAGAAATGGCATGTAATTCTTTATAACATTACAGAGATGCCAGCAGTTGTTATGTGAGTTGACATAAAGACTGCAGGTACAAAATCAAAACAAAACTGTCAAAACTTCAGCAAATTTTAACAAGTACAGTGAGTTTCATTTGAAGCTTTGTGTCGTGTAAACTTGGAATATTTTGGTACAGTATTACAGCTCTAAAACTGAATATACTTATCAATAAACCATGGGCCCAACAGCAAGATTGAAACCTACTGTCCTAGAATGTACTGAATTTGTGACAATGGGTCACTTGCACTGGTGCAGATTTTTCTGAATGTGGCATGCAGGCTTTTGTTCATTGTTGGTGAAAATGCACAGCTAATGGTGATGACAATGTAGAAAAATAGTATTTTGTAGATGAGAACTTGCTCTATCAAATACTGTTATTGTGCTCTTTTTTACAGTTTCCAAGAAAAATATAGGAAGCATTACTTTTGGAGCAACATCCATTGTGATTGCTCTATTTGATTCTATTCATATTAGAATGCCATTAAGACATCCTGTTCAATTCCTACCTCATATATGTGGAACAAGATTTGTTTGCTTCTTTTGCCCCTCCCCTCAAAGTTAGAAAAAAAGACTTTGCAGATGAAATATCAAGCACATCATATGAGAAAAAAAAAAAGAAAAAGAGACCTACTGTTGCACCTGAACCCTTTAATAAGCCCCCACTGTACACTCAGTTTCTTCCCTGAATAAGGGAGAATTTCTTAGGGGAAAATTCTTTGTGGTCATGTAATTACAGGTTAATAAAGTATGGAATCATGGCTACATGAGCAGCTGCATGTTTGGCATTGCCCAGACCGCTTTCCAGTCTTGTAAACACCTGTCTGAATAGCAAAAATGTCATTTCTTGGGCTTTGAGCATGACACACTTACTTCTTTTCCTCATGTTTCTCTCTCCCTGCCGCAAAATTACTGTTGTTTCTCCATAGTTGCACAGCCTGTGTTACTGTGGCCAGTGCCATACTCAACAATGATGCTCTTATAGAGGATATGTTAATACTTCACAGGGTGAGCAACTTGCACACTGCCTTTCCTTGGAAATCACAGCAAATAAGTATATATACTCAAGCCTTGACTCAAGATTCAGGATGTGGACAAATGAACACCTGAACTAGGGAGCTTAGGTCTGCTTCTCAGTTTCACTGCCCAAATGGAGTCACAGAAATCTCAGTGGCTAAACACTGTCTGGGAGCCTCCCATATTTTCATGTTGCTAGTTTTCTGGAGGGACCAGTTGCATGACCTTGTGTTTGAGAACGTCTGAAGGGATCCAGATGCACCGTGTACTAACCACTTGTACTTGCCAACTACTACTGGATTTTCTTGGCTGCCAGGTGGGCCAAGACGGCTACAACAGTTGTCACACCAAATACGGGAAATCCTTTCAGAGTTCAGCAGCCACCTGGCCCTTGGCTATCATATAAGTATATATGATGAACTAATTGAGGTGTGACCATGATTTACTTGGGAAGCTCTGTCAAGAATGTCTGTCAGCTGAAAGAAATGTTTTTTAGCTGATGCAGTTATTCTCCATAAAGGTATACAGGGAGGCACTGGTGTCAAGAGAGGAGGTTTGTAACAGATGTTAATGACAGTTCCTAGGTTCCTGATTCTATCTCTGCAGCTACAGGTGGCTATGTTTTTCTTTTCTTCCTGCTTTGTAGTCATGTGGTGCATAGTGAAAAAAAAGGCTGTTGCTTTCCATTGGGGTCTAGATGGGGAGACATTTTTAATATTGTTACGGATCCTTCAAGACACACAGTGTTTAAAATTATTTATTAACTTATTTCAGAATTAATTTAGTCGGAATTTAATTCTGATTATGTGTGATATTTGTTTAAAAGGCAGTGTTTGAATAATATGCAAGACAGAATCATTTAGCTTTTGTCTATTTGTCCAAACTGATTGGTGGCTTTACTACTTACAGACCTGTAAATATATTTAAATGTATGCTTAAATACTGTCCAGTGTGGTATGAGTAGCAACATCTTACCTCAAACTGACTGCAGGAACTGGCAAGTAATCCTCAATTCAATGAAAATGTTCTCAAAATCATGTTTTAAAACACATTATCTTAAACTTGCATTATGTGAACATTTCTGGTTTCAGTTGATTCATGTGTTATAAGAACCAGCTGAAGTTCATGATGTAACCATGTTAACACTTTTTAATAGCTCTTTGAGAACACAACACAATTGTGTTAATGATAATCAGTTAAAGACTCTATTTGTTCCAGATGTTACTTTCCTAGGCAAAAGAAAAAAAAAAAAAAAAAGGAATTAATTCTGTGTCCCTGTTTAATATCATCTACTCAAAAAGTCCTAATGCTAACCTAATATTTTTCTTTAGATAACACACTAGGAAGGCATATCTTGAGTTGGATGAGAACTGTGAAAGAAATAGATGCCTATAAAAGCATTTTCTTTTTTCAGTCATGGGCCTTCAGTTCCCAGTGGCATACAGTCCCACAACACAAAATCACTATAATTGGCATGGCTGGCAACTCCTTCTCTCATTGTCAAACAGATCCTTTACAGTAAATTTGTAGGAACTCTGAAATTTAGCTAATACCAAAAGTATCAGAAGAGAAAAAGGAAACAAACCACACACAGATTCAAGCATAGCATTACACGACTGATCTTTGATAAACCATAAAATCAAGTGACCTATATTAACATGCACAAAAAATAATATTTTTGTTTGCTTATATTTCAAAGGTTTTTCCAGGAGAAACTTGCCATTCTGTGCCTCGTTGCCAACACTGAGTACATTTTACTAGTCTTAGATGGACATGTTCTGACTTGTTCAAAATGTTAAATAAACACTGATCTTTAGGGTTATAACTTCAAGGAAGAAATCAAAACCTTGTGAGGTGGTGAAATATTATACATTTATATATTTTATGTAACTTCTGTGTTACAGTAGGAGCTGGCAAATATTTTTAGTCATTTCAGTAGGCTGGAGGAAATGACTTTTTCCAGGACTTAACCTCCCCGTGTGAAAAGATGTGGTGGCCCTTCACTCTCACAGAAAGCAAGGAAGTTATTTGTGAGTCCTGGAGTTATGTAGGAAATGTTTTGGAAATTGTTTTAAACTAAAAGATGGGAGATTCTGGCTGAACATAAGGAAAAAAGCTGTTTTACAATCAGGGTGGTGAGGCACTGGCACAGGTTGCCCAGAGAAGTGGTGGATGCCCCAGCCCTGGAGACACTCAAGGTCAGGCTGGAGGGGCTCTGAGCACCTGATCTAGCTGTGGATGTCCCTGTTTTCAGTTTTCTCAATACATCCCTTTATCACTGCCATTGATTTTTCTGTAACTGCATGACAGGAGAGGTGCAAAGGAGGAAGCAGAATGCTTCAAGGAGGGAGGTGAACCTACTGCCCAGAAACAAAGCAACATAACATCCTTATGTGTGTATGTTCATATTTTCTTGAGTACTGTTTCCCTATCATGAGTGCATGCTCCACTGAAGTCTCTTTTTCTTTGCTGCACCAGGATCTTTTGCTGTAACAGCATTTACTCAATTCTGGGCGTGCATCATGAGCACGCTTGGTAATATTAACGAGACTACAAGAATTTAGCTACATGGAATGACTGCCATGTATCCATTGAGTTTTTCTCTGGTTTTCTTAAAACACAGAGGCATTGCATATGGAGCAGGCGGATTTGTGGAGAGTGCTATAAAGATCATTAAAGGCTACAAAATTATTGTAGGGAAAACACGAACTGTAGATGTTTCTTCTGACCCAGTGAAGACTTTGGTCTTGGTAGATAGTGTTCTTGCATAATAAGGGAAATGTACCATCTGTATCAACATATATTGGGCATTAGATTAATATAATAGATTTTTTTCATGAACAGCAAACCTGGGTTTTGTTCCTAAGTGTAAAAGTAATTTCTGCTTTTCAATTTAAGCAGATTGTATTTGCCTTACATGAAGACAAAAAAAACCAACAACAAACTTTAAAAGTAGTGAAACATCAATGATGGATCTTTTTTGCTCTGTTTTAAAACTGAAAGAGAAGAACACAAAAGACAGAAGATATTTGTAACAAATGAAACCAGAATCTACATGAAAAGGCTATCCACAGTAATTGCAGTCAGGTTAGGAGTTGACATTTTTACAAAAGCACTACCCTCATTGGGCTGCTTTGTTTGGCTGATTTCCAAATGTTAGTGGATTTTTGAAGGATTAGGAAAAAGAAGAAAATTTAAATATTAGTTGGGTAGCGACAAGGATTTTCAAAGCTTGCAAGAAAAAAGTGCAACATGCACTTGTGGAACAACAATGAAAAGTGAGTGCCACTAGCCTTCTCTGTTGTACTGATTATTGTCTTCTCCATTGTGTATTCATTAAAAAAATGTCCATTATCACAGTTTCTCTATACTACTGCAAGCAGGACATTCTGCTTTACCAAAAAGTAAAAGATTGAAAACAAACAGGGTCAAGATGAGATCCTTCTCTATGTCTGTCAGTCATTCTTTGGGAAACCTGTACCTTGCAATCATTTTATTGCTCTGTGTTGAGGAAGTTCTGGATGCCTTCTCTGCACTCTTTTTGGGTCAGGTGGACAGAATCACTTGCCTTGATTTCACAGCAGTAAATATGTAGAACTGAAGTAAACAGAGGTGAGTTTATTGGAGGAGTGCTGCTGTGTTTTTAATCACTTTAACAATCTGCATGCTCTGCTTACTTTTGCTGAATGGTGTGATCTTGCCTGTTAAGGCTGCTGTTTTGGCTTAGTGGGAAGGAGATTATGGACATATAGATAGGAGAGATATTCCACTGTCATTATTTGCTATAGGATAAAGGACTGGAGGCTTAGGTGTCTGCCTCATTACATTTCTCCTCACAGGGAATGCTGAAGTCCGTTTCCTCTTACTTATCCCAGTGGACATGATCATGATCTTCTCCCAGATGTGAACATCATGTATCCAATAGAAAAATGCCTGCTTTATGAATTTATTCTGTTCAGAAGGGTTTTTGAAGGGAGGCATGAAGGTTAGGCTGTCTGATCCGTGATTGTATTAGGGCAGGCTGTGCCTTCTGATTTGATGCTTTGGAATACAGGGCTATGTGACTGGAGTGCACATTACCTAAGCTGTGTAAAGAACTCAGAAAATGCTGGAGGAGAGCTCTCTGGGGTTTTATTTCTTGACATTAGAAGTGCAGTGCTCTGAGTTTGTCATAAAGGAGATTCAAAGTGCTAGATAATGTGGCCAGTCAGAGAATTTGGTTTTGAATGTGCTGCTGAAACTGCAACAAGACAAACTGTAACTGCAACACAGCATTTGAATCCTTCTGGCCATAGCCCTGGCATGGCTGTTTTAACATGTGCCAAGCTGATTATAGTCTGCAGGAGATGATGTGCCAATTGAGAATTGCTGGAAGGCAGGCCAACATCAAAACAGTTAGAGGGTAAACTGCTTGTTGACTTTGTGAGTGACTTCTGGGAAGAGGGGCAGCCTCTGGCAGCCTCTGAAATAGTTGAGAATGGAAGGAAGTAGTGTCCTCTCAGAAATGCAGTTTGGGGTGGTTATGAAAAAAATAACCCTTGTATCTCTTTGAGAAGAGAGTGGGGAAAATAGATTGTGTTTATAGACTCACGTGGGGGCAGGGAATGAAGAAACTTGCTGGTTTAGTTAGGAAATTGGTTAGCTTTTTCTTGCTCACTCCAGTTCCACCCAGAGGACTAGGGCCCTATATGAGCCAATGAAGTGAGGGTGGTTTGCATTACATTACACTTCATTGGCTACAACTGGATAAGCAAAAAAAGCAAGGCTTTTCAATCCTAAACACATTTTGTAAATATGGTCACATATCATGTAGATGCCCTTGAATTTTATTCTTTTTGCAAGTTATAGGTTGACCAGTGCCCCTCAGTTGTCCATGGCTAGTCTTCTTAATGGAACATGAAATTTACAAGCCATAGCTGTATTTCTTGGCTTTGGTCTGTGCTTAGAAGAGTTACAGTTGAAGTGGGAGGTGACAGATAAACATGTGGCACTTAAATCCAGACTTATTCAATATGAAATGTACTTTATTCATTAAATCAATCTTCCTCTGCATATTTTTCCTCCTGCCCTCAATTCTGTGTACCACTACAACCAAAAAGAGTTGTAGTGTCTGCATGTTTTTAAAATAAACAGAAAAATCCTTGATGGTGCTGTACTAGATGTTCCTGATAACATGTTGCCAACAGAAAAGTTCTCATCCTTTAAGAAAGTTTCTCAAGTGGTCATGACACTCTAGATCATGTAAGCCTTTCTTCAGAACAGACATTCGGTGCCCTCAAATGACTCTTCAGACTTGGCTCAGAAGCAGGCTGACACAAAAGGGGCTAATTAACACACACATTTTCATGTGGAGGGATCTGTTTTCCAAATAGATTTTTACCAGCAATATAGCTGATGAGCTGAATCTGCTAGGGTTGTTTCTTCCATCCAGTTTGAATGAAAATGAAAAAGAGGGATAGGAGTGAGGCATCTCATTTCAGTGACAAAACAGACATGATGAATTTCTTTGAGCTGAATTCTGTCACGTTAAATTTCTTCCTAAATGAAGCAAGGCACAAAATATAAGGGAGACAATTTAAAATATAAATGAATGTTACATGTGCCATGTCATAGCCACAGGAAATATCTCAGGCATTCTTTCTAGAGAAGAGGCAGAAAGCGTAGAAGGTCCTGAATTATAACACTGGATTAGAAAGATGAAGGCAACACTAAATTTTTAATTTCTGCTATAGCCTTTAAATCCATAGACCTCATTCTGTTACAGATTTCATATTCCCTGAAAATTGCTTTGCTCTACACAAAGGTTTAAAGCTACATGCACATCTGCCCAGGTAATTGTGAAAGAACAGTGACACAAAAGTGGTAAATTTGGTAGAATACAGAAACCAAATAATATCACCTCCACCCCCTCACACACACTCCCCAAGCCAGTTATCCAGATATCCTTAATGTGCAGGGCCTCAGGTTCTCCTACTTACTTCCAGATGTTCCCTGCTCTACTGGGATTTACTCTGAAGCAATTATTATTTTACTGTCATCATTATGGGAAATTATATATGACTCTCTTCCCACCATAGCAACAACTACCGAGTGTTGATAGCTGATTGCTGCAGACTAATCCACTGCATGTACCCTTATGGGTACCCTTGTCTGGGTATTGTACTAGTTGCTACCAGAGGGCTCTGAAGATAAGAACAGATTTTCACAAGTTTAAGTGCATCACAAGGAGACCATTGTAACATTGTGCCCTTTGGATTAACATAAAACAAATTATTTCTTTTTCAGTTTATCAAAGGAAAATTAAAGTTCCTTAGACATCAGTTACATTAAACCTGAGCCTTTAATCGTACTGACAAGGAAAGATAGAGAATTTGAGCTAAAGAATGTATTTATAGCCTTAATGTTGGATTGCTGGTATTTAACTCTGAGTAAGCTACTAATATTTTAAGGGGAAAAATGTATGTCAATGAAGATATATACTTCTGCATCATTTAAATTTAAATCATTCTATCCTATCTATGTGCATTCATCTCATGGTAGACTGGATTTTTTTTTCTCATTCCAACAACTATTAAATAATTTTCTAGAAGCGATTCATTCAGAAATCAGCTTCTTTGGCATCCAGCAACACCAGAAACTCAAACACAATCTGACTCTCAGTAACACTACCTAGGTAGTCCTTATTACTTATGGAAACTTATTTGCAGCATTGCCAATTAACATACTGATAACTATTATAAATAGTTACTGGTCTAGCTTCCAGAAAAGCTTTTAGGAAATTCTTAACAAAAAATGCTAAATATGAAGTTTCTCTATAAGAAAGTAAGGAAATGCACTGAAAATAATATGCAAACAAAGGTAATCCTGAGTTGATGTACAGTTCTTTGACATTATAGATTTTATCTATGTTGACCAACAGAAAAATGAACAAGCAAGTTAAAGGTCTAGTAAGATAGAAAGCCTGCTTTACAAACAGCTGGGGGTAATTATAAAACCATGGCAAGCTATCAACGGTGAAGATGTTGCTTTAAGTTTGGAGCCAAAGGAATAGGAGTCAGTTAAAAAGATGCTCTGTGAAGAAGGAGTAGGAAAGAGCTGTAAATATAATAACATAAAAGGTCACCTTAAAAGCAGAAGAGGGAATAATTAAAGAGTATACAAGCAACAGAAAATGCATACTTTCAAAAGAATAGTATATTTTTAGAGACAGAAGAGTAGAAATAGTTTAAGAATTGTCCAAGGTCAAGCTTTATCAGATGTTATCAAAAATCAAACTCAAACCCTAAATCAAATTCTTGTTCACCTCATCTTCTACTCTTCCTATTCCTAATGAATGGGCTTATTGCACCTTTTTACTGTCTTGCCATGTTGATTTCTGCTTTCTCTTTCTCTTCATTTTGCAGTGCAGCAAGTATTTTGCTGCTATAATTCTGCTGTGTAATGTGCTCTTATTTTCTTTCATTTGTGGGTATTTTGATGGATTGTCTATCTTCTTGACTCCTTTAACATAAATTCTCCCTTTCATTGCTATCTCTTTGCTAACTGCAACAAGCTGGAATATCTGAGATAGATGTTTCTAATTACACAGTATTTTTTCTATGAAGTATGTGCAGTCATTGAATACCACAGGTGATATCTTTTGCATGCAAAAGTATTCAGAGTTAATATTAATACCCAAAACCCAAAGCCCAGCAGGAGATAGATTTACATGGTATGACCACTTAAAAAGCAACAGCGAAGTTACTGAGGTGTGGAATCTGTAGCATAAGTAGCCTAGGAAGAAGGACAGTAAAGATTGTATTTTTGTGCTTTGTTAAAATAATATAGTGTGCCTTCAATGACTTGCTATCATTTTAATTAAAACTAGCATGAAAAATACCCAACAGACATGAATGGTACTTCATATAGCAGTATATGTATTCAATGAAAGTCTGTTATCTACAAATCTTCACTCAGTAGAATATTATTATAGTCAGTAAACAGATATAATTAAATAGTTATCAAGACTGGAGTTGATTTCTTTTAAGTGTCTTTTGGTATTCAATTCTGCAGCGATGTAAGGTGCAGTAAGTGTAGGAAGAGATTTGTCAGTTTGGGTAATTCCAGAAGAGTAATTTTTCTGTGTGAAGTCTTAAAACTGTAAGCAAGAGTGAGCCTAGGCCTTGAGAAACTATGGGATGATAGCTGGCCTCTTATTCAGAACCAAAAAAATAATGCTGAGCAAGACAAGGCCCATACACATCATCATAAGAAAAAGGGGAATGAGAATGAATGATGCTATCACCTTTAACTAGGAACTCACATCTGAAACGGCTGATAAAAACCTGTAACTTCCAAGTTTAGTATCAGTTTGACAAAAATAACTGAATTTAAGTTGATTTTGAACTCACAGATTTTCTGATATGTCCTCTACAGTCAAACTAGTTTTTTACTTTGGTTTTTCCTTTTTTCAAATTATTTTCCTGTTGAGTTTACACAATACGATTTTTGCCTTTTGGATCCACTGGTTAAAGCTCTGAAATATTAATTTATGATTTAGACAATGGTAGGGAGCATCAGGTATATGTTTGCATATTTTTAGCATAAGTTCTTACAGAAAACACTATATAAACACCACAAAAGCTTTTGGCAACAAATCTTGAAAGTTGTTGAAAGAAAATGTTGAGCCATGAGAAAAATAAAGGAGTGTTTAACTTTTTGTGTTGGTGTGTACTGAATATGTATTCCTCTGTTTGTGAGGTGTCAAGTTTAGCATGCTATCTAACCACAGCATTTTCTAGCGGCTGAGGTCTAAACTTGACCCAAGTGCATGTTTAGCCAGATGTCATTTGCAATTACTGGAATTTGGACTGACTTTCAGATAAACCACAAACCTGGATGAATGAATGTTGTTCCAGATGCGTTATCTTATAATCCTAAAGAAAATAAGATTTCAGATGAAAGGACTATAGAACTTTTCTTTGTATGAGCTTTAAAAGCTGAGGCTAATCCTGGGATCAATGAAAAGGTTTAACCTACCACTGTGTGAAATTTTAGCCAAATAGAACTTAAGAGTCTTAATACATTTACACTACCATCAAATAGTAAAGGAATATTCAAAACTAATCACAGTGGTTCAATGACCTTGAAACATGTAAGAAATTCTCGCCTTAAAACACTTCAGTATAGCATGATGTTTTTCAACTTAGGTTGCACTATCTACATCTTGATAATGCACATATATTGATTATTCTTCATTATGGGGATCTCTTTACATAGCGTATTATCTAGAAAGGTCACAGAGGCACTACAGCTTAATTTAAAGTATTCCATTGAATATCTGGAGGAAAATGAATTGGGAGGAAAATAGTGTTTTTAGGTGTCTTATCTTCAATCAATAAATAGCCACTGTACATTTATAAGAATACTATATGTATATTGTATGAAAGTTACTATTCCTCAATCTTACTCATCTGTGCTGGAGAAGGCAATCCAAGCTATTAGTTTAGTTACAAACTTTTAGCTCATTAGAGATCTTGGGTGACACCTCCTCCCACACAAAGTATCCCTGATGACACAAAAATAGAACAGCAGTGTAAACCTGCTATCTTCTGTACAGCTGAAGGTAAAGTATTGTTAATGCCGTTCTGTCATCCTTGATTCCAGATTAGGTTACAGTGTGTTAACATGCTATCATCAGTCAGCTGACCTGTGGCAAATGTAAATGGATCTTAGTTTGTAGCATGAGTAAAAATGTGTCTCGGTTGAAGTTGCCTTCTTTGTAGGTGGAATACCTCACAGTGTTCTCCCTTTGTTTCTGGCTAAGAGTGAACAGGAAGACAGAGAAGATAGCATGTTGTATCATAATTTGTTACAGCGCCATGCCCCTGTTCTTGACAGCAGGACGTTGTTCTGGATTACTTGAAACAAAAGAGGAAAAAATATATGTATATATACATATATATGCCTTAAAGAGTGTGAGGATCATCATCGGTTTCCCTAGTGTCACCAGAGTGACTGATGGTTTGTGAACTACAATTGTGGAAACAGCTATGAAACAAAATGAACAGACTTAGAGGTTTAGGAAACAGTGACAAGGGATAAATATGCATGAAGTGCAAATCAGCTGTACTGAAGACTTTACTGTTAATATCTTAGGAAAAAAAATGTTATCTCTGTTCATGGTACATGTGCCTTTGAGGTATGTGTATTAGCCAAATGATGTAAGATTATCCAGCCTCTTTTAGTTAGCTAATTTGTACAGGCTTGTGTCAAAAAGTAATTATATTCTTTTCATTTGGGGATTTGACACCTTGTTATAGATATTTTAGACTGTATGAGAGAACTGTACTTTCGATGCCAAATGGCTATCTCCAGTAATGGCCTACATTGTTATAATGAGTATCACAGATCTAAGTAGTTACTCCTTCCAACTACACACTTTCTGGATGAGAAGTGAAAGTCTGCTAACATGATACTCAGTTATTTGCTTAGCCTTCTTAACATTTAACCTGTGGCAGCCAAGTGTACAGACACCTGAAGGGAGGGAGTAAAGAAAATGAATCCAGACTCTTATCAGTGGTATCCTGTGAAAGGATAGAACTCAATGAGTACAAATGAAAACATGGGAATTTTGATTAAATGTAAGAAAAAAGCTTTTTGCAGTGATGTTGTTCAAAGACTAGAGGATGTTGCTCAGAAAGATAATACCTCATTAATATATAAGATAATACCTCAGTAAATACCTCATCATTGAGGATATTCATAACCTGACTAGATGCATGTCTATATAACTTGCTGTAGTTTTCCCTGTTCAGAGCAAGAAGGTGATAGATGAGAGGAGAGCTGCTGATATTATTAGATGATTGACAGACAATCTCCTGAGGTCCCTTCCAACCTCGATGATTCATTTCTCAGTATTGACTTGTTGGGGACAACATATTCATTTCTTGTATAGATACAGAAAGCCGGGAAAAGCATACTGTTATTATTGAATTGGCTCAAGTCACAATCATGATGTTCAAAACTAAACAGTACTTTTACAAATATCTTCCTTTTTCAGTATCTGAAGTTTTATATGTTTTAACTTTCCTCAGTAAATGTGTCACTCATCCAGGAGACTCATCCAAAAGTCTTAGTTAGCACACACTTCATTATACCAAATAATACTAAATAATGAAGAAGAATGGAGACTGATTATTAATGCAAAATGACTTGAAAAAGCAAATGAATAGAATGACAAAAATAGATTAAATAATAGCAACTCTCAAAAAAGATGTTAAAATGTACATCTTACATAAATCAAAAATGAAGTGTGTATGACACAGGATGAGTCATCCTGTGAATAACGGAAAGATGTATTCAAATGTTATTTGCCAGTCGTAATAGATGGTACCACTCTGGTTCTGTCAATTGACTAAATCATAATGATGGACCTAATACAGGAAGTCCGTAGGAGTTTTGCTTGGCTAAGGAATGTAGCATAGAGCACTAGGAAAGTAATGAGTTTAAATAAGAAATATCTATTGTGTTGGTCTATGTTCTAATCCTGCCTCTAGTGAATGAATTAGCAAAGTGTTTATTAGCATTTCTGGGAACAGGGAAGAACCCTCTCTCATCTGATACAAATTCATTTTTTTCTTAGCAGCAAAGTAAAATGTAAACTAATATGCAAATAGTAACGTGCTATTTTTGCACAAATATTAAGTTTTAACATACTTTTTAAAGTAATATCCATCAGTGAAGAACAAAGTAAGAATATTGCTCATTTTAGAATCAGGAAAATATATTTTTTTTCTGTCATATTCAATGGAAATCATGAAAAAAATAACAAGTCTATAGAATAGGAGGAGAACAAGTCCTATAGAATAGGAGAGTTGCAAGAATTAGCATACAGATGACACCAGTCACCAAGTTATGAAATCTGAATATTTTAAACAGGTATTGTTACATCCATCACTGCATTTGGGTATAAAGTTTTATGACTGAATTAGAAATTGGAAGCTTGAAATCAAATGGCAGAATGCATTTCCGTATGAATTTCTGGCTAAGGACAAGATGCCACTTGATAAGTCTTGAAAGTTTCTATTGTTTTCAGTGGTGTGTGGTGTCTGGGTTGGCTCAGTTTTTCAGTCTCCTTTCCTGCTCATACTAGGGTGAAAATACTACCACAAGGGCTGCTATTTTATTGTGCTTGCAAATGTGAGTTCTCAAATTTTAACTTGTCATTGCTCAAGAAAGAAAAAACAAAAACGTAATGTTTTTAGTTCACTGAGAGAAGAAAAAGCATCAGAGAAGTAAAAAGAGACTAGAAAGACAAAGGGGAAATAAACTTGGCAAAAAATATCTTAAAGTACAGGAAGGTCAGAACAGGAGGGAAAGCTTGGAGGAGACAGATGTGCTTGGGAACAAAAAGGGTAAATGCAATTTCTGGAGTAGAACGAAGGCTTGGACTCATTAAAGCAGAGCAAAATAATAAGGAAGGAGACTTTGGGGAGAAAAGAGAGCAATCACACCTTGGAAGGAAAAAGAAAGAGAGAAACTGGGAAGTGGGCCTGAAAGAGGAGAGCAAGGGAGAATTGAGAAATGAGGTTTTGGGAAAAGAGATCAAGATTTGCAAGGATGGAGTTAAGTAAAAAATATTGCTAAAGGCTCCAACTCTGTGAAATGTCAGCCAAGGTGACTGTTTGTAAATCTTTGGGTTTATTTATTTGTCTTGCCACAATATATAAAGGAATTTATTTAGTTAGTGAAACACATTTTTATTGCTTTCTGCATTCTATTTTCCCTTCCATGTACATGCTACTAGGAAATTGTTGAATAAATTGATGGGAGAACGTATGTCTCTGAGTAGTTTTCCACTGGCAATTTTTTCTTGCTAGTTAGAATATTTAAGAATATGCAAACTTTTGGAAAACAAACAAACAAACGAACAAAACCCACCATAAAATGTGTCAAATTCTTGCAACCTACAAACACAGAAAATCATACCTAGTTGTGAAATATAGAGGGCTAATAAATATGGCCTGACCTTGGATGTGCTTAAGACCAGGTTGGACAGGGCCCAGGGCAATCTTATTCACTATTTTATCTAGCAGTTGGCAACTCTGCTTGTGATGGGGTGTTGGAACATGATGATCCTTGAGGTCCCTTCTAACACGAGCCATTCTATGTTTCTATGATTCTGTGATCCTATCATATAACTCTGAATCTGCTAATCACTAACATGGTCAAACTGACTGTCTGTAGTGTTACTCTGAGAGGAAGTGCTTCCCTATGAGAAAAAAAATTCTACACTGAATTCTCTGTATCTTGGACAGTGAATTGAGGAGACTGAGTGATTAATGAATTCAGATAATACTGGAATAGATTAAACAAACTTTGATTATGATGGCTTCAGAGGAATAAAGAAGGAAAAATTAATGGAGTTGACAATACAATTCTTTCAGTGAAAGCTATTAAGTTCTGTAGAATCTTTCCAGCTATACATGTTTAATCTGATATATCTCATTGGAAAAAGAGTCTGCTTCCTTTTTTTATAACAATTATTATCTCTTTCTTCATATGGGATGCCTGCAAATAACAGAGCCCCTTGAGAAGTAATGTACTGTTCTTCATATAAAGATGAGTAAGAAATAATGTGTTAAAAACAATCTTCCTTCATTTTCACAGTGTATTAGCACAGTGCTTTGAATAGTTCACTCCCTTCTTTCATCTGATTTTTGGCCTCTATCACACCATACTTAAGCTTGAGCTAAGCCAATGCAATCTGAAACCCCGGTGAATCTGCAGTATCTCATGGATTAATGATTACAGTTTTGTAACTTTTTTTTTTTTTTTTTTTTTTTTTTAAGGATTTTATGCTGGATAACTACTTGAGAATGTTTTCTGTACCTGTTGGTGAATCTGTTGTGGCTCAAACATTCTGAACACGACAATTGTTGTTAAATTTTAGATAGGAGTTTTATGAATCACAGATTAATGTCCTCCTGTACTTAGAAAACTAATGAATCCTACCTTACCAAGCTGTCTCTTTCTGTTCTGTAATATATAGATGTATATAGAGATGTATATATGTAAAAATTCCTTACCTCTTGTCCTTGAAATATTCACACACACACACATACACTTACAAATTAATTTGGAAAGAAGGGAAAAGTTAACACGATCTTTTAAATTTAAAGTTACATGGGCAAGCCACACCCAAAAAGCAGAAAGGGGCTTCACTTCCTTGTTACTGAGAGGGGGGTAGGACACTTACATGGAAGAAGAGGTAGGTTAAATGTGCTGAATCAGCTGCCATGATCAGAGTGATTTCTGGCATATTTTAAGAAATGAATTGGTTTCTGGTACTTGTATCCATATCAAAAATCTGCGTATTTGGAGTCCATTTAAATGCTGACTGTTGAAAAGAGTGCTTGTTTCTCTGTAGCAGGGATTGCAACCCAGGATGAACTGTGTTCTAGATTATTTAAAACTTAACTGCAGGAAAGTTTTTTTCTTTATTTTTCACTAGTTTCAGAAAAGGTGAGTGTGATCCCTGTTCTGAATTTCAGCACTTCGGAGTACCCATCTTAAAACCAGTCCCAGCAACTTATGTGTTGTGTGCGTGAGAGTAAGTGATGAAAAGAAGAGGCATATATCACATGACTTCCTTTGCAATTGACCTCTATGAGGCTTCGTCCACAGCCTCCCAGAGGGATCTGAGTGAATAGTAGACCCCCTACAGGTCAGAGAGCTTTGCCAACTTGAATCAAATTTACATTAAAACAAAAAAGGATAAATAAATTCTCAAGCCTTTCAAATGGATAAACATTTTTTAAATTAAGATTTATGACTTGGTTTCATAATCTGTAACTTGACAGTGGCTGGCTATATGAAGTGTGGAATCTATTAGATTAGTTTACATAACAGATCATTCTGTTTTCAAATTTACTCCAAATGTTCAGATACTTTAGTAAATTAATATTTCCTATCTGATAGTATGCCATAGGCTCAGCTTTAATCTTTGATCTTTCAACAAAAAATGAGTTAATAAATACTATTGGAAATGGTTGACACTTGATTTGAAAATGGCAGCTTAGAGAATGACAGATTTATTGCCATAAGTAATGACAATAAAAGTATTGTACTGAGGTTTTAGCTAAAATCACATATATTCAGTGCTGAGGTTTACTTCCTAATATAGTTTCAGGGGAAGATTTCAAAATCTTTTGTATGTGTTAGGCAGCAGCGTGGTCTTCAAACAACTTGTTTACAAATTACTCTTAGAAACACAGAAGGAAAGCAAGACCTGACCAACTGGTCTTAGTACTCACAACGACTCTGTAAAATGGATAAGATTATCTGTGCAGTACAGTATTCTGTGACAGATATGCTAATTGTAATAAATGGATCATCTTTATGTGTTTTTGAATCACTGGAAGAAAATAAATTGAAGCCAACTTCTAAAGACCAGCAGACTGTAGACTGTTGTCCATTTTCCAGTCAGTAAATACATAGAATTGTTATTTATCTATATTTTAACCTTATATAAATCTTGAAAATTTTACTTTCTTTATCTAAACTGGCTAAAAATAATGCAAAGGATATGAAGAAAATGGGAGCTGCAAACAACAAGGATTCTGTTTCAAGAAAAATTTGCACACTGTACCTACATAGGGTATGATATGAGTTTCAGTTACATAGCACTTTTAATTCTATAGCCAAGTTCTATTTTCTTACAGAACTTCAGCCTCATTAAATGCTATGACAAATTGTATTCACTGAAAATTAGTCTTCTTTCAGTTCTCATAGTCTCATTTTTCAATGTAGAACCCTATGCATTATTTATCATGTGCCATCCAAATCTGATCTGTAGCATGAAACTTTTGTTGTGGACAGAAAAATTTCTGCAGGGCTCCTGCATTAGTATCAGTGAATAAGTTCAAAATAAGCATGTGACCTCACACTGGATTCCAGAAACTTGGAATTATGTGATCAGACCCTCTATCTGTTGGGAATGTAAAGATATTTCAGAAGGTTCTAAACATTAACTATCAAATTCAGTAGGTCTTCAGCATTGCCCATAGAGTTTTACTGAAGACAAAAGTCTCTTCGTCTTGGCAAATTTAAGAATCTTATTCAGTGGTACAGGAAAGCATATCTTTGCACTTTAAATGTCTGTCTGTCATTCTTGGTGCAGTATGCTACATTCTTACTTTCCGAATTTGACTAGAAGAGACAGCAAAGGAGTTCAGTGCACTGTTTTGGTTGTGTTAAGGATTCATTAGCTTACTACTTCAGCATTCAATTGACATTTCAGGTTTAGATAATTTCTTCTCCAATGGTGGAATCCAATTTGTACTTCACAGCCATTACATTGTGCAAAAATGAATTCAAGTTTCACTTTATCAGGCAAGAAGGAGTAAAATTTGAAACACAATTTCTTACAGGCACTTAAGGAATATGTAGTTTAGAATGAGGTAGGAAATGATTGAGCAGCTGCTGCCTAAGATAGGCAATATCTACTTTGCTTTTTTTTTTTTTTTCTTTTCCTCATAAGCAATCCTTTAAAAATATGAAGAACATACAATGGAGTTGAGGACTTTCTAATCCAGCCTGAAGACTACCTGTTCAGAAAGTTTGCATGCATCATAGTTCCATGTCGTAGCATAGTTTCTGTTGGAAACAGTACCTCTATACTCCCTTTCTGGTATGCCTTGTAAACCTGTGATGTGAATGTTTGAAGAATGACCCACTTCAGAAAAACAGGAAAATTTCACCAGTATCTTCTACTTCTCTGAGAAATGCTGTGCAATTGGGTTCTAGCAGAAGTCAGTGGAGTAAGCCTTCTAATAGGTATAGATAGGAATTTTTCCATTCAAATTAGTCTTAGGACTGATTGCATATTGAATTAAGCTCTATTAACAGTGACATGCTTCTCTGGGAATCATCATAGAATTACAGAATGGCTTGGGTGGCAAAGGGCCTGAAAGATCACCTAGTTCCAAATCCCCTATGGTTGCCCCCCCCTAGGTTCCCACTGAATAGATAGGATTGCTTCTAATATATTCTAATATCTATACAGGAGCAGAATTTTAGATACTTGTTACACTGGGAGGTTGTGGAGACTAGTTGTAGGTTGGGGAAACTGAAATACGTATTACAGAATCTCAGAATTAGAAGTAGCTGCTGATTTAACTCCATGTGAAGAACTACTGTAGATATTTTAGTCTTTTCTACCTGTCCATGGAACTTTACAATTACTAATGATTTTATTTTAGTGACAGTGAAGACTATCATCATCATATTTTATGCAAAGTACTAAGACAGCCTGCAGCTAAAATAGCCAAAGAACACGGGTGGCCAGTCTGACATAGATCAGTTGGCAGTATAACAGCCTAAATGAAGAGCTCATCTTGGGATATTTTTGATCCCGGTGTCCTCAGTTGCAGCAGTAAGAGCTCAGCTCGCACTTACTGTGTGATTTCACAATGGGCAAGAGAAGAAAGCAAAACAAACAAACAAAAAAAAGCCCCCCCCCCCAAAAAATGAAGAAACAAATGAAAACAACAACAAAAAAGAAACCATGTCCATTTCAGAAAATTTCAGATTATGTCACTTTCCCAACACTACTGAAATGCTGCAGAAGCAGCCAAGATAGAAATCAGATAGGAAGACTTTAACTGCTCTACACTTGAGGACATCCCTTTACCTTCTACACGCCCGTGGAGCTTTGAGCACCATGAACTATGTAAGGTCTGGCTTCACATGGAAGAACTGTATCATCACAAACTTGAATTGTTTCCATATACCAATGCACAAGAGAGGTGTGTCAGAACTACGTAAACCAATTTTAATATCAGTAACAATACAGGAACAAAAATTAGACTAAAAAAAGTACTGAGTATTTAATCTTGTGAAATTCTGTGGATCCTCACATGGATCATCAATGGGGCTGGGTTCTTGAAATATCTAACAGCTGTTTAGCACTTGAGTTAATGAAGTAATTTGTAGTAGCAGAAGGCTTTTATCTTCCACTAGGGGGGAATGGATACACATACTTTGTTGGTGAGTTTAACAAATTTTTGCTAACTCATGAAGAAATGATGAGGCTTGGGGATAGCAGATTAACTGATGTCCTAAGGCAAAGATAAAGAAAGTCATAGTCTGAAAATAGAAACAGACCCCAGGAATGATATCTGGTTTTCTTTTATCTGCCTCTTGATTTCTGAGGATTTTGGGATACACTTGGGTCAATTTTTTTTTTTTTTTTTAA
>JAPSGF010000038.1:452608-484771 GCA_035772895.1 Perdix hodgsoniae | reverse complement strand
ACTAGAAATTCTTTTCTTGTTTGACTTGATTTTCCTTGGCTGATTCCATAGTTGCTCTATGCTATGTTTGAACTTTTAATGCTACAGGCTGTGTTCATGTTGACAGAAGTTTGCCTGTGTCTACCTATAAAGAGCTATAAATATGTCCTCATATTAGAAGTGCAGGCCTCTGTTGCCTGAGTTAACATTACATCACAGAGCAAAATAAGTTCATGGCTACATATAAATGCTGACATAAAACCTGTGTTGAAGTCCTGCCTCCTAATGATTGCTCAGGCCACAAACCTGAACTTTGCTACTGGAAGTCAAATTGAGCAGCAGAATGCTCTTTCATATATGTACAAATATTTCAAGTTTTTAAAACTTTGGTTAAAATGTTTTTTTTTTGTCATTCCAAATGTATGGGATAGATTGACTGCCAAACAGAATACATACCAAATCCATGTGCTTCTTACTAGAGGAGGAAGATTCAGGATCTTCTAACTGGAAGAAACATTGTTTCACAAGAGCCAGAGAAGTAGAGACATTAGTGGGAGAAAATGACTCAGAGGAACAGGACAGAAAGACTAGAGATGCAGCAAAAGATCTTGAAGAAGCCTTGGTTATTACCTGTGTCCTTATACAGAAAGGAAGTGGTAGTTCCAAACATATGGCTCACTCCATCACTATGGCATAGGCTCTTCCCTTCCCGGGAATGATTTTGTGGCCATTACAATTGAACCTATGTGAAGGCTGTCACTGAAATGGGCAGCCTTTCCCTTCCCAGCCTTCTGGTTGTGTATTCCTATCTTGACATCTTCCCTTTCCAAGGCATTAAGGAGAAAGCATTCATTCACTAATTCAGCTCAGTGAACTGATCTGGCTGTAGATGGAGATGGACTTCTAAACATTTTTTTTGCTACCTTTTCCGGTAGCTTTTTCCCTGCCTACTTGCATATTAAGCAGAATAAAAACTTCACTCTCACTCAAACTGATATGGCTATCCATGGACACCTTATTTGTATCTTTGTTTCCATGATTTGTTTACATCACAGAGGCAAGGGGACAGGAACATCATAATTTTGTTTTACCACCAAATTAACTGTATCACATATATATAACATATCTATATACACATTCATATTCATACAACATTCATATAACTGTAAAGAGAAGCAGTATAAGGGGAGGTGTTTCAGAGAGAGAGACCAGAAAAGTTCTTGGACAGCTTATCTGCTCTCTGACTGAAAACTTCACTGAAGCAACTTACGTGGCCCAAAGTCTTTTGACATAATTTCAGAAATTCAATAAACACTGGCTTATTTTTGGAAATGTAACTAATGTTGGTAAAATTACTTGGTCTCTTATCTTCTCATAAAAGTGTAAATCACTATTTTCATGCAATCTGAGGCAAGAGATTTTAGGAGCTGTTATTTTCGGGCCTGTTCTCAAAAGATCTGGAAGACTTATCCTTACGCCAGCCACAGGCTAAAAGAGGTTACTCAGAACACAGCGTCAGGGCTATATTTGCAAGATAAATACCTTTTGCACTGATTTGGGTCCCAGCTCAACACTGTCTTATTTCGCCAAGGAGTACTTAAGGAAGCTTCATATTTGCAGCTATTTTATGTTTTGTTTTTTCCATTAAAATAAACATGTATAAAACTAGTTTTAGTACTCACTTTTCAGAACATCTGTAAAGAGAAGGAAGAACAATACTTTTTTTTTTTCTTTTTTTTCTTTTTTTTTTTTTTTTTCTCTTGAAATTCAGAGTTGTGAATTATGGTAGGAGGCATCTGGCATACTTTGTCAATCATTTGTTGCCTTTTTAGAGCCCAGTTTCTCTCACATAGTCTAAGTTCCCAATGCTTAGCCCTTTTATCTTTTCCTACTACTTTTATGATAATGCAAAGAAAGTTTTGTTTATTTTGAGGGAATTCCAAGCAAATATAAAGCCATCATTGAGAACCATATGTTACAGAGCCTACTTCTTTCACCTTTCATCCTGTTTGGTAGCTGGCAGAATGCATCTGAAATTCTGGCAATCCTAATCTGACCAGATGGCTTCCCAGTAACATTGGTACAAGCTATATTAATTACAAAACTCTTACATCCTCATTGTTTGCTGAGGAGAATGAAAGTTCACAAGACTGAATTTACCAAAAATAAAGTGCTTAACTACTACAAGGTACATATGCTCATATTCTCGAAATTGGAAGACCACCAAAAATGGTATTGACAATGGTAGGTTTGCTGATTCTATGGGACACAGGTCTTCTCTTTGCTATAGGCAGGAATATTAATCATACATATATGCATTTAGTTTCACTTTTTGTAAACTCTAACTAGCAAAATGCTGAACACCAATGGAGGTTCATATTTGCTACCTCAGTATAAAATACAGAGGGATTTGTGTATGTGTGCATGTATGTTTGTGTATCTATCTGCACACAAATGCAAATACATAAATGCGTGCACACAGAGAGGGTAGTTTTAACTTATTTTAAAGTGGTTAAGTGAGATGGAAACTAAGAAAATCCAAAATGAAGTCTCAGCTTCTCCTAATATTTGAGAACAGAAATAGTTTTCCAAGCTTTCATATATGGAAATACCAGATGAGTCAATGGGTGTTCTCCATGCAAGGAGCTTCCAGAACTACTTTCTCTATGTCAGCAGCATTGCCTTATAACTTGTTTTTAAAGGTTGTCCGGCATCCACAGCCACTATTGGTTTAACTGGAGCTCTGGGTGCTCAGTACCCCTGAAACTGGGCTTATGGCTTCCATGATACTTCAGGGAAGAAAGTCACACAAAAATGGGTTAGGGAAATTAACATCTGGTATTTGGGTTAATGTAAGATTTTCTCAAGGTGACAATTCCTGGTAAAATTACCGTGCAGAGGAAAAAAAAAAAAAAAAAGGAGAGAGAAAGAAAGAAAGAAAGCCTGACTTACTCATAGTGTTATAACACCATGCTTTTAAAATGCTTTTAACCACAAACAGTTTGGAGCAACCAACTGCAATCTATTAAGTTTCAGCTCACAGGGATTTTATTTTTTCCTCAACCCTTTCTTGTACCTTGTGCAAGTATTTAAAAGAAGTTCATAGATCTTACTGGATTTAAGAGAAATATCTAGGTTTACAGGGAAAAACCAAATAATATCCAACTGTTGCTTCTAGGGTAGATCTTGGAAATTAAGAAGATTTTTCGCTGTTGATATATATGTAAATTATTTTTCATTGCCCTTCTGAAGTTATTTCTTTTAATTTCAGGGGCAAATCCAGCCTGATTTATGAAAGTGAAGTTGCATAGGACACTTAAACTTTTATCACATTTATTATTTTTGTTTGAGTAACTTGCCTGAAGAGTTGGGCAGGGAGGAATCTGATGAGGTTCAATTAGAGCAAATGTAAAGTCTTGCACCTGTAGAGAAATGACTGCATACATTGGTACGGGTTAGGGGATTATCTACTGGAGAGAACCTCTATGGAGAAGGACCTGGGTGTTCATGTGGACAGCTGGTTGGCCGTGAGCCAGCAGCATGCCATTTGGCCAAGAAGGCCAAAGGTATTCACGGGTGCATTAAAAAGAGTGTGGACAGTAGATCAAGAGAGGTAGTCCTCCTCCTCTATTCTGCCCTGCTGAGGGCACATTTAGAATACTGTATCCAGTTCTGCAGTTCTGATCTCCCCAATACAAAAAAAAAAACAAACAAAAAACAACCCTACTTTAGCAGGGGACTTGACAATCTGTCAAGGGCCCTTCCAACCCCTGCAATTGTATGATTCCGTGATTCTGTGAAATCAAGCAAAAAAAAAGTGTCAGTATATCTGTGCAGAACCATAATTTTTTTTTTCAATGGCTAGCTTACTGGGAGAGATGTTTACATATAGAATGTATTTATTCTTCTTTAATTGTTATATTTGCAATATTTTGATGTTGTACTGATACTTACAACCACAGTAATATTTTCTTTTTCTACACAGACCTTTCAGAAGTTTCAGTGAGAACTGAAATATGTTCATCTCAACAACAGTGAAGATAATCTGTTTTTTTTTTTTTGGAAATGAATAAATAATCCAATGAAATTCTTACTGGAATAACATGCACATACATATATTCATCTCTGTTTTAGGATTTTGTTATTTACTCTGATTTGCCATAAGATATGTTCATGGATTTAATGGGATTGCCCATTACCTTTTATTCTACTTTTGTGGATTGATTAAATATTTTATGGAGAAAGCTAATTTAATGTTGTAACACAGTTATATTAGGATAGCAGTTCTTGTACCTAGGATTAGAAACCTGCTTAGTGGCAGAAAGTGCTTTTTTATAATGCTGCTTGAAAGATAATAAAAGGGAAATAATGTTTGTTTTGGGACTGTGATATTTTAAAGATTATTAAGGGATTCATATAGTATTCTTAATCTTCCCATCATTTTTTTTTTCATTGTTACTGTTATGTAGGTTATAAACAGATAAGTTGCTCGCAAGGTTAATTGAAGACTTTTATTTTTTAATTGTCAGATCTGCTGTCAAAATAATATTGAGTAATATAAGAATAGATGGGGATATGGCAGTGAGGATTGGGCCTTTTCTGGTGTGGTGAAATTATACTCTCCAGCTAACAAGTCTGAGATTTACAGGAACAGGAGAAGAGAAAGGAGCTGCTTGGTGAAACAAGTGTCAAACAGTATAACATTTGGAAGGAATGGGAGATATTTATCTTGAGAAACATTTCTGATTTTATTATCTAGTCCAAACAAAAATATATTCAGCTTGAGCCTGGCAACTAACTGAAAGAATTTAGTCCCGTGAAGATGCAATAAAAAATGTAAGTAGTGAACTGCTGTACTTGGAGGTGTTTCTGCCTACTAGATTTTTCAAAAGAATACTGTTAAGCTTGGTTTCTCTATTATGTGAACACTGATACTGTATCAGTGTCAGAATGATGGGTATTGTACTTACTGTGTAATCTAGGGATATGCTAGAATCATCTGTCTCTTTTAAAGCAGAGAGCAAACAGTATTTTATAAACTGTGGATAATCAAGCAAATATGATCATTGTTACATAAATGAGAGAGTAGCTTTTCCGCCACAAGTAACTGAAGTAATTTCATCCTTATCTGAGCTGGTCAGATGTCATCTGTACCATGCATTCCACTTGAAACAAAGCAAGTGTGTTCTTTAGCTTTATAAATAAATTAGTAGTTCAGTCCTTCTGTAAATTCTCTTGGTTTCAATGGATTTGAGGGGATTGCAGTATTAGTTCCATTATTTGAAAATACACAGCTGTAGAAAATCTAGAGATTGCATTAACTAAGTAACAACTTAACTAAGGATGCTATGGCAAAATTCTTATTTGTTTGTTATTGATAATATTTAAGAAACTGACCATATACTAAATGTTTACTTATGTATAGGCATTTGTGAATTGCAAACTTAACTATTGCAGGAAAAAAAATCTGAGTGTGTATTAAAAAAAAAAAAAATCTGAATTATTTTTTGAAATTTGATATATTAATAAAGTAATTTAACTAAAATTCTTCCAGCAATGAAGATTTTCTAGTGTATGTCGTTCTTATAGTGTATGGGCCGTGGCATATGGGAGAATGAAAACAAAAAAACATATTTCAGAGTTCTTTGGGAGCATGGCATATGCAGAACATCACAGCATTGCTGTAAAACTTATCTGATATCTCTAAAAGGTTTCTAGGAACTGTGTTTCTGTGTACAAAAAGGTGATTAAGATTTTTCTGGTGATACTAAGGTTACTGGGGAATGGAGAAAGTTCAGAGACTCAAGGAGACTGTCAGGGTGACTAATCTCAATTGGCAAGGGTGATTTGGAGTCTCTGGAAGATTCAGTCTGAGAAACAACACACTTATTTGATTAAAGAAGTCTGGTAGGTTATGAGCACAAAGCGCTCTATATGAAACCTTTTCAATGAAAAGGTGATACAGTATATTTCAGGACAGGACAAGAGTCTGTGTTGGAAAACAGATGGTAGAAATGATGTGAAGTAGTTTAATCAGGCTCTCCAGTCTTCCCACGAGGGTTCCTCACATAGATCTTTGTTGCCTGCCTCATAGTCTAGATTTGCATATAATGCTTTGCTTTATGAATTGCTTTCTTTTTAACTTTTATTGGTCTAAGTAGATGATAACTAAGACTGTGACAGATGGCTATGCACTTATTAGACCTGTCACTGTTCCAAAGAGAGCATGGACAGAGATTTACTCCTGAAGTCATATTTTCAGAGATCATCTCAAAGACCTGCATTCTCAGCCTCCTTCTGGATAGAGAGAGAATAAAGTGTTCTGTCCAAAAACAAAAACAAACAAACAAAAACAAAGTGTCATTTCAAGATTTAGGACTTAATTAAAGGTGCACTAAATACAGAAACTGTAGTAAAAAAGGCACTCTGGGACATGAATCCACGAAGATTTTGTAAAGAGAAGAGATAAAACAGGAGTTAAACAACCCTCCAATGTTCTGAATATGCCCCCCAGTTTTTATAGAATGTTTGAACTGTGCTTAACTCAATTTAAATTTTTACTTTGTGGTTGACCTTTTCCAGATTAATGACACAGTTTCAGTAGTAGGACACAGGAGATTTGCCAGTTACAGTGATTAAGGAAAAACATTAAGAGAAACTATATACATTGTTGCCTAGCAGAGAATCAAAACTTTTTTTTCATGAAAGCCACACAAACTTATTTTCCAGGTCTTAAAAATGGCTGTGCATGAGACATCAGTAAAAAGGAGCTGGCGGAGAAAACTGGTTTGTAGTAGTTACATTTTGGAGGACAATGACAATTATTAAAATATTCTCAAAAACTTCTAAAATGAAAATAATTATTCTGTTTGAAAAATAGTGGCATAGTATTAAGGTAACACTCCAGCTAGATACTTGAAAACATACTTAATTACTGACTTTAATTACTATCTCTTCCAGATCTTTCTATCAATTTTCAGATGTTATCTTACATCTAGAATAGATAAATGAAGACTTTTCCCTTTTCCTCTCTTTTCCCTTTGAATTTGTTTTAGCTTCTTTCTATGAAAAATGCCCAACTGCTTGCTTTGACACAGACCCCAGGTATAACATTTGGTTTGGGTTTCATTGCAGACCTTCATGTCCAGTCTCTATTTTCATCTTTGCCATTGGAGGCCTCCATCTGAGGCTGGAATTGATCTGTTTCTGAACACTCCTGTCTGTGAACCCTGATTGTACATATGTATTAAAAGCAAGCATTTTGGATAAAATTAATTTTTAGTAGGCCATAGCAGTGGAAGAAAAAGAGGTTATTGTGGAAGAAAATAATGTGGAAGAAATAATTAGGAGCAGTCAACATGGATTAATGGAGGAGAAATCATACTAGACCAATCTCATAGCCTTTTATAATACCAAGACTGACTGGGTAGATGAGGGGTGTGCAGTGGATGATGTCTATTTTGACTTCAGCAAGACTTACTATAGTGTCTCCCATAACATCATTGTAGGTAAGCCTAGGAAGTGTAGAAAAGATGAGTGGACAGTGAGGTAGAGTGAGAACTGGCTGACTGCAGAGCTCACAGGGTGGTATAGCACAGAGTCTAGTTGAAGGCCTGTAGTTATCACAGGTCAGTACTGGGTCCATCTTCGTCAGTGACCTGGATGAAAGGGTTGAATGCATCTTCAGCAAATTTGCTAATGATACAAAGCTGAGAGAAGACTGTGCTGCCATTCAGTGAGACCTGGATAGGCTGGAAAGTGAGACAGCAAGGAACCTGATGAGATTCAACCAGGGCAAGTGCAGAGTCCTACACCTTGGGAGGAATAATAGCATGCATCGCTACAGGTGAAGGGCTGACTCACTGGAAAGGAGCTCTGTGGAGAAAGATCTATGTGTCCTGGTGGAAAACCAGTGGCATCCTGGGATGCATCACAAAGAGCGTGGACAGCAGATTGAGAGAGGTGATCCTCCCCCTCTTCTCTGTCCTGCTGAGGCCACATCTGGAGCCTTGTGTACAGTCCTGGGCTCCTCGGTTCAAGAAAGACAGGAAACTTCTAGTGAGATCCCAGCAGTGAGCCACAGAGATAATGAGTGACCTGGAGCATCTACCTTATGAAGAAAAGTGGAGAGCCCTGGGATTATTCATTCTTGCGGAAGGGAAGAATGAGAGAAGACCTTTTCAACATATAAATATATACAGTCTGACTGGCAAGTGAATGGGGCAGGGCTCTTTTCAGTGATGCCCATCGATGTCAAAAGGGGTAATGGGTACAAACTGGAACACAGAATGTTCCATATGAACATGAGAAAAAAATTCTTTACTTTGAGGGTATCAGAGTACTGGAACAAGCTGCCCAGACTGATTGTGGATATCTCCTTCTCTGGAGATATTCAAAACCTTCCTGGATATTTTCCTTTGCAACTTATTTTAGGGAATGTGTGTTAGCGGGGATTTGGACTTCTAGTCCCTGTGACCCTGTCATTCTGAGATTCTGTAATGAAGTGAACGTTAGTATAAGATGATGAAGGTCCCAATTTAGCAGCATGAAAGGGGAATATTCTTCTGGGCATACTCAGCTCCCGAGCTCTGGAAGCCTGGAAGGAGTGTGATAAATATAAACAAAGCCAGAGGGTCCTTCTAACTTTTGCTAGCAGAGGTAATGAACTCAGTTTGACAGTTCATATTCTCTTCAGCTCTCAAAGGCTTTGAAATGTAAGAGTGGACAACCATCCATGAAGATGGATAAATGTGTTAATGTTAAGATGAATAAATGTGTTAATGCCCTAGTAAACAGACTTATTTTCCTATGATTTTGAGAATCAATCTATTTTCTAATGTATTAGGACAATTTCTTCCTTCAGGTAACATTGGAAGATAAAGTTCTTCTATTACAAGAATATTATTTTCAAAATATAGAATCATGTGGCATTTGGATTAGGCTGAGTTTTCTTCATTTCTTTTCTGTCACACAGAAGGATTGAAACCACATGACATGCAACAGAGAGAGGGAAAGAAGGAACTCTAATTTGTTTGTATTTTAAATGCTCTCATAGATTCATTAAGGTTGGACAAGACCTCTAAGATCATCTAATCCAATCATACATCTACCACTAATAATGCCCACTAAACTATGTCTGTAAGTATTACATCTACTCGTTCCTTAAATACCTCCACGGACAGTGACTTCGCCACCTCCCTGGGCAGCCTGTTCAGGTGAGTCACAATTCTTTCTGATAAGAAATTCTTCCTAATATCCAATCTGAACTTTCTCCTGGCACAACTTAAGTTGTGCCTTAAGTGGCCTCAGCCCAGCTATCCAACCTGTCCAGATCCCTCCATAGGACCTTCCTACCCACAGGTAGACTGACATTTCCTGCCAACTTGGTATCATCTGCAGGCTTACTGAGAGTGCACTCAATTCCCACATCCAAATGATCTATAAAGATATTAAACAGGAAAGGCCTCAATCTCAGTCCCTGGGGAACACCGCTTGTGGTCAGTCTCCAGCTGGATTTAACTACATTCATCACTTGGCCCTACAGCCAGTTTTTCACACAGCAGTGACTGTACCTCAAGGCAAGGGCTGCCACTTCTCTAGGAAAGTACTGTGGGAAACAGAGTCAAAGGCTTTCCTGAAGTTGAGGTAAACTACGTCAACAGCCTTTCCCTCATCTACCAGGTGGGTCATCTGATCATAGAAGGAGATGAGGTTGGTCAAGGAGGAGGACCACTATCATGAACCAATGCTGGCTGGGTCTGGTGTCTGTTCTGCAAATGCTAAGTGATTGCACTCTAGATGATCTGCAGTATTTACATGTGAAAGGAATAGGGCTTTTAATAACCCTTTATTTTATTTTATTTTTTTCCCCTAGAAGATAAAAACATAAACTTAATTTTAATCAGAAAGTACTTAATTTGCCTTTTTGATTTCTTTGAAACTTGATTCCAAGATCAGCTTTCTTTTCTTCATCTTGAATAGCTTCTTGTTGTTTTGTTTGTTTGTTTGTTTGTTTGTTTTAATAGTGTTAGTGATCAGCTTACGAGAATGAAGATATAGTCACTATATCACTATTCGTATTATAGACATATTTCTAAAATGCATCCATACAAGGGATATATATAGTCTGTACTAGAAATATAGCTAGTATACATTCATATAACTTGTGAATGGGTGTTGTAATTCCTTCTCATATTAAAATTTTCCTGTTCAAAAAATTGCCACTTCAGTGCATGCAGAGGTAATTCTAGGCTAATGGAGCCAAAGCTCAGTTTCTTCAAGACCAGGGCTATAAATATGAAGTATCGGTTTGCATTTGCAGATCATTTTTAGTTTGCATTGTATGGATTCCAATTACAGTTAAAAAAAGACTTTTATTTATTTGAAAAGGGGCTATGAATTTTAATAGGTAGATTATCCAAATGGATACAGTTTCTTTAGGCAGACAAGGAACATAAATTTGTTCTGTGTTTCTAGATATTTTCCTATTCTCTGGCAATTTGAAAAATAGTGTTCTCATCTGCCATTTTCAGTGTTACTGGTCTCCATCACACTGTGATAAAAAACAAAACAAAAGAAGACCAAAAAATACTCAACCCTGCATGGAGTCTGACTTTTTTCTCCTGTTTGAACAAATATTCAAACAAGCCGTGTTGTCTATATACCCAAAATCTCCATGCGGTATTCACTGCAAAGTTTAACCTGATTTCGAAAGACTGAATTTGTTAGATTTCATGGGAATTACTTAAGTAAAATTGCCGTCTTAGTGAAATGAGAAAACATCACATGAAAAACAAACAGAATTGTCTTGTAAAAAGGTGTCTTAAGCCCAAATATAACAAGAATATCATTCGAGGTGAAAAATTGGAAGAAATTTGCAGGGAACTCTGCCATTTTGTTTTACAGAAAATGAATGGATGTGTTCCCATTTCTGTGGAAAATTCTGGAGGTACCTCACACAATTTATAATTGATTTTCCACTAACTGTTGAAAAATCTTTTTTTTTTATTATTATTATTTATTTATTTATTTTTGCTTCTGTTGTTGAAGTGTAGCACCAGCAAAACTCTACAGAACATCCTGTGAAATTCTTAAGAAACAAACTATACCTCAAAAACTTGGAAGTATGGTCTTTTTTTTTTTTTTTCTTTTTTTTTTTTCTTTTTTTTTGGTAATTGAAAAAGAGAATACTATGAGTGTGTGGAATACACTGATTCCAAAATTCAGTAAAATACCACAGTACTATAATTATAGCAGTACATTTAGCAGAACATCTCAAATGGCACTTTGAGGTAAATTTTATACTTCTTAGATCTGAAATATAACAGTACCCTTTTGGAGTTCTTGGACCTCATCTATGACTGTAGAACCAAGCACCAGCAAGTGTCAAATCTGCAGCTCTTTTGCTATATTCTATCTCCATTTTGATAGAGATTCACAGATACATATTACTATATTTTCTGAATTCAAAGCATTTAAATACATACTAGACTATTACAAGAAAATTCTCAGCTGAAATAGTAATTCACTGACAACAGCAAATGCACGTGACATCCAAAAAAAAAATATTGACTATGTTCTGCATGTAAATGTTCTTTAACACATATGAATTGTAGTCAACCTTTTACTTCAAACAGAAAGTACCTGTTTTAGACATCATCTAGAATTAAGAAATGGATTTCTGCTTTCAAGATGGGTTATTTATTGATTTTCAGAAAATCCCCCTTGATCTTTGACATGAAATTTAGGTACATTTCCCTTGTAATGACTAGTCTGTCTTCTACACCAGATATATCTCTTATTTATACCTTTGATCCTAAGAATGTACATTAACTTGAATGAGATTACTCACTTTCTTAGCTTTAAATGTAAGTTTATATGATGCAACAAACTAAGCTTTACTGTATTCAAGATAACTCCTGTCTGTATGATGCTAAAGGGAAAGTAAAAATCAGATCTCAGGTTAACAATTCGTTCTAGTGTTATTTCAGGCTTCAAACTAGTTTTCAGAGACTATCCCACCCTCTAATATATGGTTTTAAAGACTCGAGCTTTCTGTACTCAGACATTTTTGCTACATTGTACTTTGGTTGCGAAGCTTCTCACGCTGGTATTTATGAGCATCAGTTGGTTCCATTTCTTAGAACCACATTGAAAGTTCATTTTATTTATGCTTTATATATATAACTATGCAGGCTTTAAATTCTATTTCTTTAACTCTTCTGAGTTGAAAGTCTTGATGGGAACCATGAAAAGTCTTTTTAATGTATGAATTGATTAATTCTGTAATAATCTAATATCACTTGGTAATTAAATTGTGTGTTCACAAAGACAATACTCTAGAGAAAATTAATGTCAATGGAACTCTCATCCCTTCTCCCTCTATTTAAGAAAATCATTACATCCATCTTCAATTGAGCACATCCCAAGGGAAAATAACTGTGTAACTTCAACTCCTGCACAAAAAAGTTGCTCAGTCAATTAAAAAGTAAGGGCCAAAGATGCATTCTAGAAGTGCACAGGATGATACATCAGCCTAAATTGTTTTACTATTTTACCCCATATTTTCACCTGCTCCATCGTCCCTTGGGCATACAGTGACTTGTAGCCCAACTCTACTTTCACCTTGCTTTCGTCTTTATTACTATTTTCTGCCACACAATCTGTAAATGCTATCTATTCTTTTGGAGTCAGTTCTCTATGACCCAAATTTATACCCCAGATGTGAAAAATAGTGGGATGCAATTAGAATGTTAAAATTCTGCACTGTGATTCAAGACATGAAAAGGAAATTCTTTACATTTTGCACAGAGTCAGAGAAACTGTCATCACTTATTTATGTGCTATAGACATTGAAATTAGAAACACCTTAAGACCTTTTGGTGTGTTTGAAGTACTGTAAGAAAATTCCAACATTTTTCATTACAGGATTGCTTATTAAAGCACTTATACCTTTGCTAATTGTAAACTGTTTGGGTTGGAATTTCATTGTCTGACTGGGACTGGATTTAAGTTTCATTTTCTCAGAACATGATTTATACATGCTTGTCTTGCTCTTGCTACCATGATGATGATCGCAAAGTCCACGCTTTGGAGGAGAGACTTATTATGTGCTAAAGCAGTTATAGATATGTTCAAAGCCCAGTTTTAGATATGGGCCTTGAAAATTATTACTTTGGAAATTTGTCCAGCTTTGGCCAGCTTGCATTTCTCTGAGTAATCTTAATTTGCCCAACCTCAGTACAGTTTTGTTAGCATATTTTCACACACATTTTATGAATATTCCCTATGTCTTAAGCATGCCATGTCTGCTCAGTGAACAAATGGACCATTAAAACTCCTTGAATCATCTTCAGTCACTTTGAGAAAATTACTTGAACAAATTCTCTGTGCAGCAATTTCCAAAACACAGCATGATTAACAGTGTTTATACTATCCAAAATTTTAGTGGTTTCCATGCTAGTTTGAAATCAATATCCATAAATACATTGCACAGTGCAAATATGGCTATTCTTGCCTCTATGTAGGACCGTGCTGCACTCTGTTGATCCTGGACTAGGTAGTACAAGTTTAGGTATCTCACCATTTTCCTCTTTTAACTGTGGGTCCACAGCCCTTCTATATACTTCATTTGCTTATTTTAGGTCCAGAAACATATAGGTAAGGAAGAGGGGAAGAAGGATATTCACAGTGAGCAGAGGAGGCTAAACTAATGAATTCTGGTAGAAGAGAGAGAACAGTGGCATAGGGAGAGCATAGAGGTGTGTTAGGCAGGGAAAACTCTGGAGACCGGGACAGAAGAGCCTGGAAACACAAGAGCAAATGTCTTGGAGGTTCTAGTCTCGGCATTCCTACTCTCTGTTAAGTATTTATGGAAACCCTTAACAGACTGAGTCTCTTGACATTTGTTAATGTCAAGTGAGAAGTTTTGCCATTTATTGTATTAGCTCAGGTTGTTGAGGACTGTGTTGTGATTCCAAAAGTTGTGACTCAGATGAGAACCAATAGACTACTTCAAGTAGTCTATTTCAGGAAATTACAGTAAAAAATACTGCAAGACTATTAGAGTCACAATGTCAAATACTTCAGAGTTGTGTCAAAATTGAATATATTTCCTCTCTTTCCAGTAGACTTGTGTTTATGAAGTACAGTGATGTTTTTAAATGTGTTTTTGAATGCTAAACACTTTTCTTACTTCTACTCATGAGAACAAGAGGCAAAAATATTAATAAATAGGAGAGCAAAAGCTGGATATTTTGACTGTTTGAAAGTGTGGATTAGACTATATTGGGTGGATTTTTATGACAAGAACAATGCTTCACTGTATCTGACAAATAACAGGGAGATTTCTTTTTTAATCGCCATTCAAATGATCACCTTTGAGTTTCTGTGTCAATTGCTTTAAATGAACAGGACAACCCATATTTTTCAGAACTATTGTTTCACAATCCTATTATCTTGAATAAGAAAAAGAGTGGTTTTTCACAATAGGCATTTTCAGTACTTAATATTTTGCTAACAATGAAAACTAGACAAAAACTGAGGTCCTGGTTTACAATTATGGAAAGTAGAGACTGTAGCAAATCCAGAAGCTACTAGATTGCAAGGTACAGAGGCACCAAGCATACACTGCTACATAAGCAGATCAGCAGACCAAACTAATTGATGCCAGGGACCCAACTTATGTAAACCTATGTGTTATCCACACATACAAGCTCTCACTTTAAACAAGATTAGCCTGGTTCCCTGGAACAAAAGCATGTAACTCAGAGCAGTTGGAAAGGAAACCGTCACAGAACTGTCGCCTTCTAGACTGTGGACCTTTCAGTGAGACACTACTAGACACCATGCTGTCTCTTTCATGAAGAGGTTGGTAGTCACTGCATTTCTCCCCGTATAACTCACAAATCTTGGCATGCATAACAACTTTACTTTGACTCTTGTTCATTTGAAGGTGATGCTTTGGTGTCCGCTGCTTGAAACCTTTTCTGAATCAATGTCTGGTAATTTGCTGAACGCTAACTGGGAGAAGTGTAAGGGGATGGTGTGCCTAATCCTCCAAGTGCAACAGCTAATCCAAGAGCCAACACAAACTGACTCCAAACCTTTTTTTTCTTTTTTTTTTTTCTCTGAGAAAGAAGACAGACATGATTTTCAGTGAGTCTTTGCTTCCGTGATTAATTTGCCTTGTGTTCAAAGATTCTGGACATTGGAGACAGAAAGATATGACTGCATCATCCTCAGACATGGGATGACCAAGGGGGAAAAAAAGTCTGGATATAAAGAAGCTAAACCTGCCACAAGTCAGTGCTTCAAATTTCATCACTGGAAATGGATGCCATACTTTGAAGTGGAATGAGTTTATGTCTGGTAGAGCACACAAAACATATCCACCACCCAATAGATAACAGGTACTTGCTGTGCCCTATGCAACCTTTCTGAGGACTGGGTGAGGGTTTCTCTGGCAGCTGTATGCACAACTCTTCATAGTGGGTGTGAGCAGGCAGAACTTTGAGAATGGTACTTACATCTGGGACACTATTTGTGCCTTCACTGATGACTGACATGGCTGTACTACGTGTCCAGGAGACAGCTGAGTGAGATATGAATCTTTTCTGCTGTGACAAATGACAGAATGAATGGAAAGTAGTTGTGCAGCACATCTCTCCCTCTTTAGCTCTCCTTTCTCCTCAACTGTTCTCTCTCTGGATTCACTCTAGCCACTATTGCTTTTGAGCAAGCATCCTCAGGGATTCTGACAAACTGCAATCAGCATAGCCATTTATGATCCTTTATGTAAACTGGTGTGTGACTGTGACTACGGTCTCAGCAGCTCTCAGAAACCATTGCAGGCTGAGGCCCAAATATCAACTGAGAAGAAAAAAAAAAAAAAAAAAAAAGGAGTAGACAAGCTGCAGAACATCAAGTGGTGCTTACCAGGGAAACAAGCAAGATGGTTAGTGGAACATTGTTTGCCTCTCTTTTCACTAGGATACAGCAGGAGAGAGGTATAAAGGCAAGGAAGTAGCTTTGCATGACTTTGAGTGAGACTGTAAAAGATAGCTGGACAGAGTGATCTGATTATGATCTGATTAGTCCCTGTGGAGTGGAAAGGTGCCCTCAAAAAGAAACCTTCTGCCATCATTGAAACAAGGGTTTCTGTCTTGTCCCCCTTTTTTTCTTCTCTGCAGTAAAATGATTAACCTGTCCTGTGCTTATGCTTTTGGCTCAAGCACCTATTCCTAGAGCTGCTACATGCTTCCAAACTAATGATGGGATAATTAACACTCTATGGCTTGCATACCCTGCATTAAAGGTCCTCACAGCTGGTACTCTTCAGTCTCAGCACTACCTCCATCCTCCCACTCATAATGAATTCAGCAGCCAAGATCTCTGCATGCCTATTCCCCAGCAAAGTCAGAGACGGACCACTATTCAACAGCCCATGGCCCAGGCATGAATCTTTAAACAACAGCCAAAAATCTGAGTGGGAGGAACACCTGCAGCTCAGCAGAAATGGTTCAGCAAAAGTGTTCAAACAAAAACAAATTCTTATTCCCTGAGAGGGCCAACATGACCCAAAACTAGTCAGGATATGAATAGGAAGGGAGATTTTGGGGTGGGGGAGTGAATAGTATATGAGACAGGAAAGGAAGCTGTTCTGGTTTCAACTGGGACAAGGATGATTTTTTTTCATAGTGTCTGGTATGATGCTATGTTTTGGCTTCAGGAGAAAAAAATTCTGATAGCACAGCGATGTTTTAGTCATTGAGCAGTGCTGCACAGAGCCAAGGATATTTCAGCTTCTTGTACTCTGCTGACAGTGAGAAGTTGAGGGGTGCACAAGAAGCTGTGAGGGGGACAAAACCAGGACAACTGTTCTAAACTGGCCAAAGGAGTATTCCATGCCACATGACATCATGCAAAAACTAAAAAACTGGGAAGAGTTAGCCAGAAGGAAGCTGATGCTGCTAAGGGACTAGCAGGGCATTGGTAGATGGGAAATGAGCAACTATGTTGTGCATCACTTATTTTCTACATATATATACTTAGGTATATTATCCCTGCCATTGTCTCTCTCTTCCCTTTATGTTGTAGTAAATAGTTATGCCAAACTACAAATTCTACTTTTTTCCCCAATTCTCTCCCCAGTCCTACTGGGGAGAGAAGGAGTGAGTGAATGGCTGTGTCTTCTGATTTAAATGAAGCACAGGAACAGGTTGCTTAGAGAGGTGATGGATGCCTTGTCCCTGGAGACATTCAAGGTCAGGCTGAATGAACTCTGAACACTCTGATCTAGCTGTAGGCGTCCCTGTCCATTACAGGGAAGTTGGACTAGATGATCCCTTCAAACTTCATCAATTCTATCATTCTCAACCTCAACAGAAGCGGTGGATCCAATATGCTGCCACTGAGAAATTTCTCATTAAAATAGCATGGCCAATTAGGGGAAAGTAAGTCGGTTGATTCTTGATTTTCTGTAAAGATACAACACAGTTATCTGTGGCCTATAGCCCATCCTTATAACAAAATCAGGTGTTAAAGTTTGTGTCCTGTTGTACTTATGAAGGGGAATGGTCTTTGGACAAAAACCTTAGAACCTAGTATTGACATGGCACGCATTGTGTGCGGCTTTTTGTGGTGACTTAAACAAAAAAGGACAGTCATATAAGGTGAGGGATGGATTTTGACAGGGCAAATTGTTGAGAGCAAGATATTTGATTCTGATTGAATTATGAGCAAAGATACTAAAGCCTCTGTAGAGAAATACAATATTATAGGATCGCGGGATAATTCAAGATGAAGGTGATCTCAGGAGGTCAAACAGTTCAGTGTCTTCCATAAAAATATGCTGTTAATTTAGAGATTTATTCAGTTTAATACTCTCAAACATAAGATATCTAAGCCTGTGGGCGTGTAAGTGCTTTCTCATAGAGTGCCTTACATCCTTTTTTGTTATATATGGCATATTTTCTATCAATAATACTTTAAGAAGTAGATCCACATCTTGATTCATTCCAAATGCCACTGAAATACCTGTAGAACACTTCTTCATTTCCTTTATCATCTTGCTGTCTGAATCTACCTTTTGATCTATAATTCATTTACTGAGTTTGTTTCTTCTAAAATGTTTTTAAAATGCTTTACTTTTTTTTTTGTTGTTGTTTTATAACACATTTGTCTGACTTGACTTAATTACCTACTTATTTCCATTTGCACTGTATTACTATTCTCACTTCAAGGGTTTTTAATTCTCTCTCTGTATATGTGTGTGCATATGTGTTCTTTATGCTTGTGTATGTATGTAGGTGCAAATACACTTTCTTTGCTTCTACCTAGAAAGACAAATTCTTGGCTCAAGTGTCGTTTTTTGAATCTGAGAATCTTGGCTTCTTGGGCATCCAGCAAGATATTCCTGAAAAATTCCCAGTAATTTTATGACTTTTCTGTTAAATGCACGTTCCCAACTATAATCTCAGCCATTCCTCTAACTTTCAGTAATTGGAAAAGATTTTCGAGATATTTCAGGTTGGTGGCATATCCTGTTTGCACTTAATAAATCAAGCTTCATTTCATTAGGCATTTTTTCAATTTTTATAAAAGCCATTAGCTGTTCCTTATCTATCATAATGAGGCCCATTATGGTGAGTAATTGATAATGGACATTACTGAGTTATTTGATATCCCATGCAGAAATTTCTGTTTTAAGTAAGAAGTCATTACTTTCAGAGATTTCTGAAGTTTCATGATTATATCTATGTGGACCAAGAAAATGATCTGCAGGATGAAAGACACTTATGGTATCACAGTAGTCCTTTCTACTTTTAAAAGCCATATATTTGAGAAAGGTTGTCCTGTATTTTTGTGAAGAATGGTAGTGTGTTATTGAGACCACCTACCTTAATTCTGTTACTTTAATGAATTAGTATGCTAATCATAAATGCTGGGGAGTCTACTCAGTTGCCCACAAGTTTCTAATAACTAGAAGGATATTGGATGTAAATGTCATCACTGATCAAAATGGTTTTCCTCTGTAGCATTTACAGAACACATTAGAAGTGAAATGCAATCTTCAGAAATCCATAGGACCTACCCCATCAGGTTTATCTGTTACTAATCACGTAATTTGTCTTCTCCTGCTTCCAACTACTGTTTTCAAATATCCGGGCTTCAAACAATAGTATCCATGGCACTTCTCAGCATACCACTTTAGTTGTAGGTTTGTCATAAAAAATGATGCTTTTAGTTGGCTTATATACTTGGATAGTTATGTCTTACTCTTTCAATATGATTCTCTCCTTTCATGTCGTTTGAATAGATTAAGTCTTCCTGACTACTTTATCCGTCAACCAGAAGACTGGTATTATATTGCTGAGATGAGGGACATAAAATCGTGGGCTCTATTTGTTTGTTAGAGGTTATCTTTCTGTTTTGTAGAAACACCTACTGCCTCAGCTATTGAACTCCACTATCTTCTGTCCACTTATTAATCTAACTTGAAAAACATTTCTGAAGTATGAGCTGGCTTAGCTTTGATCACCTTTTTTCAGCTCCCTTGTTGATGAATGTTGTTAGAAAATCACCTTCAATAAATAAATATCCCTAACTTCAGTACCTTTAGTGTTTCCTGTTTGATGGGAGAAATCATCCTGCTCTCTGTGTTGTGTTGTGAAATACATCTCAAGCACAAGCTGAAGGTTCTGGTGGCACTTCTCAGTACTGGTTTGAACTACGCACCATGTTTACAAATTGTCCTCCCTCAAACTAATGAATAATTTCTCACAGACAGTTCTTTTCTGAGGTCTTATTCGGTATCAGGTAGTCATTTGACTCATGCACCTGGAACAATAGAGTTTGGAGACAGTTAAAATTGGCAGTGACAACAGATTAATCTTTGTACTGTCTCATAAGACATCAATCATTACTTCTCATCGGATTACAGGACAATCTTCTGTGATACAGACCTAGAAGATCCATTGCAAAATTCCATATATATACAGTATATAAACCTTAATATCATGGATTTTTCTTCCATTTTGGCTTCCAATCTGCACCCCATATAGATTAAATCATTTCTGTTCATAAGCACAGATAGTAATAGATTTGGTGTTGGTCAAGGAAAATGATGACTGTGATGATGACAACTCTGTTGCTATAGCAAAACCACAAATATACAGCAAAGCTTATAAACAATATTCTGCAAATGCAAATGGAAACTTTTCTGCTAGTTCCTCAGTTCCTAATGGCCATTTAGTGTCTGCATTAACAAGCTTTTATTCATAATTAAAGTCAGTCCCATCCTGCATCAAGAATTGTCAGAATTGTCATGTCTGGTAGAGTGTGTGAAAATCAGTGATGCATGCATGTGACTGTTCATAAAAGATCCAAAGAGGGATATGTTCAAATTCTGTATTTGGTCTGCCCTCATTTGGTGTCCTGGCTGCCCTAAAGCAGGGTTCTGCTCCTTGTTGTGGAAGATTTTTGAAATCTTTCTTCCTTTGTTTTCTGTGAGGCAAGATTTATAGGGAAGGTAATATCCTTTATTAGACCATTTGGTTCTTTTGGAAAAAATGTACATTCTTGCGGGGTCAGAGTCCCTGCATTACACTTGTTTTTTGCCTGCTTGGTTTTTCCACTTCTGAAAGCCTTACTTAGAGGAAGCAGGCCTGCTCATTTTGTCCTTTTCAGTTACTACATTTTCTTCCAGTGTAATAGAGAGAACACATGTACTTGTGTTTTTTTGTGGAGACTTGGGTGCTTGTTTTTCCAAAATCCAAAATAAAAATAATAAAAAACAATTTTAAGCCAAACAACTGTATTTTGGCCCCAGTAAATGGAAACCTCGCTCCCTTCAGGTTTTTTGGAAAATGTCCTGGACTGATATGATCAATTTCTTCTTTCTTAAAGGAAAAATAATAAATGTATGTACTCATGAGGCAGCAAAGACCCTTTGGAGAATATGAAGATATATATATTGATTTTAAAATGAAAAATAGAAACATTCCAAATATTTGCTAAGCATTTCTTTAGCTACTTACCCCCCAGGTAATGGAGAAACAATCTGTGTTCAGTAAGAGACTGAATATTGTTAATAATTTTAAGGTCCAATGCAGCCCTGAATTCCAGACCCATGCTACTTCTCAGATGTCTAGCAGAATTTATGTAAGTTTTGACTGAGTTAAATATCCGTAATTTTTATTTGACAGCATGACCTATACATAGTGGGCAAAGAGTTCTTGCACTTTTCTAGTAATCTCATTCTATGCTTTTCTCACTCTGTTTACTTCTCCCTGAAATGACCGTGACCTTCTGCCAGAATTTCTTGAAGGTTATGCTAATCTTTATTGGCAAGAGAAACAGTAGCTGGAGCAAAAAAGTGAAAGAGAATGCCACATGAGAATGAACAGCATGCAGAGCGTGAGAAGTTTCTGCAATAGCTGGAACTGGAGCAGCTTTGTCAGCATGTAGTCCCTGGAGCAGTAAGTGGGGATGTACAGACTTAAATATTCTAGAATGAAATCTTAATTAATTTTCTGGTACTCAGTAAGGTATTTGGGATAAATCCTTTGCTAAACCAGTGGGTGCACCACAAGTATTTTGTATGAAATTTTGCCCTTTAATACAGCCCCTCGTTTGACCCCCAAACTTTTTTTTATCTTGTTTAAATCAAAATGAATACATACATCTGTCTGAGTGAAAATAAATAAATAAAGATCTCCATTGCCATGTCTCACTTGCCTGAGAGTTTATGTATAGCCTTACACATATAAATGACAAAAAGTGTTTATGAGCAGGGTCAAAATAACTTCCCATAAAACTTTCTGACCTGATCTCAAATAACCACAGCTTAAAACACGACTAGAATTAAGCTACCTCATGTTAAATTCATGCTGACCCATGTATTTAACAAGATGGGAGTAGTCTCAGGGAGTAGGGGAGAGGGATTAATGCCTCTGTCTTTGAGGGGCTGGAATTACTGCTGCTTCCTATTCCCAGAATTGCAGTTTAAGCTACTTCAGGCTCTTCAGCATTACAACATCTGTAGCATGGTTCAGGGCCAAAATACAAACAGTTATGTCACATCTACTTTACAAGATGGAACGTGGTATAACCAAGTTGAGGGACAAGCATGCTGTAACGAGGCCCCACAATATGTTTGTTTTTGTAGAGCAGATGAACCCTAAATTAGTACCAGATGTTAGTAACAGACCTGCTGTATAGGGAACACAGCAGGGAACTAGTAATTATGGAGGAGCCACTGTGAGGCCATATTTAAGGTTGCATTCTGTTTTTCACTTGCACTGAGATCTCAGTATTTTCCTATCACAGTAAAAAGTATACCATTGTCCTCCTTACAGTGTATACTCATGTGTGTATCGACTGCAGCATGCTGAAGTGCCTTGCACTCTCAGTCCAAGGTACTTTTTCCTATAGAGTACCCAACAACATATATATTTTCTATTTCTATTTGTGCTCTGCACTGATATGGTGAAGAATGGTGTGAACTTCTTCCTGGTTTGCTTCTACTGCCTTTGGCTTCAGATGTAGCTCTGCTCTCATCACAGGCTGCAATGTTTTTGGCCTTGCAATCATTTTTCTGTCATTTTGCTTGTTAGTTTGTTCATTAGTTACTTAGCAATTTTCTTTGTTTGCCTGGCCTTTTTTTGTTGCCAAGACCTTCCCTCTTAGCAAAAAGGGAAAAAAAGGAGATTTTCAGTTTGATTTAAGCCATGTGTCTTCCAATGGCCTTTCAGTTCTCTGTCTTCCACATAGCTTTCTTTCTGACGAGATCTTCAGACTTATGCCTTTCATCACATGTGTTGAGGATGTGTGTTCTTATTGTCAGAAAGAATTCTCCACTTTGGAGATTATGCTACTTTAAAGTTCTTCTCTACGGGAGATTTTGAGAGCAGTTTCTTGATCTTACATGGAAATCTGTGAGGACATCTTCAGGTACTAGATGGACAATTCAAAATTCAATGACTTCATACTCAGAATGTTTCTTATGTCTCATTAATGTTTTACCAGCTTTACTTTGATGCAACAGAATGCATGTCTGGGAGCTCAAGAAATTCAATACAGTATTTTCTAAATTAGCATCCCTTCTTTCTTTGTTTTTAACTTCAAATTAGTGGTCCTGCAGATTGCGTCTATAGCAAATTATTGTACAGGGCCAAGATTTAGGATTTGACCATCATTCTCTTACAACCCACTGTGCTTAACTTATAACACACATCTTTGCTCAATTTTGATGTTTGTCAAATAGTACCCTTCAAATTAGCACTCAATTGAGGTCCAGAGCACAGTAAGGCCCAGGGACTGTTCCTAAAAAACAATATAGATGAAACCACTTTGTCTTGTAGGGGTGTAGTGTAGGTGTTGAGGGCTGAAGTTTGCCCTTGAGAACATGCTACTTGTTCTGATGGCCTGGACTTTTATTTACTAGTGAAGATGCAGCCATATTGTTCTTGAAGGAGCTAAGAAGTATAGTAGCAATACTTCAACCCAGATGTATGACAGTGGGCTTCTGTTCCTCATCAGAAACAGCAGAAAGACTTTGGTATTGACCCACTGAAGTAAAAATTGCACTCCAAAGTTGCACAAAGACCTAGTATCATTGAAAGGCTGGTCTCTATGTTGTTTCACCCACTTGAAATTATTCTTAGAATCTTAGAATCATTAAGTTTGGAAAAGACCATTAAGATCACCTACTCCAACCATCAAACAGGAGCCTAGCAGAGGATGTTTTCAATCCATCAGCCTCTGGGTTATGGGACCAGAATGCTTCTAGTGTACCACTCTGCTACACATACATTTCAAGGCATCAGAAAAACTTCTTTTGCCAGAACAAGCATTTAGTTCTCTCTTCACTCTTCTAACCATTAAAAAAAAAAAAAAAAGATTCCTAGGCCATTAACCTGAGCTTCTAGGCATCTAACTTTACTGAAGACAGCAGAAAATCTTTACTGCAGTGAGTCTTCCATCACTGCCATTTAGCTTCTGATTTTCTGACTCCTCCTTGAGCTCAATCCTTGAGTAGGGGACGAGACTCACGACATTCAAACCCAAATGTCTAAAGGTGACTCCTCAGCCACTCAGAATTGCCTTTTACATTTGAGATTCTCAGCAGAAAGACTCTAATATTCAGTCATCTCAGCTCAATATTCTCTCTTGTGTGTGCCAAAGATCTTACTAACCCTAGTCTTCTCTACAAGAAGGCAAGCTCATTGGTTGATTGTACAAAACAGTGTTGTGGGGTATGGTCACAGCCTTGAAAACTGTCACTCATCTTCCTCAGGTCCAATAAAACAGTAGTGCAAGGACTTAGAAAGGTAAGTTGCCACCCAATGAAATTCAGTGCTCTAATTCTTCTGTCTTTATCCCCCTCCAGATTACTCTGTAGTCTCTCATGACACCCAGGAGATTATTTAAAGTGTTTCCAGGAACTCCTAAGGTCTTTTGTGAGCATAATGAAGGAGGACTGTAAGTGTCTGTTTAAAAACAATTCAGTCCATTGTTTTACAATCCCAGGTAGTATAATTGTGAAGATTTCCACCTCTTTAATCAGTGAGGAAGACCTGAATAGTCTGAGAAGTTTCAGAAAATTGATCAATAAATTAACTGATTCAAAATTAACTCAAAATTTTCCTTCAGTATGCCACATTCAGAATTGCATACTTTTCCAGGTCCACTTACCTTAGCATTTCAACATTGGAATGGAAGTTTGATAGATTTACAACATGTTTTTTCTTGTTGTTAAACAACAGTATTTTATTTTTTGAGAAGCAAATTTATCTATGGTAATAGCAAGCTAATAGTAACAAAGTTTTGCTCAACTTCTGTCCTCTTGCTCAATTTCAAGAGACAAGAAGGGGAATTTGTAAGCAAAACAAAATGAAACAAAACAAGAAATAAAACCACCATAAAACAGTGATATATTATTTTAGTTGTTCTTCCCTTTACCCCTGGGAATAAAAAGCAGATTTAATTTTGTCAGGTTAGGGAACAAAAAGTAATAGAATTACACAAGGCCCACAGTTTATGCAAAGATACTGGTAATCTAACACCACAACATCATCAAACCTTTTGTTTAGGTAGTTGGCAGTTCTAAATATGCACCAACAGGCAAACCACTTGTCCTACTCGTGGGGAGAAAGTGTTGATGAATTTTGAAGAAGGTTGTGTTGAGCAAGCAAAGTTGATTGTACTAACAGGGAAATATGCTTCTGCCTTTGGAATAAAGCTATATGCTACTCTGGTTTTACTTTTTTATGTTTTTCTCAGTTTTGAATTAAATGACTTACAAAATTAATTATAACATCCTTACAAGGTGGTACTGTTGCAAATTATATGGAAGCTATGAAAGCAGAATGGAAATGGCTTCACCTTCAACATAAGAGATGAAAATTCCAAGAATGCAAGATTTTTAATAAATGAGTAATCTCTCTCAAGACTACTCTGAAAAGAAGACATCTCTATCAAGATTTGAAGGATCCTGTTCTGGAACCACATTTTGCTAACAGTCTTTTTAGCATAAAAAGTGCTTGTTTCCTCTTGCAGCTAATTAGACCTCCCATGCCAGATGTTTTTACTTCAGTTACTTTAAGCTTCTTCTGTCTTGCCCTATAGCTCCTCTATTCTTCGCCTCACATCTGTGCAAAACATTTCTGCTAAAGTCATATTCATTTCCTCTCACACATTAGCACTTCATTGATTTCCTGTCACTTGCCATGCTCAAATTCAAGCTGTTCATCTTTACCTACAACACCTTTATGTGTACCCCCACATATATATCCAGTTTCATTTCCTCTGACTCCTCATCTCACATCCCTTATCTGAAATGACTTAAGTGCACAGGATCAATAGCCCACAGAATAAGACAGGACTGAAAGTGCTTTCAATCAAAGCCCAGAGCTCTGTAGTAAGTCTACATTTGCTTTTGTGATTTTAGGCCAATGTAATCAAGCCTGGACAGCTTTCTTCTGAGGTGTTCCTTTCACCAGTTATGATATCTGCATTAATTTATACTGGCATACTGGTTGAAACTAGGCTGGTGAAACTGATTTGAGACTCAATATGACTGTCAAAAAAATATGTTTCTTCCACTGTACATTTTTGATACTTAAAAAAAAAAAATCCTGAATTTCTTCTGAAATAAAGCTCTTAGATCCTTTCTATAAATGAGAAAGACCTACACCAAGAACATAAAAATGGAGTTGTGATAAGAAACTTGATTCCCTGTAAATCAAGCAGGCGAAAGTCTTGATCATGGGTGTTTTCTTATTTCTTACACTTTGTCTGCTTACTAAGTCATTTATTGATCTGGAGTTTGGAAGAAGCTGCCTCTTCCTTTCTCACTCAGCTCCACTTCCTAACTTCCCAGCATGTCTTTTCTATATTTGTCTTTTCTCTAACTGCAATTATAATCATAGTATAGAAGAAGTGGGTCATGGGCAACATTAAGACAAGATTGGTATAAGGAAGAGCCTTTACTATTTGTAACTGCATGTTTTGCTCAGGGATCCTCTTCCTCTGTAGCAGTCTAATTTCCTTATTGCCTTATGGATTGGTACACCTGACCTTTCCTATGTCCTGATATATAGTGTACTGTTTTCTGCCCAGCTTTGAGATGTCATTGTATCTAGTCAAGTTAGCATAGTTAATAATTTCCAAAATACTCAAACCTTCCTATTCCTCTATCGCTTTTCTCACAGTGAAATCTGATGTGTGGGGGATGGGGAGACTGGTTTTTCTATTATATCTTTGTTGAAACTTATGACTACACCTACACATACACAGGCACTTCAATTCCTGGCACATCTCTGCTCATCTCCACACACCTAGTCACATCACCTGACTGTCTGTGCATAGGCTTTATGTTTAAGAACTGCCCTTTCTTTTTCTCATCTTCAAGAACACAGATATTTAGAAAGACTTTTCTTGTTTAGAGAACTGCCAAGAATATACTACACAGCTTATGTATGTGCATGTTTCTTTGATTACTGGGGTGTTTTAATCTGAGTTTAAGCATTTGTTTTGAGGCTGAAGGTGAAAACAGATGACTGTCTTATTAAAGATACAAAAGGTCAAATTTACTCACAGTGTAAAGGTACTTTATCTACATTAGTTGTCCCCACTGAACTAGAAGTGAGTGTTTTTCCAGCACATTTATTCCATCCTAGTATCAGTAGCGATAAAGCAAGCTGAGGAAGAAGGGGTGGGAGATAAAGTAGAGGCCAAGGGCAGGGAGCTTTTCGTGCAGCCTCTTAAACACGTTGATTGTAGTTTAGGATTTTTCAAAGCTGCACATGTTGAGTAATATCTGCCAATAAACACAGCTCAGTGGGTGAGAAATCTGTCTGCCTCTTGCTGAGGATTAGAAGAGAAAAGACACCAAATGAGCAGTTTCTTCACATGTGGGTCATGCCCCTCACTGGGGTACTTGCCCCTGACCTAATCCTGTTCTACTTTGTCTCTCTCACTCCCTCCTGTCTTCCTCCCCCCTTCTACTCCTCCACTGCTGCACTACTGGTGGTCTGTTGCATGCTGCACAGATGTTTTCCCTATGCTATTATAAGATTATTTTTCAAGTGGCTTCTTGGAACAGATGTTCCAGTGTGTGCACTCTCCTTCCCTTGGCTGAAAGCTCTGTGCACAGAGAGCAGATTGCATTGCTGCTCTCCTTTTGATCTAAAGAGCGAGAGAAAAAAAAAATCCCACACAAATGATGCTGGTTTTCGTTTCAGGCTGCTTGGCAATGGTGCACCTGGGTGTGTATCTCCTGCTTCTTTTCTCCCCCATCACTAGTGCTGCTTGCAGATGTTTTTTTTCTGTGTCTTTCTTCTTCAAGCCATTTTTTCCCCTCTGTGACCCAATACTTTACTCCCACTGCTTTTATATTTTCTTTCATCTAACATTCTGCTATTCCTGCTTCCAAAATAGTTCTCTGACCCACTGCCAGCGCCTCATCTTCATCTTCTCCTTCCTTTGGCAACTCCTGGACTGTTAGGACGGATTAGTCCCAAGTGTTTTGGTATAAGGCCTGGTTTTGGTATAAGGTTCTCCTCCATAGCCCCAGTGAATTCACCTGAGCATCACTGTTTCTACTTTTTGTTTTATTTCTTCCATTGCGGGAGGAACTTTCTCAAGAGTCAGAGGCCCTGAAGTATCAAGTGAGCATCATTTTCAAGTACTAGTTAATTTATGGATACAACAAAGGTATGACAGAAGGAGGTTGTGAAATACATGTCTCATTGTAGGATACTGTAACTACGCTTAACTCACTGAAACACATCTTCTGGGATAAAAAAATAAATAAACAAATAAACAAGTCTTTATTTGATCACATCTAGACCTTTAAAGTGTATGTCAGCTCCAAATCCACATAGTAGTTCTTCCTTAAAATTCAGCTTCCATGAATTCAGTCTTTGGGGGAGCAAATAAATATTGAATTTTTTTCTAAGCTAATCACATTCAGTTGATTCAAAGTGATGTACATCAGATGAAAAATTGGTTTACATATATATTCTCAAAAAAAAAGTCTCCTTATTATCCCTGTTTTCATACAGCTAGCATGAGCCCAATACTTGTTTTTAAAACACTGTCTTATGGAAAAGTCTTGTTAGATTGTGTGGGGAATCATAACCTTGCATAAGAACATGCAGGATTCTCTAATAGGAAAATTATTCTCTGTTGCATTCATTGACTGTCCTAGATTGCTCCAGAAATGTTAACATTCTTTGTTGATTTATGGGCTTAGAGAGAAATTTCTTTAGAACTGGGGTGAAGTACCACAGCTTCCTGGGGAAGATCTAAACAGCACTTACAACCTTGTGAGCCCTTTGTTTTCTATCTTCTTTTGTATGACTGTTCTACTGCACTGTACTGCAGTATGTATCATCTAAGTAAATAACTAAATAATAAATACATAAATCAGTAAATAAACAGATAGGGAGATATACGACCAGTAAATCAAGCCACAGCTTTGGCAACATTTCCCATCAAACTATTCCTCTCCGTGAGCTGAGCGTGCAAACACATCTGTGGTTGCAGTGCACTGCTCTCCAATATCTGCAAATCTGAGATAGATCTATAAATTCACCTACAACCCAAATAATCCACTACAGGTAAACAAGATTGTCTGTGGTCACCTTTCAGACCAATCTATCACACATCCTTCATCTCTGAATTCAGAAAACTGGCCTTTCAATACTACTGAGGGCAGTTTAATTCTTGGAAGCCTTGCATACTGCATGGAGTTATTAGAAAGCTGTGCTGCCCTTCTCTGTACTGTTTGTGTCTAAGCGGGTTGTGGAAGGAAGTGGTTAAGGAGGGAAACCAACTGTTTCAATGCTGATTTTCGAAAGGTTTATGAAAAAAAAAATAATTGTATGACCTAAAGCATGTGATAGCAGGAAACTGGATTCTCAGGGTACAGGAATTTCAGTCCTGTTTCCTCACCTTTCAATGTGTTTGGTGCAGCAAGTGACACTGTAAACATAGTTACATCCAGCACAAACCCAACATTTGCAAAAAACCCATCAATCTATTATTTCAGTTTAAAAAATAAATCCAGAAATTATGCTGAAAAACAGCCATATGGCAGCCATTCAGGCCATTTCTTCTAACCCAGGGCTAGACAATTTTTGGGACAACTGTTTTTTTTCCTTCCTAAAATTTTCTGTTGACAGGGATGCCATGGGTTGCCCAACCCATTCCAGTGCTCAACTATTGCTGTTGTTCACACTGTGAACACATAAGTGTTGAATGACATTAGTGGTTGCCAAGCATCTACAGCAGTCTTTCTTCAAATACTTCTGAGGAAGTAGTAGAATTATCTAGCATATCTCTGTTAGGCTTTTTTGAGACTCTGACAGGCATAAATCTATTGTTTTAAACACTACATTGGAAGGTAGGGGTTGCTTTGGCTTGTTTTTCTTTATTTAGATTAACTAATAGGAAAATTGAGGGTATCAAGACCGTACTTGTGGCTGATCTCTGCAGGGGAAACAGTCATGGAATCATGGAATTATGGAATCATGGAATCATAGAATCACAGAATGGCCTGGGTTGAAAAGGACCTCAAAGATCATCCAGTTTCAACCCCCCTGCTATGTGCAGGGTCGCCAACCACCAGACCAGGCTGCCCAGAGCCACATCCAGCCTGGCCTTGAATGCCTCCAGGGATGGGGCATCCACAGCCTCCTTGGGCAACCTGTTCCAGTGTGTCACCACCCTCTGTGTGAAAAACTTCCTTCTAATATCTAACCTAAACCTCTCCTGTCTCAGTTTAAAACCATTCCCCCTTGTCCTATCACTATCCACCCATGGAAACAGTTGTTCCCCTCCTGTTTATACTTTTCCTTCAAATATTGGAACGCCACAATGAGGTCTCTCTAGAGCCTTCTTTTCTCCAAGCTAAACAAGCCCAGTTCCCTCAACCTTTCCTCATAGGGGAGGTGCTCCAGCCCTCTGATCATCTCAGTGGCCCTCCTCTGTACCTGTTCCAAAAGCTATGCATCTTTCTTGTGCTGGGGGTCCCAGGTCTGGATGCAGTACTCCAGATGGGGCCTGTGAACAGTAGGAATCAAAAACTGCTCTTATATATCAGTTTGATAATCATTTTCAGAATAAACTCTATTTCTCTACCGGCGGTTGTGACCACCACAAAATTCCTTGTGGGAGAGAGTGCTAACAGAGTGCAAAATAAATGAAAAGAAAATGAGGCCTTATCTGGAGTACTATGTTCACTTCTCAAGTACAGGAGAGATATGCATATACTTGAAGTACCAATGAGGGGCACCAAGATGAGGCAGGGATGGGAGCACGTCTTCTCTGAAGAGAGGCTGAGCAAGCTGGAACTGTGCATCCTGGAGAAGAAGAAGTTCAAGGGGATCTCATCACTGTATACAAATACCTGAAAGGAGGAAGCAGAAAGGACAGAGCCAGGCTCTTTCATGATACCCAGTACCAGCACAATAGACAACAGCATAAAATGGAACATGAGAGGTTCCATCTGATTGTGCAGGTGATGGAATACTGGCACAGGTTGCCAAGAGAATTTGTGAAGTATCCCTCCTTGAAGATCTTCAAAAGCCACCTGGATATGGTTCTAGGCACGTTGCTGTTTGAACAGGTACTGGACAAGATACTCCTAGCAGTCCCTTCCAGTCCTTAACCATTCTGCAATTCCATGGCTCCGCAAGATAGCTTTCCAAAAGTACTCTGTTAATTAATAGGAGTTCGGAATGCTGGTAACTGCTGGTCACAAAATTGAAGAGCGTGGATCTCAAACGTATTAAGAAAACACTTCAAGAAAATATTTATGGAGTAAATCCTATGCTCTGCCATCCTATTATTTAACAATGTGGGAGGATGACAATATGGAAAAAAGGTCCAGAAAATACTTTTAATCATAAAAGACTGCAGACAGTATTCTGAAGTAACTGTGTATTGGTTAACAGTTAGACTTGACGAGAGCGCTTTGAAAGAACTAATTTCACCTTGGAAAGGGAGAATGGGCAAATTCATCATAGTTAAAGAAAAGAGAAATGTTGATATAATTTGAAATTCTGAACTCCAGTCCTTTAAGTGCATCAAATACTCTTCTGTAGGACACTTATTTACTTCTGCTAATTGCATCAGGACCTCTGTCTCATGGCCTATGTCACAAATACACTTAAAGATATATAGGTACCCTGGACCCTAATCCTACAATTTACAGGCTGTGGATGAGGTGCAGTCCCAAGGACTTAACCTTGTCTTTCATGATGACAGGTTTCTGTTCTTGGATTAAGATCTGTGTCCTATGTCTTTCTGAGTTATCAGAACTTTTGCTCCAACCAGCATTCCTACAAATGTGGCATTCAGAATACAGTGTCACTGAAAGTACAACAAAAGGCTTTGTTGCTACCATCTATATGTTTGTCCTTTCTGTTTTGTCTTTTTATTCTATAGGACATTAGTGTCCTCTCTGTTTCCCATCTGCTTCTGCATATCACATCTTTGTGACATTTATCTCCAGGCATTGCTCCTGTTCCCATATTCTTGTACCTGCTCCTGCATAGTTCTGGACACAAGTTTGCCCTTTTCCAAGTAACCTGATCTGTTGTCAGTGCTGATGCTAATCCTACTGGAACAGTGTCACCCCTGGAATTCTGAGGGTGGAATCTAAAGAATAATAGT
>JAPSGF010000038.1:383912-452208 GCA_035772895.1 Perdix hodgsoniae | reverse complement strand
TATATAATATATAATATATAATATATATTATATATTATATTATATATATATATATATATATATATATATAAAAATATCATTATATAACAGTGCCAACAGTTATTAAGTCACTTGATGGGAAATACTTCTAATCACAAAGCTTACTCTCTAAGCTTCTGTGTCCCTTCTTCCTGAACAAACATATGACAAATGATTAATATTAAGCCAAATGTTGCTCATTTAAGATATAATTAAAAAAAAAAAAAATTATTGCTTAACAACTCTGTTTGAAAGCAGTGTTTTAAAGGGGATCACGTCATAAAATGGGAGGAAGCCCAAGTGGCAACATAGAGCAATGAGCTGAGACTGGTAACAACTGAAGTCAGTTAGCTAGGCAAGGCTGTCAGGATTTACAGAGAGATGAGAACAGGTCTGTTTGATTTGGAGTCAGGTTTTCAGCAATATTTCTTGATTGCACAATCGTTAGGATTTAACTCTTATTTAGCAAATTGACTTGAGCACTCAAGATTGCAATGTCCATCTGTTCACAGTCATCTCAGAAGATCTTTTCCTTCTGGCTTGGAAGTCTTAAAAAGTATTTTTTTGTCACTGCAGTGCACTTGATTTCCAAGGAATTTCAAATGGCACTGCAGAAGTCTTCATTTTTAAGGGACAGCCAAAACTTCCTTGGCTCACCTGCCAGCTCTGTTCCGACTTGTGTGTCACACATTTGTATGCTGACACCACAGTGTTGGACAACTACTGAGTTTATAGGAATATTTGTGACTGCTCTTAATTGAGATGAAGGCTACGACTCCAGCAGCCAACAGCAGGCAAATATCATGTGTAAAAGATATGAACACTCTCTTTTATAAAAATGCATTATTGTTTCTGGCACATTTTAGATGACTGAGCTCAAGTGCTGGAGAATGTGAGATTGGGACATTGTGACTCAGCTGTTTGCTGTATAGCATTCATTAATATGTTTTGTATTTTTCTGCAAGGACAGTTATAAATAGTTTTGTAGAGGTCAGATGGGAAACACTAAGCACAATCCTTACTCAGCACCACTGGGGAATAACTATCTCACCACTGTAGACACTTTTGTGTTTCCCTGACTGCTTTTACTACTGAGATGGTGCCCTCTGCGTGTTGCTGACAGTAAAGGGACTCATCACCTACTGAGGTGAAAAGGAGGGCAAAGAACCAGAAGGAATGCAAGGAGCTTGACTCTGCCCCCATCTCCACGTGCAAGGTAGATTAAAAGGCTATAGGTCTGATTCAGGGTTCCCCGAAGTCCATGCAAATATTTATATTGATTTTAGTGGCTTTGGATCCGCTCCTGTGCACACAGATGAAACAAAGTATTCTTCCCAAAAGAGGGCAAAGTCTTATTTTCCTTTCATAGAGAGAAGGCGAGTGCTGATGCCACCTTCTCAGCTCAGCTCTGTCTAGGTGTTGCTGGGCATCTTCAGCAGTTGTTAGATTTCTGATCCCTAGCCAGCCTTCCTTATGTGTATTCCTCCCTTCTTGTCATTACAAGGTGAAGGAGAATGATGCATAGAGTTTTTGCCTAGTAGTTTTGAATGTGGAAGAGATAATCTAAGAACAGAAACATATAGAAACTGGAATGTGCCAGTTTCAAATGAGGGAGAATTCAATCCTTTATTATCCAAGGCAGCTACAAGTGAGTGCAGCAATGCCTTCATTCTTTAAAAGCACATTTCACTTGTGCTACCATACAATTATACAATCTTTTTTTTCCTTAGTTTTATTTTTTTAAGCCTTTGTACCTGAAAGTTTTGTTGTTTAATTGATTTTTTTTTCTTGGAAGAATATAGATAAAAAACTTAAAAGCAAATAAACCCCGAGGCTACAATCCAGGTAAGTTCACTGTATCACAAGCCATTTGAGTTCATGTTGTCACATCTTTTTGTGTGCATTCCCCCTTGACACGATGTAGAATGTAATTTATCTTCAAGGCTTAGTGTCTGTGGCATGTTTCATACATCAGCATCAGTGCAAAAATACTTAATAAGGTCAAGCCACAGGGACCTGCAAGATTTAAAAGAAGGGCTTTATCACCTGTTTTGTCAGTTTGATTGGCTACTGTTGAGGTAATGGTCTGTGTTTAATCTGTCTTCTTGACTTTTCAAAGCTTCAAAGTCTATCGTGAATGTTGATCAAGCCTCTAAAACCCTGCTTTGAAATTTCAACCATGACAATTTCAATATGTAGTAAAATTTTTAATCGAATATAATTTTATTAGATTATATCATATTATTTTTCAGCTTGAAGGAAAAACTGAGAGGTACTAGTTTTTTCTTTTTACTTTTGAAACGCAAAGGAGCTCAGTTTCTTTGAAGTATTCCTGAAGTTTGTTTCTAAAAATCAGTTTTGGTTTATCCATAGAATAAGACTTCTGATAAGACTTCTGATAAAATGCTTGTAAATAAAAATATGGTTTGGAGGTAAAACATACAGTAACAGGTTTTACAACTTCTGAAATGTCTAAATATGTGATGGTATTTTGACTAAAATAAATGCACTCACTTTTGGTCAATAATACAAAATTTTCAAGTTCTCTCTAGAATACCAATCATATTTGGAACAAAATCCTTCTAAGTTGTTACCTTCCTGAAAGAACACTTAGTAAGGGCTACTGGACGATGTAGGCAAAGTTATTTGCACCTCTTATGAACAAGAAAGAAATAGGAAGATTACAACATGCCAGAATATCTCTCTTTACTCCCTTTCTCTGTTTAGTCTGAGAAAAAATATGCTTGGGTTTTTTTGCTTCACTGTTTATCTGGTCTCTCTGAAAACATCTGGAGTTGATTTTCAGCAGCTGTAGGAGGAAGAAAGAACCCAGAGAATTGCTTCCTATGCTCTTGTGATGGTGGTGATGGATTGCAGGAGGTAGTGAAGGTGGGCACATCTGTGGGCAAAGCAGAAGAAATTAGGGACATGGTGGCAACAGGATTGTACAGAAATATCTAATATTGAGGTGAGGGAATTGTGGAGAGGCAAAGATTACTGAATTTATGATTAGAGAAAAAAAAGCATATGGAAAAACAGAAGTATCACTTTGGAAGCAAGGATTGGTAGGTTAATTACAGACGGAAACAAGTGATTAGATTTCTTGTGTTCAAGGCCAAAATCTCAGTGAACCAAACAAGACATATCAAGGGTGCTCGGTGAAGTATTGAATGAATACTTAGAGAAAGCAAGCATGTAGAGTTGTGAGAGAAGCCCTTGAGCAAAGCAGAAGTTGAGAACATGTGATTTCTTCCAGTCTTCAGAAATAGTGATGGCAGGCATTGCTATAAAATGTCCTTGCTCTTAGACTCTCTATGGACACTTCTCTACATTCTCCAGATACCTGTGAACCTTCTTGAAGGTCATGTCTGCCATTGGATGGAATGTCTGAGAGGCGTTACTGGTTAGAGCAGAATGTGCTGAGCAGAGGAGAGGATATGAAAATCTGGCCTAAAGATCAAAAGATTACTTCATAGTTTTTTATTGTTGTTTTTGTTTGTGTGTGTTTTATTTTATTTTAGCTTTAGTTTTCATGTTAGAGTGAATGCAAGAGTTAAAGCTAGAGAGGTTTCTCCTTACTTTGTACCTTTTCAAGGTAGCTAGCTGAGGGCTCAGCAATCCTCATTTTTAAGATCCTTGCTATTTCCAGAGAATTCTGAGATGAGTGGCAAAAACAAACAAACAAACAAACAAACAAACCCAAAAAAAACAACCAAAAAAACCAACCTTGCATTCATTTCCTTGTGTATTTTCTCCTTTTTTGACTTGGAATCCCTAAAACCTGATGCTTCTTGGCCCAAGCCTTTTGGTTTCCAACAAGGAAAAGCTGGTTCAGCTGAGATAGGGAATTGCTAGACAGCATGGCAGAGAACACTGGTGTCTCAAATGTAGTGTGTAGTTGACTTTACATGTTAGAATGAAGAAACAGTTAATCTTGGGTAATGTTTGCTATCTACATCAGTGTCATGAAACTATAGGGGAGAAGTAGGTAAGGCAGAATGAAAAGGTATAAGGACATATTTTCCTGCTGTAAGTAAAGGCCCACTTTTTTAATAGCCAGCCATTATAGGCTATGCAAAAAGAACATATCTGTGATCTGGTAGTATGTCCAAATTGAAGCATTGTTGACCCCATTCCTGGTATCAACTTTGCTTGGAGAGGGGATGAAGTGTCAAGATCTGCTTGTTATCATAAACTATGGAAGAAGGGCTCAAGGATGCTTTCATGTGCTGCCCTCAAAGATTACAGGTATACCTACATTCCTCATAAAGCATGAGCATGAACCTTGATGTCTAACTTGCCTTGTCCATTGGAGAGAATTGCTATATGATTATAGTATCTTGACGTTTCCGAGTTAGATCAGATTTTTTTAATATAGGACAGAATCAGAGGTTACAGCAATGGTGAGGTGCAGGTATATGAGGAAAAAAGGCATTGTTAATTGCATAGGAAAGACTTGAGAGAATCTATTATACTACCTATCACTGAAAACTTGGTCTAAGCCTGCCTTCAGTTAAGCTAAAGACCTGCATCATGAATTCAGACAGGACACTTCAGACAAATACCATAACGTAAACACTGTTTTGGGAACACTGTTTTAGCAGTGTGAATGCAACAAAAGGGTAAATCCCTGAGACTGATGATTTCTAAAGGAGTGATTTTAGAGAGGCAACAATATACTGTGGTGACACAGTGCACAGTGTTATCCACCTGTCTTAGCTCACAATTCATTTGTGTAAGGGTCAAAAATAAAAGATATTAGAAGTAATGTAAAAATCTCTAACATAACTCAGAAAGATTGTAATAATTACGTAAAGTAAAAGAGAAACACATTTATCTGGGCATGAGGTTGGAGATTGGAAGAATGGTGACAGTAGTAACCTGTTGCGTCAAAGAACACACAGGTCACAGCGAGCTGCTAACAGACAATTACACAGTCTTCTGAAAAAAAATTAAGAGATGTGGCTCTTTGGTTAAGGAAAAACACTGAAGATAGGCTAAATGTCACAGGATTCTAATCTATATGTGAAGTGTAGAGCTAAGTCAGAACTATACTGTGCTCAGGTGTAATGTAGTCTGGCAGACAATAGCCACATTGTTGAAAGTTCCAGATACAATGATGTTATTTTTGAGCATGGAAACTTCCTTCCAGAAATGCAGAAATTACAATGATTTATTTATTTATTTATTTATTTTTTTCCTGGCGAAAGAACAATCAGGTCTTCAGCAAATACTCTCAATGTTGAAATTTTCTGAAGGACAAGTTTGGATGACAGAATGAGTGGGTAGGAAACGGACATTTGTAGAATGTATACCTTAAATAAATAACTATAGAATTGCTTGATTTGGAAGTAACACTTAGAGGTCCACCTAGTTCAATTCTCCTGCAATGAACAGGGACATCTACAGCTAGATCAGGGTGCTCAGAGCCCTACTCAGCCTGATCATGAAGGTCTCCAAGGACAGGGCTTTCACCTCCTCTCTGGTAAACTGTTCCAGTGCTTCACCACCTATATTATGAAAAACTTTTCCTAATAGCCAGGCCAAATCTACCCTCCTTAGTTTAAATCCATTTCCCCTTGTCCTGTCACAACAGACCCTAAAGAGTCTGTCCCCTTCTTTCTTATAGACCCCTTTTGGATACTGAAATGCCTCTCTCAGAAATTCCTGGAGCCTTCTCTTCTCCAGGCTGAACAGTTCCATCTCTCTCAGCCTGTCCTGACAGGGGAGGTGTTCAATCCTCTGGTTCATTTTTGTGGCCTTCCACTGGAAATGCTCCAGCAGGTTCATGTCTCTCCTGTACTGAGAGCTCCACACCTGGACATGGTAATCCAGGCAGTGTCTCACCAGTGCAGAGCTGAGATAGACTAAAGTCTACTGTGAAAATACGACCTAGAAGGTAGAACTGAATGATCAGGACTTATCATCACAGCTTTAAAAGAGAGGCCATTAAAAAAATTAAATTCAGAGTATATTTCATACTTCAAGAATGTCTGAAATAGAAGAGCATGGACTGATAAAACAGGATAAACTCAGGTCTTTTTTAGGAAATAATATTTAGAAATAACATTTCTCCCTTCCTTTAACATTCCATGATTGAGTGAATTATTCCTGGCACTTGCTGGGAAACTAAGGCCCAGAAGTTCTTCTTTACTAAGTATATGTATTTTTTTCTGGGACAACACTTTGCTATATTATTACAGGAATTTTATTTTTTAATGTTTTGCCTATTATTTAATATTACATATTTATATATTATCTAAAAAAATAATGCAGATATACTTGTGTGTATACTTGAGTGACATGGAACAAGTGAATTCATGTGGAAAATGCTGCCTCTCCATAAATTAAACTGCGTTTAAAAATATAAATCATAGTATTTAAAAACAAGACTAAAGAATTGGTAATAGTACCATTTTTTAATATACAATCTTTCTTTCATTCTTCAAAATCTGAACGACTCTTCTTACATTAGTAACTACATTTCAGTGTGTAAGACTCCAGTTCTGTAAATGATTCAAAACACAACTTTGTTTATGAGCATGCTACTCATTTGTCTTAAATGAGTTGCATATTTGAGGTCAAATTTCTACAAAGGGGTACAAAAGTTACAAGCTAGTCATGCATATAATACATTCAGTGTAACTGCTCACATATGGTCAGATATTTATGAGTCTAAGAATTTGCAGAAGGGGATCTGGATCTTGCTCTAGATTCTGGCCCAGTTTATTACTTTGTCCAGAAGTGAATGTATGGTTTAGATCTTAGGCCTGAATCCTGCAAACAGCTAATGCATACTTAAAATCCCCATCTCTGAACTTTTTTTAAGGTGTGTTAATATTAGAAAGATAAAATTCTCTGGCCAAGACTTTCTCATTGAAAAATAACTTTCTCTTGACTTTCTCATTGCTGATACCCACTGGTATCAGCAGAGCTAGGATTTACACTAGTATCTGTGATATATGAGATTTCATAAGTCATGAGCAGTGTGTGAATGCTTCAAGTTTTCTTACATGTTTCAGATCTCGTTTTAGTCTTTATTTTCTGACATACTTCTACTCTAAAACCAAGAGTCAAAAGGTCCGTAGGAAGTAACAGTTACCTCATTTATTGCTTGGATGGTCATAATAATGGGTCAATAATTAGAGGAAGAGCACTGCATACTTGTTGTGTAAAAAGGATGCATCTGTGAATAGCATTTTAGTTGGCACATCCTTAAAAGACACTCAGGTTGATAATTGCCACAGCTGATTGCAATAAAGGCTAGCAGCCCCTAGGCATGCTGGGAACATAAAGCCATTGAGGAGTCCTGTAAGAGGACAGCCTTGTTTGAATTGTTTATGCTTTTCTAGCCTTATAAGTAATGACTTAGGAGTTTCTCATTTCTTGAAGTATACAACTGTGGAGTAATTCAAAGCAGAAGGAACTTCTGAACCCAGATGAGTTTGTTCTTTCAAAATTCAATCAGATCTTGAAAGCCTCTAACTTCCCTAGTCGTACTGGCCAACTGTCTTAGTATTGAACACTTCTTTGAGGGTATAGAGACTGCTGAGTAGATTTTATTTGTTTGTTTATTTATTTATTAATTTGGGGGGGGTGGAGATCACACAGGTTTCAGTGCAGGATTTCAGTGATACACATGACTTTTCAAAATCTTTGACTGGAAATAATGATTGGTGATGTGCTTATTTGGAACAGAAGTTATTGTGTTTTAAAAATCTGTGTAATGTGTGCCTGGAAAATAAATCCTTAAATTGAATGAGAACAAATATCCAATTGGGGTCTATAAGAATGGTTATTTAGGTAACGTACTGTTATCTGTGTATTGTGATAAAAGAACTTGATAGATCACAAGTAAGGCAATTGAACAACTGGAAACACTTCACAAGAGAAAGGCCACCCAGAAATTCGGTCATATCACTATTTCTAAGTAAACCTTTCCCCTGATTTATTATAAGTATTCCGCTGAGCTTATTGCTAAGGAACAATAGAGAATACTGCTGTGATTACAGGAGGACAGACTTGAGGAACTGTCACAGAGAAGCTGAAACCAATTTTTCTCAGTTTAACAAAGAGCCCAAGTTCATACAAGTTTATGTGGATCAGTGACTGCCCTTCTGAAAGAAGACAGTCTAAGGGCATATCCTTTCAACATGGATTTAACTGCAACAGAACTACACCCAGACTGAAAAATACAACTACTGGTTATTGGTTTTGTTTATGGGTGGCTTCATGAATATGTTTGTAAATCACTTGAGGTAAAAACAGACCATTTACCACAGGAATCTATATGATAGAGACTACTATACAAACTGCCCTTTTTAACCTCAGAAATTGTCCATGAAACTGGGGAGAAAAAAAAAAAAAGCTTCATTTTGAAATCCTGGCTTGAAAAGGGCATGATTAGAATATCCATGATTAGGAGAGGAAATATGAAGTGGTCTATGAGGGCTCTTTTCAGGAAGATCCTTGCCTAAGCACAGTTTTTGCAAAGTTGTTGGAAGCGTAATGGAACATGCTGAGATCAGGAGGATGTCACTAGGTAGTGTCAACATGTCCCTGTTTGAGAGGTGCTAATGGAACTTTAAATCATATTTTCTGCTCCTTAAGCCTCATAACATGCAGTTTTCTTCACTCCAAGGACCTGAGTATGTTTTCTGAATTAAGCATTAATATATTTCTAGGAAACAGGATACTAAGTAACAGACATGAGATTGAAATAAGAAGACCTTACTCACATCTGTCTAAATTTGATTCTTAATTAGCCTCAATTAAATAGATTTTCTTAAATGAAGAAGCTTTGTTTAAAAGCTTTAAATTGTTTCATGTCACATTTCACCAAGCAACTATTTACAAATATGTATTACAAACTCCCCCACCCGCACAGGCACGTTGGATTCCAGATGAGTTAATAACTGATCATGTTCAGCACTCCATAAATTTTTAGTTTTTTATTCAGCCAACCAGTTTTGAATATTTGCATGGGTTAGCAGAAATAGTTTGGTTATGAGAATATATTCTGGAGACTTTAACAAACGTATTCTCATGAAGCATTATTGCAAAATATATCATACATCTCACTGTACAAAGATGATGTTAGAGACTTAGGAAAAGAAGAACAAAAGTTTCAGTGCCAGAATGTAATGGGTTCCTTGAAATGAAGATGGTTAACTGTGGTTTGCCAAAAGAATTGTACATCAAGAATAATAAATAGAGCAGGAAACTTACTGCAAAAATGTTAAGTAATTAAGGTAATGTGTCTGAGAATATTTCAAGGAAAGCTGTGGGACTTATGCTAAGAGAATAGACTGATAATCTGAACAGTGCCTTTTTTATAAGCACTTGTGATGGTTGATTCACTCAGAAGAGAGGATACCAGGAGACACTGGGTATTTGTTTCTTCAGTACAAACATTAAAAAAATATATTTTTTTTAAACAAATGCAGCCATTAGAAATGGAAGCCATAGAAATGTTAAGTATAAATGTTTGACACTTCTGCTTTTAGAGTTGTTTAGGAACCTCTTGAGCTTTAGAGTACATGGTGTCACTGTAATGACAAACAATGGGGGAATGAAGGTGATTGTCTTTAATAGCAATCCAAAAGGCACCCAATACAATTTGCTTGCGATGTAGGGACTTTGGGGATTTTTATCTCTCTCCTGTAAATACTGACTTGTGCTTTGATAATTGATTGAATCATCTCTGGCACTTGTTGGGTTTTTTTGATGCTTTTTAAGTCTGAATTTTTCAAAATTCAAAAACATCTGGAAGATAAGGGGACAAAATTTAGCTACTAAATCCAGTGACCCAACCCATATCCTCTGTCTAATGCCAAGATATACCAGCACTGCTTTCTGTTACATTACAGTGTCTAATACAACGCAAGAATATAGTCTTTCATTAAATGAAACAATCTTTCAGCAGCCCCTCAAATAAGTCATATAATAATGTTTCCTCCACAGTAACAGCTGAGATGCTCATTTTTCAGTTTTGATTCCTATCCAAGCTTCTAAGCAACAACAATTAGACTCTTTCAGTATCTAATCTATGTGTTGTTACCCTAGTATTACTAGTGCTGACTGGCAGAGGTCTACTAGTGTCATGTAATCTTAAGTATTCCTGTGACTGAATGCTAAGTTGTTAGTGGTTCCTCTGATATGTTGCATCCATTTTAAAAGCAGCATTGTGCCTATTTGAAAATGGAAACCAAAACAAACAAACAAAAATTAGTTCCAATGTTTTGTGGCATTTGCCACTTCTTGGATTCAAATAATTTTGCCTCAAAATTTATTTTCAGCTATTTTTCAAAATATATTAGATCTGCATACAAATACAGATTAGCTGGCCACAAGCCAGACTGGGCTGTGATGAGATTCAGGTACAGACCAGGAGATGAGTGGCTGGCAAGCAGCCCTGCAGAAAGGTATCTAGGGTTGCTTCTTGACACAAGGCTCAATGTGAATCAACAGTAAGCCCTGTCAGCCAAGAGGGCAAACAGCATTTTGGGATACATTAAATCCATAGCCATCCTGTTGTAAGAGGTCATTCTATACTACACTATATTTAGCAATGGTGCAGTCTTACCTTGAATGTTTGTGCAGTTCTAGGCTCCATAATATAAAAATGACCTTAGATCACTTGAATGCATCAAGAGGAAGGCTGAAAGACGTGTTTTGTGAGGAGAGGCTGAGAATTCCCTAGTCATCCAATCTGGAGAAGAACATGCTGAGAGGTGTTGTCATTGTTCTCTACAACTTCCTGAGGAGGAGAAGTGGAGAGGGAGATGCCAGGCTCTTCTCATTGGTAACAGATGGTCAGATATGTGGGAATGGCTCAAGGCTGCACCAAGGGAGATTAAGCATAAACATTAGCAAAATTCCCTTTACTGTGAGAATAATCAAATGCTGAAACAGGTATTCTAGAGGATTGGTTGATGTCCCATGCATGTCAGTATTCCAGGGATATTTTTCAATATCCTTCAACTTTTGGTTATCCCTGAAGTGGTCGTTCGGTTGGACTTCATGATATCTGTGGGTCCCTTGAAACTGAACTATTATTTTTTAACAAATAATTATGTTCATATCACTAATTTTTGCATTATCAGTTAGTATTTTTAATGTTGAGACAGCCTTTTGTTGTTCTTTACACTATATGATATACTATAAACTGATGCAGAACACTGAACATTCATTCTTTCTTCAAATGTATATATTGATGCTTGTGAGAACCTCTAGTATTAAACTAAATCCAAGCTGGACGTTCCACTAAAGAATTGTAGTGATTCTGTTCCTACAAAATAAGAAAATTCAGAATATAACTTCTACTTTTAAATAAAAATGGAAGAAGTAGATTTATTTTTTTTTTGTAGAGATGAGCAACAAAAGTAATTTCAGGTCATGATGGATTCTGAAAGATTTATATAGTAATTTGCCATTATCAGAGAGGTAGTAATATCAATAACAGCTATAATGCTGAAAACAGTGTCTTAAACAGGACAATAAACTTTGAGAAAAGGCTGAATTGTTTTTCAGATAAATGTTAAAAAGGTTGTATGTCTAAATTACTGTGTGCTACAGTAACACAGATTTCAGATTTTAGTCAGCAATAGGAGAATTGTCTTATCTCAGTTAGAAGTGTTTTGATTTATCTTTGTTACTTATGATTTTTATGTTACCTGAGATTTTTAGCAAAACAGTGAAAATTCCACCTGCATTCTAGGAAATTAAGTATATTGGTCTTTGGGAGTTGGTAAGGTAAAAGAAGATGATCAGGTGGGCTTGTTCAGTGTGGGGAACAGAAGGCTTTCAGTAGACCTGATGGTGGCCTTCCCTACATAAAGGGAGCTTATAAACAGGAGAGGGACTAACTTTTTACATAATCTGGTAGTGATAGCACAAGAAGAAATGATTTCAAGCTAAAACAGGGGAAATTTAGGTAGATGTTGTGAAGAAATTCTTTACTCAGAGGGTGATGAGGAACAGGCTGCCCAGAAAAGCTGTGGATGCCCCATTCCTGGGAGTGTTCAAGTCCACATTGGATGAGTCCCTGGGTAACCTGATCTAGTGGATGGCAACAATGCTAGGTCCATTCCAAGCCAGGCCATTCTATGACTTTAAACTGGACAGTATTTTGTAAATATTCCTGTACTGGGTTAGACAAAAGTTACTTTTTTCAAAGTCTTCTGCCTCTGACTGTGGCAGATGGCAGATACTTAAGGAGAGAATATAAAAAGTTAGCATAGACAAATACTTCCACTGGTATAACTGCAACATAGAAGCTTGCAGAACTAGACACTTCATATTTATATTTAATGGGATTTGATTTATTTGCTTTTTCTAAATCTGTCATAGCACCTCATGAATTCACTCATGCAATTCTTTTCAGATTGCATGTGTTTCACATTTTAATTGCACATTATTCAAATACTCTGTACTTCAGTGGTCAGTTAGCACAGTAGTTTGATGCCTAACAATGGACAATGACAAGGATAACTTCTGTAAGTCACAGAGGTCTTGTGCCTCTTATTATCTCTTACTTGTATCTTTTTCAAGACCAAAGAGTTTTCTAGGTTGCTCTCAAACCTAGGCTTCTCCCTGTTGATCATCCTTTTTTTTTTTTTTTTTCTTTTTTTTGTAATGTTCTTTTGGAGTAGAGGTGACTTGAATCATTTATGTGGGGGCATTCTCTTGTTTTCTGTGTTGATTTTGGCAGCAGATGCTTAGGCAAGTAAATTAGAGAGGAATATCATACAGAATGTCAGTGGTCTCCCAGTGCTTGATCGTAGTAGCAAAATAGTCGATTTATTGGTTAGAAACTTTTACAGCAAAAAGTAACCCTAATTCTCTCATCCACTTTATTGTGGAGTATTTTTCAGCTTGGTAGAAAAACGGTTGAATATAGAAAGAAAGGATTAGGAACTTGTAGAATGAGAGGAGGAGAAAAGTAATGTGAAATGATGATCTAAGTAGTAGTCTGCATTACAACTGTAGAAATAGTTGCTTTTTTAAAATCTTTACTTTATAGGGGGAAGAAGGGGGAGATCAGTGCTTGAAACCCAAAATAAATAAGTTCTTGTGATCATCACAAAGGAAAATATTTTTTGTGCAAATTGAAACAAATAGTCACTGCCAGCAGAAATGTTCAGCCCTGCATAGAGAAGATTCAGTTTTTAGGTTCTGATCTCAACAGCAGGAATTCTCAATGAATATTCACTTTTTGCACCATATGCTCTTATGACCCATTGTAACCCTGCATCCTGTTGCTGTGAAAAAGAATAAAGGCCTTCCTATATATGTTTTCATTTTTCCTGTTTCTGAAAGAAATGAGATGTTCAACAGCAAATCAAATTTGGATGTGATTATTACTGTTGAGAGAATAAGTGGCTGGCTGACTGAGTAGGGAGCCAAGAAAGGTTTCTAGTCATGAGCAAAGAAAACAGCAGGATGGGACTCAGCTACTCCGTACTCTTGCCAGAAGAGTAACACCGAACTTGAGGAAAGTCTCTCTTGCAGGCATAAAGAAACACTGTCCCATATATTGGGTACTGGGGTATGCTACATATTAGTTACAGTCCCAGAAGACCTGTAAACAAGTGTGAATAGATCACAAACATATTATGTTTGTAATGAGATGGTGGACAGGAAAGACATAGGATTGTACTGTTGTTTTTTTTTCTTTTCAATATTTTATATATCTAACAAAAGAAACAGGGATTTGTGTTTGTTTTTCCTGAGTACTTGGATGTTTTGTTCCAGGTTCCATATTAATTGTGAGCAATGTGAAGTACCTGAGGGCAAGGGCTGAGCCACCATATGACAATCCCTTCGTCTTTTCCATGTTTTCTTCTTGGGAAGTTAATAACCATTCAAGAACTGCATGATTTTGCAGTTGGAAGGTAGTGAGTAAAAGTGCAGAAAGCAGGGTTTTTTGTTGCTCCACCCCCATCCTTGTCAAGGAAACATCCTTAAGAGCAGCCATTGAACTGCAAGATCTTAGGGTCTGATAAGGAAGACACTTCACTTGATCCTGGGATTGCACAGTCCCTGGATTCCTGTGTTCCTCAGAAACGTTCTTTGGCAAAGATTTTAATCATAATGTAGAACAAGTTCAAAAAAGTGAATGTAATAGCTGACTGACAAAAATTAGTGTCCAGTATATTCCAGTCCATTAAGCATTACTTACAACAGAAGCTGTTTTTATATTGCCTATATAATTCTGTTAAGTTACATGAATTATGAAGTTATAGAATAATTAAAGAACCATAGAATGCCTTAGATTAGAAGGGACATTAAAACCCATCCATTTCCAGCACCCTGCCATGGGTGGGGCTGCCTGCCACCAGCTCAGGCTGCCCAGGGCCCAATCCAACCTGGCCCTGAGCACCTTCAGGGATGGGGCACCCATAGTTTCTCTGGGTAGCCTGTGCCAGTGCCTCACCACCCTCTGAGTAAAGACTTTCATTATAACATTTAACCTAAATATCTCATCTTAAAATAATTTCTCCTTGTCCTATTAAACCAAGGAAGTCTTAAAGGCGCTGGAGCAGGCTATCCCCCTGTGTCATAAGATGAGCTGGCAGTTAAGAAGATAGGTGTGGATGAACAGAAAACCTTTCCTGAGGCTCCAGGAGAAAAAGAGGATCTGCCTCCTGTGGAAGGAGGAATTGGCAACTCGAGGAGAGTATGAAGACGCTGTTAAGATGTGCAGAGAGAAAATTAGAAAGGCAACAGCGCAGCTTGAACTCAACCTGGCCATTGGGACAAAACAAAGAGAATGAAAAATTTTTGAGAACAAAAAAATTTTTTACAAATATATTAACAGTAAGAGGAGGGCTAAGGAAAATCTCCATCCTTAACTGGATGAGTTAATGAACAAGACCACTAAGGATAAGGAAAAGGCTGAATTCTCAGTGTCTTCTTTACATCTGTCTGTAAAAGTCAGACCAGTTATCCTCTACCCCCTGACCTGGAAGTCTCAGTTGGGAAGCAGAATAAACCCTCATGATTCAGGTGGAAACAGTTAGAGACCTACTGCTCCACCTGGACTGCCACAAGCCCGTGGGGCCAGATGGAATCTACTTGAGGGTGCTGACAGAGCTAGCGGAGGTGATAGCCAAACTGCTATCCATCATCTATCAGAGTTCTTGGTCAAGAGGAGAGGTCTCAGAGGATTTCAGGCTAGCCAGTGTGACTCCCATCCATGAAGAGGGTCGTAAAGAGAAATTGCAGGCCTGTCAGGCTGACCTCGGTGCCAGGAAAGACTATAGAGCAGATAATCTTGAGGACCTCTTCTTCCATATAACTAGCAATAGGCCTAGAGGAAATGGCCTCAAGTTGTGCCAGGATGATTCAGGTTGAACATTAAGAAATGTTTCTTCTCTGAAAAAGTAGTCGAGCTAGAAGGAGTTGCCCAGGAAGATGATGAAGTTACTGACCCTGGAGGTGTTCAAGAAACATTTAAGTGTTGTACTGAGGGACTTGGTTTAGTGGGAAATATTGATGATAGGTGGACAGTTGGACTGGATGATCTCGGAAGTCTTTCCCAACCTTGGTGATTCTATGATTCTACAATTTTATTTTAAAAAGTCAGTCACCTTCCGATTTATAAACTCTCTTCAAGTACTATAAGGCCATAATAGGTCTCCCTGGAGACTTCTCCAGGTTGAACAAGCTCAGCTCCCTTAGCCTTTCTTCATAAGAGAGGTGCTCCAAGCCCTCTGATCATCTTTGTGGCCCTCTTTTCAACTCACTCCAACAGCTCCACATCCTCCTTGTGCAGGGGACCCCAGACCTGGATGCAGTACTTCAGATAAGGCCTTAGAAGAGCAGAGGGGAACAATCACCTACCTTTCTCTACTGGCCACCTCTCTTTTGGGGGGTTCTTAGGTTAGTGTTGGCATTCCAGGCTGCAAGTGCACACTTGCTGCCTCCTGTTCAACTTCTTGTCCAACAGACCCCCAAGTCCTTCTCCACAGGGCTTCTCTCAATGTTTTCTTTTCCCAGTCTGTATACATACCTGGATATGCCTCGGCTCAGCTGAAACATCTTTCTTCTGGTTTTGATGAGCCTTATTATGTTCACATGGGCCCACTATTCAAGCCTGTCAAGGTCCCTTTGGGTTACATCCCTCCTTCTGTTACATCAACTGCACCTGTCAGCTTGGTATCATCAACAAACTTGCTGAGGGTACACTCAATGTCTATGGTATTCAAGAGCATTTGTCCCAAGACCCCCAGGGGTCACCACTCATGACCAACCTTCACCTGGACATAGAGTTGTTGACCCGAGCTCTCTGAAAGTGACCATCTAACCAAGGCTTTCCAGACACCAGGGACTTCAGTGTTTAAATTATATGAACTAAGTCTAGTTGAAAATACTTTTCCTTAGAGAATTCAGCCAGAAATGAAAACTGGGTATATTTGTCAATATTGTTTAAATAAATAATAAAAAAAGATACATAAATAGGCTAAAAATGCCCCCACAGACAGGAAACATTATTGTAGAATGTATTTTTGCCAGATCTCCAAATTTCTATCACATAGTTTCAACAACCACAAAAAAAAAACCAAAAATCAAATGGCCTAAAGAACAAAGAAGATGAAATTAAATCTGTGAGGTGCTCTAAAAATGAGGAGATGGCCTGAAATGCTGTGAAATAATAATAATAATGAGCTCTGTGACCCACAAAGGAATATTTGGGAAGTGTACTAAGACTTGTTTGTGTCTTGTTGACTTGCCCTGAAACTGCTAAACAACTAATGAAGTGAAAGTTCAACTGAAAATGTTTAATCTAGAGCTGACTGAAAAAATATTTGGAGCAAAACAATAAGAAAAATGGATTTTTTCCAAAACAAGAACTTTCAGGAAAAGTCTTTGGTTTTTAACATCTGCCTTTTGGCTTTGGTTTTGATTTTTTTTTTTTTTATAACCAAATATTTTGGTCATCTTTTCCCCCTTTTTTTCTTCTTCCTACTTTCTCTTGCTATTGAATATAATCCCTAGGCACTAGCCTTTACATTACTCGCTCCCAGATTTCCTTTTCTGTTCTTTTTTTTGTTTTTTTTTCTCTTTTTCATTTGTGACTTCCAAATGTTCTCAACTATGGAAGTGTTACAGTAACACAGAAAACAACAACAACAAAAGACTTGTAGCCATGCAACTTTCTTACAGTAGAGAACGCTTTGAAAGTTGTTGAATAACTCTGAATAAAATTATGTTTGGAGAGAAAGAAATTCAAGAGCAAAAGTTTCAGTTGAAATTTGACAAAGTGTAGTTCAAGCCACATATGAAGTAGTAATATTATTTTGTAAAAATATTTATTCTGTTTTATTTTCCTGCCAGTGTCATACATTTTAATATCAGGAAGGGCCACCACCTTATCCAGTTTTCCTGCACATGCCCAGTTAATAAGGAGTTTCCTGGGACTGCTCATGAGCATCTATTTTGTTCATTATTTCTACAAGGTGCTGTTGACCAATGCCTGAAACACTTCTAATAATCTTGCCATTGTCCAGAAAAGTCTGGAGAGCTAAGCATTCTACATATTTCCCTCAAATCTTATAATGCAACCACAGAAATGGTACATATATGCCTGAACTATTTCAGAAATGGCTAGCTTTGTATCTGGATTTGTGGCTACAAAACAAAGCCAGAGGGCTTATCCACTTGGTCTGTACTGAACTCCAGGCTGTTGCAAATAAACTGCCAGTGTTGGAGGCACCTAAGGTCCTTCTGCATTGCCCCTCCCTTTCTTACTGATGATAGCACAAGTGTAAGTATTTAACTGACTCTAGACCTTGGTTCATTAAAAAATGCAGCCACATGAATAATTGGGATATTAGAAAGGCAATAAACTGACATAATCTATGGAATGAATGCTAATGAAACATGTATTTTTAATATTGAGGTCACACTGACTGAAACATCTGACAACAGACCCAAACCCAGGGAAGGACAAATAAATTGCTTCTGGAGCTTCTTGAAGGTCAGTATCAGACTGTGAACATGCCAGGCTGTCACAGAAGCATCACCACAAATTCCAATGTTTGTCAGACCTTCCAACCTGCCTATTGACAGGTAACTACTGCATACAACCATTGTTATGATTTTAAAATGCACTAACACCGATGGAAGTAGTCTTTGGCCTGCCTTGGCTGCAAGCAACCTGTGAGTTCACCACCACTTTAGAATGGCTAGAGGTAAGTTTGAGATAAGAGCCAAGGCACACAGACACACCAAGCAATGTAGTGGAGCTCTGGTTATGAAACAGTAATATTTTTTGCAGTATCCCAAACTTCAAAGAATGGGTGCAGGAAAAGTATATCAAGAGAAGGCAAGACAGTAGCTGTAAGATGAGGAAGAAGTCCAGAAATTATTCTAGATTTTAAACAATATACTATCAAGATTAAAGGCTAAAGGAAGAAAACAATCTCAAATGAGTAAGGGAAAATCAAATGAGCTTTTTGTAGTTGTGAGGAATGAGGAAAAATATGTAGGAGATGAGAATTTAAAGTAAAGAAACATAGCATGGGAAAGAAAAGCAATGATCTGAGAATTTTTTCAAAGTTGATTTGGAAATAATAGCTTTGAGTAGGTGTGAAGGGAAGAAAAAAGATCACAGAGGAAATGGCAGGGAATACAGAAAACATATGGGGATGGGAAAAAAATCAGAAGCTCAGTGAAATATAACAAATAATTATAAGAAGGAATGTTTTGGTGTAAAAGACAGGCTGATGTAAGCATGCAAACGAGGCACTATCCTTTTATCTTTGTTCTGTTCTGCAGGATCTGTCTATCTCCGACAATGCTGCTGATACTACCTCTAGCTTGGTTGCTTTGATAGCTATACCTTTCCTTGGAGTCTTTAGCACACAGAAACTGGAACATGTACATACTGTCAACCATGCATGCCTAGCTAACAGGGCAGAGTCAAGCATACACTGAAACTAGAGTAAATTCAGCTCTGTTTCTGAGAACTGAAGATCACTTTTCTTTATTGGATCGTTAGCATAGATGCTGTCAACATTCTAACCCAGATCAGATAGCACTCTAATTGTCAGTTCCCAAGAATGGCTTGCAGATTAGCTCATGCCAAGGGCCGTTGTTTGGGTGCACTCATTGCAGTTTAGCAGGTAAGGGATGTGAATGGGTTTGAGGTAGCCTGATCTGTGCCAGATCTTTGGGCCAAAGAACTTTCCTTAGCATATTTAGTTTAGTAGCCAAAGAGTGAATTGTTTCCTCTCTTTACAAGAGAGCATGCAGTAGCTTAAAGCAAGGTTGAATTCCTGTGGACAATAACAGTAATAATAATAAAAGCTGCTAGAAGAACAATTCAAAATCTAAATGCAATATGCACAGAAGAGCAGAATGGGGGGTCTGTGGAATTAGATGTGCCAGTAGAAATCTTGGGGTGGGATGAGAGAGAAAACTAAATTGATGATGAAATTGTATATAGGATGTACTGAAACCATTGTCTTTCATACTGTAAAGTCATTCTGTTTTATTTGTACAGATGACGAAACTTGGGGTCCTGTCTATATTCACTTTTAGGCACTGGGCAGAATATCGTTTATGACGGCAGGCAGTGTCACTTGCTTAGTGTCTTCTCTACTTCCTATGCTCATGAAAATACGCTTACTGAATTATGATGCTGTATGCAGAATAGCCAGGTTAGAAACAGGCTGGATCTAACGGAAAACATGCAAAAGCTGAAACAGTGAATTGGCAGATGATGTCATAGAGAGACCTGGAGGTTAAGTACAAGTAGACATGAAATTACACAGCTTTCAGCTTTGTTTTCATCTACTGTTACCCTTCTTCAATGCCTATGACATTGAAGCCAAGAGACGCTCCATAAACTTATATTAGTGTATTTATATTTTTCTAATTTATTGGCTCATATCCTTTGTCCTTTTGTACCTGGATGTTACAAGTCAACTGAAATAAAACATGTAGTAAAAAAAAAAAAACTTAAAAAACGAACCAACAAAAGAATTAATCCATGAATAGCATTCTGCCAGGCCAGAAGTGTTGTCTTATCTGTTAGCAAGCAGAATGTATAGGAAGATTTTGAACTTTTATAGGACATTCAAATGTTTAATGATAGAACACTGATATGTTTTTGTCAAACAAAATGCTCTGGACCTGTGTTCTTTCTGTTTCTGTTCAGGTCAAATATACATGCTTCTGTTTATTACTGTCTGTCAGATGCACAACAGAAACACCTGGAAGCCCCACTTGAGATAAGCTTCTGTCAGTCCTGGATACTGCACAGAGCATGACTCAAAAAGTTTACAGTCTAAATGAGTATGGCAAAAAAAGGATGCAGTAAAATGAATTCACGTAGAATATCAAGAGCTACAGTGGAACCAGATTAAGATGAAATCCCATCCTTGTGCCAGTGAAAGCTTCATTTCCATGTGACCTGGATTTGTACTCCCAGATGACTTTGCCAAAACTACAGAGGAAGTCTGCATTGGAGACAGGAATTGAACTCTGAGTCCCTGTTCAGTGATGCTATCCTTCCTGCCAAAGGGGTAAAATGATTTAAACATGCTTCGTGCATGGCTCTTTGAGTGAAGTTATAGATGTAGAGGGCCTACAGGCTTGGGTCATTCATCCTTTCTACACGCTTTCCCTTCACCTCAGTTCTGACCATGAGATATGAGTAAACTCAGCAGGTTCACAAAGAAGGCATATATGAATGTTTTACAGCTAGAGTGTGAACTTAGGTTTGGAAGAAATCCAAAACCTCGAAAGGAAATTCAGTTGAAATGACCAAGTTTTGCCTGCTTTAGGGTCAAAACTTTGTGAAAACACTAAGAAGCCTTGAATGAGAAGTCTTAGATCACCTATATTTGGATTATATTTACTGTCAGATAATACAGTAACTGGTACAATAGAGGTGATCAAGGGAATTGCTTGAAGTTAGCTCATATGAAAACTGCAGAGGAGCGATTTTGTCCAACCTATGGAAGATTGATAAGTATTTTGATTAGGAATCTGATTTTATTTCAGTGCTACCATCTGGTGGGCAAAATGCAGACAGCAAAAATTACATTTTTACAATACTGGAACATTCTGATACAGTGAGTTTTTGTTTTACTTTGTGAAGGAAACATAAGATATTATTAAAACAACTTGAACATCTGGTTTGGGGATAAAGTCATTTTTCAGTGTTGCTGCCAAGCCTCAGGGCCAAGCACAAAGAGAACGACCTTCCCTTCCAGCCTCTCCATAATGCTTAACACCAAACTGTAAAATTTCATGTCCAACGCAGATGAAGAACAAAACATACTGAAGCAATGGCTGTACGTGTCTAGAAAAATTCATCTGATAGCTGGAATGCCAAGGGACTATGAAAGAGCAAAGCTGCAAATTTTGAGAGGCTAAAGACAAAGTTACATCAGGTATTCTAAGGAAATGAAGAGGAAAGTCACTAAGAAACCTTTGTAATTATTTATTGAAAGACTGTTAAGGTGCCTTACTGAAGAGCAGCGCTGTTTTCTTTGGTACGGTTAGAATTTACAATGTGAAGGTGGAAACATGGGTTAAACCTGACCTTCTCCAACTACTGCCTGAAACTGAGTGGATCTGGAAGAAAAGTAACCAATTGTTCCAATGCTGTATCGGTTACTTTCAAATGAATCTGGCCCCAAACCTCAAACATTTATGTAAACTTCTTTCCCATTAAGATGTATTGTCATAATCACATGTCTTGAAGTTTCAGAAAACCTTGGGGGAGATTTTACTGAAAACATGTATTCAGGGTTGAAGTTCTGGTGGCTGAAATTTTACCCAAAGTATTCTTATTCTTTCTTATACAGCCATTTTTCTCTGATATAAATGTGAACTATCCATTGATGCTTCAAATGCTACAAAGCCCCTACTCCAGTGCTCTCCTTGGCCATCTGCCTGCACTTAGTGTTGAACTATCTTCTAAAATGTGATTTAAGTTGTATACCATCTGGTATCACTGTGACTTTTAACCTGGCATACACTAATGAAAGTGTTACCCAGCTTAGCAAATCAGTGTTTTGGTTGGTTTTGTTTTGTTTCTTTGTTTTTTAATAGATGTGAATGTACCATCACTGGTCTCAGAGTTTGAAGTTTGAGACACAGAATTCTTTGATTTTATTCAGTAGCCTTTATACAGTGATATTCTGTCTTTAAGCTGCTGATATTACAGTTTTTTTGAAACTTGGATAATGTAAATCTGCTACTCCAGACGGTCAGCCAGTAGATGACTTAATGTCTCTAAGAACTTCCACTAATGACTACAACAGTAATTCATGGTAACTTCAACCTTAGTAATAAGGTTCACAGAGATCTATCTGGTCAAACATTCCAAAACTTTGGCTTCATTGGGAAATTTGTACTGAGGTTGAATGAGAATAAATAACCATTTTCGTAGATTTGCCTCATGTATTGCCCTTCCGAGTTCATGTCAGCTTGTCTAGCAGAACAAATAGGCATTTTCCCAATATGGATTTAAGTGAATTCTGCTTCTCCTAGTATAATCTTTGCTCTTTCCTTACAAATGGCAATAAGTTGCAAGAAAGACCAAAATGAGTTACTACCATATGAGTGCTGCTCTGAAAGTAATGCCTCTTATTTTATTATGTTGGCCCATGGCATCAGAGGCAGATGTTGGTGGCATGGCAGCAGAGGTTGAACCTTCCCATCAGTACTCCAAAAAATTACATTTTGTTGCCATACAACAGATAGTAGCAGAGGGGCAGTCTGACAGAATGGCGTGCATATAAAATAAAGGTGTGTCATTTAATTTCTCTATGTGGGAAAAAATGGCTATTTTTTGACTCTTCATAAAATATGTTCCTTAGTTTTAGCCCTTCTACACATTGTATGTTGAGAAGGTGGATAAATATGCAAAATTCTCAGATTTTAATGGCAGAGGAGCAGAATAGAGCAACTGCAGCTCATTTAATTTGATTTATTGATATTTGAAAAGGTTGTGGAAGGTCAGCGTGGCTTTCAGTTTGTTGGTGTTTTTGTTGTTGTTGTTGTTATTTTTGCTTGTTTACTTTGTTTTCTTTTAGTGCAAGCTTATCATTGTTATTTGTGGAAAATTCATTTCGCAGTACCCCCAGAGTTGTTCTTGTTAAGACCTTCTGTACAAAGGAAAATAAAACTTCTGCCTCTTCCAGTGGCCTGTAATTTTTGAGAGACTATGCTGACTGGAATGGCTTGAGCCAAATCTTGACCTCAGAAGGACCTTGAGGACAATCTGTGGGATTTCTACTATGTGCTTTCCCTGGGCTTAACTGTGAACTAGGCATCAGCTACACACTCTTGTATGGGCTAGGCAGAGCCTTTGAGCCTGAATGACCATTATGTTTCCTAAGACACTTATGTGAGACTGAGTTACCGAGGAGACAATATTTTACTTTCCTTTACAGCAAAATCAACTAAGTCCAGAAGAGGAGCTGGTGCTGTCCAGTATGACATGATTCTCCAACTGTGGAAAGTACAACTACCTGTCTCCCTGGGCTGGGACCTCAGAGGGAGCCCAGAGCAGCTGCCTCGCACCAGAGGCGGTATCCTATCTCCCTGATACTGCCTCAAATTCAGCAGAAATCAAGGCTTGGAATATGCTTTAACTCCGATAGAGATGGAATCTTCTCTGTCAGAAAGGCAACTGATTGAGGCTCTACCTTGTACTGAATTCTACTAAATTCATATCTTTCACCCTTTATTTCAAACTCTTCCTGCATAACACTCGCCATAAAACATTCTCTTGGAATTCCTTTGTTTAAGGTATTTCTTCTTTTTGATTGCCACGATATCTTTTAGAAGGGGATCCAGTTCTGATCTGAAGACTTGATTTCATGTTTTTCTTCTCCTCCTTGACATTCAGTGACCCTTCTACATGTGTGTAAGCATTATTTATTTCTTGGCTTACAGACAGGACAGCATATAGCCACGGAAAAGACATAAATAACATGACCAGAAGAAAAAAATGAAAATAAAACCATAAGGATTCCTTACTCGTGTGCTTATGCCTCTTGAAGAAAAATTGGTTTTGACACTTCTCACAATTTTTGTCTTGCTCTTCATGTCAGTTTAAAATAACCATAACATTTTGAGGTAAGTATTCCTTATCAAAGAGGACTGGAAACATCTCTTTCTCAGTATAGAGTGATTGTAATTTTATTGGAATAATGATCCTTTGAGATGATTCAGAAAATCTGCAAGGTATGCTCATTTACTATTTAGTTTTTGTTTTTGTTTTTTTTTTCTGATTACTCACTCAGATGAGTTTATGAAGGCTGTCCTGAGTTCTTGTCTTCCACAGACAATATGATTGCCACCATCAGAATGATCTCCTCCTTAGAAAACAATTCTGACCTTCATATTTTCTTTATTTCAGATCACAGTAGTATCAATCTTGCTGTTATCAGTGTTAAGCATACTCAGAGATAATCCAAAAATAAACATATGGAGCTGCTTATTTCTCCCATGGAAGGTCCAAGTTAATTTTTAAACTAAAATGAGAGCAACAAAGATGAAGTCCAGTGAAGACTATAAGTATGTTGGTATGTCTAGCAGCACTATATGTGAGAGAAGCACCTTCCTGTATTTAATGTGTTTGCATGCCTAGTTGTGAAGTAATGACTATTTTCAATAATAGCACTTCTTTTTTTCCAGTGGAAACTCATTCCCTTTTTGTACCGCAGCTGTTTCCTACATGATGACTTTAAGGCTCCACACATTACAGAAAGGTATTCAAATCAACAATGGCTGGATGTGCTTCAAATATGTTGAAAGAGAACACTACTGGCACTGAAAGTACCTTGGCTGGGTAGCATGAGATCAGAATGTGTAGAATGGTACTCCTATTGGGCAGAAGATACAAGCATCCCCATACTGTGGGATTTGGTAGTTAATCCATACATTAACAATAATTTCATATGCATTCCACTAACTCCTTAGGCTTGCCTGGTAGTAGGGCTTCTTCCACCAGATACCTCAGCCTATTTTCTAGAGCCTCTCTAGAGTCCCACCTCCTTTATGTCAGAATAGGTAACCAGGATTTTTTTCAGTAAGTTAGCAGAATTTGTACCAGTTTCCCAGCAGGCATTTCTTCATGTAGTATAGCAGGCTGTCTCAGACTAGCACTAATTATTTGTATTAATTTTAGAATCTAAGGCAAAATAAGGTTAATAGTGATTGTGGCTATTTGGAATTGAGTTTCTCCAGTCTCATTGATAGAATTGGGTGGGTTTTTTTTGTTTTTTTTTTTCCCCTCATTTCTTATTTGTCTATTAAGGATACTATGCATTCACATTATAAACTTTATGAAAGCTCTTATGATCCTTTTCTGGCCAGCAATAATTTCTGTCACAAAGATATTTGGTCATGGCAGCAGAAGAGAAGGTGAAAATTTAACCTCCCTGTAGAAACTGTAGAGATTTCAAGGGAGAAAACACATTGAATGCGCAGATTAGAGAAGAGCTATCCCATGTATCTGGCTGGCTTCCCAGGCCCTTGCATTGGTGCAATATACAATAAATAGCACTATATCACCATATGTCTTCTTTTGCATATTTTTTTTAAACGGTACCACAGCATCATGAGTGAAATTCTTGAATTCCTAGACTCACTTTTTCAGCACCCAGTGGACTATAGACATTTTTTTTCCCTATATCATCAGGCTATAGACAATAAGCATTTCACCACAGTTATGGAACACATTCTAGATTTTTTTTTTTAAATTTCATAGAACAGTTCACCTCTATAGATGGAGGGGAAAAAAAAAAAAAAAAAAGACATTTTTGAAAGTTCTGTGTTTGCTAATCCCTGCCTTGGGGCAGAACTGGTTATGGCTGTTGACATTTTCAAGTGTGGGGTTCCCCTGAGTCTCAGTTGCTCCCTCACTGCTGACTGTGATAGCACAAGGCAAAACCGAGAGTTTCATGTTCATTTCATTAGAGCACCATTCCCACAAGTCCAAAGCTGTCAGTGGTATTATACAGGCTAAGTATATTCCCATTAAAGTAGATTATTATGATTGCATGTTGTCAGTAGGAACTAAACCATGGAATTTTATACACTTCCATTGAGAAACTAGATCCTTTTTTTACAGTAACAGTAAAAGCTCATGGGCTTTGATTCACAGGACGTGTAACAAATGCTTAGGGCTAAAACATAAACGAGCACAGTGAGGTTAAACCTGTTTTTTTTGATAGTCTGTTAAAAACTGATATTCGCTGCTCAAGTATTCTGTGCTTAAGGGGTGTTACAATAACAGATTATCTCTATGCCCATTCCCAATTCTCATCAATCTGGAGGAAATTTCCTTTTATTTCCTTTCTTTTCTAGAAGCTGCAAACAGTCACAGGATTTGCAAAGGATCGTTTTTCATTCTTAACCATGTATGCTGGATCAGGGCTCTGTCCATTAAAATCCATTTGTAGCACAAATTACATTATTTAAGGTCTAAAGAAGAGCAACTAATATCATATATATATATATATATATATATATAAATAATTATATGTAAATATTGTATCTATGTTATTTTATTGACTTCTCATTGGTGTTTGAGTCAGCTCTTGCCACTGTAGGCCCCTGAGAGAAAACATTTGCATTTGTTCAATTTATGCAGGTTTCTATTAAGACTAATACTTACACACAAGGTTCCAGACACTGAAAATGCAATTCCGCATAGCTTTTCCTTTGCCTTCTTGCATTTAAATCAGTTAAAACCTGAATCCAGAACAGAATCATAACCTTTCTTGAAATGTAAAAACTATTGTTTGATTATTTATTTCATACTACTAACCTATGCAGGACAGTAGAGATCACATTTTTTTTCTTTGAAAGTTTCTAATCTAGAATAAAAAGTAAGAATTATATAGTGTTATGTAAGATCTCGTATATTTGGTATAGTTTTTCCTCTGTTTCAGCATCATTCTTTGCCCCTTAGGTGGTGTGTGGACTGAACGAAGCCTTAAAAACTAATCTTTTACACATGCTGAACTTCATGCCTCAGGTTAATTTCAAGGAGAAGGTCTAATTTAAAGAAGTTTAATTCCAAAATAGGTGGGTAAGAACTACTACTGACTTCTCTGTATTTAGGACCAGGTTAATGAGTGAATAATATTTCCAGTATTTATTCTTATATTTATATATATTTTTAGATAGAGTGTCTTTGTTTTCAACATAGGAAAACCTAACATAGGAAAACCTAACAAGTCCCAGACATCTCTAACACAGGCTAGATGGAATTTAATCAAGCAAATAAACTTAAAAAAATAATAAGAATAAAATCATAGACAGTACATTTCCATAAAGGCAAGATAAAGTTCAAAGAGAAAGCTAGACTCAGGCATTCAGTTGTGAGAGATTTATGAGTGTACTGAAGAAATATTTAAATGTGACAATTTCCACGCAGATAAATAAAATGCATTTCAGTATTCTTATGCTAGTCTCTGTTTATTTGAGTTTATGCTAAAAGTCAGACTAATGATAAGGAGTTGCTACTGCAAATAATTAAATATTAATCCAGATATTGTTGTTGGTTCGTAGAGGAGTAGAAAGTAAATGTATTGAAAAATGGAGCTGCTGCTGATGCTTGCTTATATTGCATTTTGTAATATGTGGTAGGGATGAAAGCAGGGTACAGAATGGATGAATTATGTATGTAAATGCTTTGTGCAGAACAGCTGGTAAGAAACATATTTTGTACTGAATTGTGCATAATCTTAAAGCATCCAGCCTGTCTTCAGTGCTTATGCAGAATTTGAGTATAGTCTTGTTTACAATCTTCATTAATGATCTGGATGATGGGGTAGAGTGCATCACAGTCATAGGTGACAAACTGGAGGACGTGGCTGACTCACCAGATGACTGCATTGACATCCAAAGGATCCTGGAGGGGTTGGAGAAGTGGACTGACAAGAATTAAGTTCTACAAGAAGTCTTCAGGAGGAATAACTCCAGCCATCAGTATATGCTGGAGGCCACCTAGCTGGAAAGAAGCTTTGCAGAAGAAGGCCTGAGTATCCTGGTAGGCACCAAGATGAACATGAGTCAGAAATGTGCCATTGTGCCATTGTCACTAAGAAGGCTAACAGTGATCTTGGTTGAATTGTCAGCAGATCAAGAGAAGTAATGCTCCTGCTCAATTCAACATTGGTTATACTGCACCTGGATCTCTGTGTCCAGTACTGGGATTCCCAATAAAAGAGAGACCAAGACATCCTGACAAGAGTCATAGGTATTGGGCCATATGGATGTTTAAGTAACTGGAACACTTTGCTTCTTAAAGGAGGCTGAGAGAGCCAGGACTGTTCAATCTGGAGCAGAGGAGGCTCGAAGGGAATTTCAGCAGTGTGTACAGATACATGAATGGAGAATACAAAGAATATGGAACCAGACTCTTTTCAGTGGTGACCAGTGCTAGAACAGGAGACAATGAACATGAACAAGAGGTCCCATCTGAACATCAGGAAGTACCTCTTTACTGTCCAGGAGATAGAGCACTGGCACAGGCTGCTGAGAGAAACTGCTAAGTCCCCCTCCTTAAAGATCTTCAAAAGCCACCTGGACATGGTCCTGGACATCCTGCTCTAGATGTCCCAACTTGAGCAAGGAGTCTGGACTAGATGACCTTTAGAGGTCCCTTCCAGACTTCTCCATTCTATGATTCTGTAGTGGTTCTTCTGCCATGGTTTACTGGAAAAAAGTAATGCTTTGCTTTGTCAAATCAAATACCATGTTGCAGAATGGAATGCTATGGAATGGTATGGAATGGAATGGGATCTATTCAGCTCTACTATAACATGATAGTGCTCTCTCCTACTGTACAGAAGGAAAGCTACTACTCATGATTATAATTTCCTGGGGACCATGGAAGCAAGAAGCAGCATTCAGTCAGATAACCAGTTTGTTCTTTTAGATCAAATTTGCCTGGGCAAAGTAGCAATATCAGCTAGAGGAGACCACAATAGGCAGAGAGCAGAGGAAGCAGGGAGGGTAGCTCCAAAGCTCCACTAATTCTTCCAAAAGTTTGAAATATAATTTCCAGCCTAAATTCAGTCCAAGCCAGCCTAAAACCATTAACAAGGTTCTTGACTTTGGGTTTTTGATTTTTTTCTTTATTTCTAGTTTTACATCTTCTCCTATGTCTGCTGAACTTACACAGCCATTGGGTCACCTCGCAGCCTTTTAAAGGTTTTGCTAGTTTGAAAAAAGTTGCTGTTTTAGGTCTTCTCTTATGAGGTAGGCTAAGTGATCATTTTCTCTACCTGCTTAATTTTAATATGTCTTTGTTGTAGATGGGTGGTCAAAACTGTATTGTCTTCATAATGAAAGATTGCCAAAGCCTTTAGCAATGGTATGAATACTTCCCTGTCTTTTGTGAAACATGCTAGATTCATAGCTGTCATCTTCTTTGTGGCTGCATCTCATTAATGACTCATCATCTACCCTTTCCCTCTCCTCCTGTCCTAATAAAAGTTGTAGCTGTAAGCTGTAACTAGTAAGGATTTTGTTACAAGGCTTGAATATTACCATAGAATTTTCAGATGAGAAACTCCCTCTGTTTACTTTCTTGCAAACTCTGATCTCGTTGGCCAAAAGATTTCAATAAGAGTGATGTTTATGGGTAAAAAGTCAAACAAGTAAGCTGTTTTTGCATTTGTTTTCCTTCCAGTTTTTTATCCTTTCTTGTGATAACATCAAAAGAAACAGGGAGTAGGATGAGTCAAGTTAGCCTATGTCAGACGGTCCTGCTTCCACTGGTATTGAAGGACAGAAAGGAGTCACCAGCTGAGTAGCAGGACCAGGTGATTTAGGTGATCCAAATCTTCCTTACAACCACTTGACTCAGTGACCAGCAAACTACAAAATGCTCTGATGGCAGTGTTGGAGTTTCGCTTGACAACTGTGGAAATAGTCTCACATGGTGACAGCTCGTCCCTGTATCCCTTTCCTCTCTCAGTTACTTACTGAAGTGGCAATAGAGCACATATCTTAAGAGAAGCACAAAAACTCACAGGCATGATAATACAGAAAAGCAGAACTGCAGTGGAGATTTTCCCATTCTGTCCCTAGCATACACCATGATGTACCCTCCCAGCCCTAACTACCATCTCCTTCCTAATGGGTTCCAGACCCTATTTCTTGGATCTGTAATTGCAGAATGCCTATACAACTGCAAAGATGTGGGCCATATGATGATAAGTCTTATTACGAGAAAAATGTTTAAATTGCATGGTGTCCCTGCCCCTTGTGAAGGGGCTGTCTTTGCAGGTCCCTTCCAACCCAAACCATTCTGTGATTCTATAACTCTATGAAGTTGGTCTATGTTGTTTTGCACATTATAGACATGATCATTACCACAAGCCTGAGTTTGGAACTTTTGAGTGATTGCTACCAATTCTCACTGATCCTGGTTTGGGTAGTGCTTTGAGACTGTTTCCCTATATTTGCCGGAGATAAATGTCCATGTAACTTGCGACTAGAAGACTGATGTTTTTCTTGATCTCTGAAGACACTCTCCTCTCTCCATTAACCACAGAACAACTGTAAGCATTCCTCAGACTATTCTGTGAATCACTTTCCAACAAAAATAAAGGAAACCAAAAGGAAACTAGTATCTACCTGCCAGCTAAGCCAGCCCTGAAGATGGTAGAGAACTGTCAACAACTCTTATTCTCTCTTATTCTACCATACATTTACCTAACTCTTCACTGTATTAGAGGATGTTAAGAAACCTTGGAAAACCTCTGCACCCCAGTGATGGGTGCTTAAAATCCAGTCAAAATGATCTCTAGTTAAGGTCCTAAGGATGGATTAGGTGGAACTGTTAGTACTAGGAAGAAATCCATAGAAATAGAGTTTGTCCTCTTAAAGCTTACTGGTATATTTGTGCTGCTATTATTACAACTATAAATACCAGTAATATCTAATATCAGAGCTTAAACAGTATCTGAAGGACACCTATGTTAACATAAAACATTGCATGTAATTCAGGTAATTCTTCATTTGATAATTATCTACTGCCTGTCTGCTTCCATTGGGTATTTGTTTTTAACACTGGTTATCTTGTATCTCTGTAGCCCAACTTCTTCTTTGAGGCATAATTCTTTGCCTTCCTGTTGTGATTCATGTGGTTTGGTTTCCATCTTTTTTTTTCCCATGGGTGGAAAATTCAGCCATCAGCAACAACTTGCGCTTTTTCATTTAAGACACATGGCTCTGCTTTGTGGTAAGACCACTGTGTGTGCAAGTAGCTTTACTGCTATGCTCACACTCCCATGAACCCAGAGAGTATTTATTGAAATCCTGCAGTGGTTTCTTTTCCACCTCAGGCTCCCTGTGTTACTCTGCTTATAGCTCCCAAAGGGCTGTTTCTCCAGATGAGGAGCAGTAAGAATATAAGGGTCTGTCCAGTTACAGGGTTGTTATCTTGCTACCTACCCAAGGCAAAGTGGTGATTGGAGTGCTACACTATTCCCAGATTTCCACTCTCTGTATTAAAGGAATTTTTCCAAAGGCTGTAAAGCCAGGTGTGAGATGTGTTTATGTCACTGGCCCGCTGCATTGTAGGCTTGCCGGAGCTGGCAGCCTGGCCTGGCCTGTAAGTGTACTCTGAGAGGCAGGCAATTCAGAAACTCAGGAGCCACTTCTCTGCGTGCTGGCCACAGTTCCTGCTTCCCCTGCCAATATGCTTATGGTTTGGCATTTGTAGACACACCACAGCTGTCCAGTTGATAAACTGACACACTCTGGGTGGCCTTCATCTCTTGAGATTTTACAACTGCTGTTTGCTCCACCAGACATGAAATGAGGTCTTCCAAACTCTCCCACAGTGACTTTCCTGGTACTCTGGTGTCAAGTTTTAGAATGAGAATCTGGAGCAGACCTTTCATTCCTAATAGCACTTGTTTTCCTGCGCTGCTGCTCTTCTTCAAGTAATTGGTGGCTGTGATGAACCCACACTTTTATTCACTGATTCAGCTTGTTCAGCAGCAATTAGAAGTTGTGTACAATGTTCCTTCTATCCAGAAGCTCTCCTCCTTGAAGAAAAGAATACCTCATATGTTCTACAGTCAAATCCAAGGTCACAGGTCAAATATATTCTGGCACACATGCAAACTTAAAAGACTCTTAGGTCTCTTTCTAATGTTTCCCGAATGCTTATTTACCAAGTGAAAGAAATAGCTGCCATCTATCTGTACACAGTAAAACACCACTAAAAATCTCAGTACCCCTAGCAGAGACTTGAGAACTGCAACTGTTGCATTGTCTACATGTAAATAAATAGTCTAGTAGATTATAGTGACTGGTATCTATCTTGGATCTCTCATTTAGTGCTTGCTTTATTTACACATTATTCCTAGAATAGGTGGCTAGTTGAAAAGAAGAAATTTTGTTCTATCATCTTCTATGGGAGCTGATGTTTCAGGAACAAGGAGCTGAAATAGTTTCATATTTTAGAGGCTAACATCAGAATCATGTCAGCATCACTCTTTTCTAGATCCCAAATTATGAATTTCAGGTAACAGTGAAATTAGATTCACAGATAAATCTAACTGCAAGATTTGTTAGATTGCCAAGTTGACACCACAGCAGAGCAACTGTTGGACTGCCAACAGAAGGAGAGGTATTCATTTCCGTTTGCTTCTGCAGTAGTTTCATTAAAATGTGTTAGCTCAGCTGTGTGCATATATGCTGATGTAATCAAGCCAGGTGCATGCATAGGATTTTCTAATAGGAGGTGGAGATCAGTCTGGATCATGTATAGAGGAGATGGAGAGCTGTGCAGAATGTTTAAAGGTCACAAGGATGCTTAACATTTTGTACCAGACATGTGAGGAGGGAAAATAGCATGGGGTCATTAATGTCTGCAGAGTCATTAATGTCCTGATTGGCAAGAGGGGTATGGATTAGACACTTAAGGGTGTGGAGTTCCAGATTGTGTATGATGCAAGGGAGAGCAAGGGCACACTTGGCCCCTTCGTGAGTTTAGACAGGAAAGGTTATAGGGACATGGACTACTTATAGGAAAGGCAGAGAATAGAGTAAGAATTAACTAGGGAACGTTTTACTGTACTACTTGGATCTGACCACGCTTTTTAGTAGGCAAATGTGTTTATTAGGTCATGTTACTTCCACCCCAACAGACCCAGAAGGAGCTCTTGTAAAATAGTTGGTTTTGTTGCTGTTTTCTTTTAATCATACAAATACTGTATTCAGTCTGCTGTTTTTCAAGGGAATGTGGTTTTCCTTTGCTTTCTCAAAAGCAAAGAGAGAGAGATGGGGCAAGGGTGTACAAGAGGACACACAGACAAACAAGGCTGAGCTTGTAGAGAAATCTCTCCAGCTTTATTCTTCTCACCAGGGACTTGTATATAGTTAAACTTCCTAGACAGCCTTTCAGATTGTATAAGTGAAGAAGGTATTACATAAATTGCCAGCATTTTTCTCTTTTTCACTCTGAGAACCACCCTTGTGGGACAGTTGTAAAGAATTTAGTAGAGTTGGCTCTAGTAAGCTGTTCTAGACAGTACTCTGAAAACACAGACAAGGAGGAAGTTTTGCTCTTTTTTTCTGCTTTTGTTTTTAAACAGATATAGGATTCTACAAAGGGGATAAAATTATTTTAAAAGTTTTATAGGGTACTGTAGAAAATCTTTCAGTTTTCATTGTATTCTATAAAACATTCACTGTAGTGGATATACTGTAAAGTATTTTCAGTGGAAGCAGGTACGTGTTTTTAGGTTTTTCCAAAAATTTGCTGGATTATATACTGCATCCCCAACCTTCCAGTGAGCTGATAACTAAAGACTGTTTCGCTTTTGCTTTCTTAACAATAGTTTGCACTTTGACTAAAACTGACTCTATTCCTAAAAGAAATGGCATACTGCTGTAGCCTTGGAAGCTTGTTTGTTTGAGTACATGTCCACTGATAGAAACATTGAGCAAGGCAGTGAGTTCATATGCTCCCAGGCTGGTCATCAAGTTGTTGCAATTCCTCTGAATATCTACTTTGACCACCTTTCTAGGTCACAACTTCATAGTCTTGATATCATCAGCTTATGAATGGCCTCAGTTAGGGAAGTCATTTGGATAGACATCCTTTTTTCAATTTTTAGTAAGTTTCATGATTCATGAGTATTCTCATGAAATTCAAATCCAGTTATTTTAGCATCCAGTCAATAAGGACATCTGAGATCAGACTGTTCCAAAGTAGCAATGTTTGATATGCCACTTAATGGACATGATGAAAAACTATATTTTGTTTAGACCAAGAAGCTGTCACACAAGTGCTTGTGTCTGACTTCCATCAAGAATACAGGGCAATGCACGGCCTCCCATAGGGCTCTGACAGGAAGTTGTGTAGCAAGCCCTAACTCTTACCTAACCAACATCATTTCTCTCTCTGTCGCCCATGGGATTACTAAAAATCAACTGAATTATGCAACGAAAGCTGATTGAGGTCTTTATTGGAAAATCCAATATTACAGACCTTTGCATAACAATTCCAGGATTAATATTTCCCTCCATCTTCCAAGAAATTTGATACTTAAAGATTATGACACCTCTGCAGAGTGACTTTTCCAGATCAGTGACCGTTCCCTAGGAAGTTCTCCTCTGCCACCAAATGTTTACAGTGACTTTGGAAACAGTTTCTTCTGTTGCTATTTACCTACACCAATATATTACCAATATTGATTCCAAGATCAAATTATACCAACATCAATATTAATGTGATTCATTGGTAATTTCTTAAGCAAATGATCTTCTATATGACAGTCTTTATCAAAGTCACTTGGAGAAGAACAGTACCATAGTCATATACACATACATGTTCTGCAGCTGCAGAAAAAAAGGCTCTTCTCAGCATTCTTCTTTGTGTATAATTTTTGTAGCCAAAAACTGGAGTGGGAAAGGAAAAGATAACATCTGAGTTGAGATGACCAAAGTACATAGAGAGAACAATTTAGTCTCTTAAAACAATACAAGAAGTTAGATTCCAGTAGTAATTCAAGTGAAGGCAGGGGGTTGGGCAACATCCAAGTATCTCTGCAATCTTTGTGACCCAAGCTATCACATGTGATATACCTCACTTCTATATTATCTTGTCTATTCTGAAGGACTACAAGGACACTTGATGTGATAAAATGGACAATGTCCTGAGTTCAGCTGGAGAGAGTAAGGATATTATCTTTCTGGAGCTTCTCCCTGAGTAATGATGATACCCGTTTTGGGGTTAATTTTCTGTTGAATAAGCATGTCAGGTTTTAAGGCACTGATCCAGACTGTAAACAAGTCAGTCTCTTTGGAGCCTGACTTGGCAGCTCTGATGAAGTTACTATTTGTATTAAAATATTTGCTAATCTATTCTTCATAAAGCCAGGTATATTTCTATGAAAAGGAGAGGGAATGTTGACATCTATCCTTACGCCAGCAGCAGCAGTCGTGTTACCTTGTTATTCAGCTAACCCTCCCTCATGCTGATGCACTAGATAAGGGACTGCTGAAGTTCTGGCCCAGAGCTGATTGTATTTCTTCTCCATAGTTACAACTCTGAGTATCTGTGCAGAAGAGAAGCAGCTCAGTTCCATCTATGATCTTTCCAGTGGCACCTGATTGCTGAAAGAAATCTGTGATAGAAAGCTCTGGAATGTAAATTTTACATGAGGCAGAGATTTTCATATGTTGCTGACAAGCAATTTAAAACACTATGGAGAGTTCAAGAGGAAGTTAAGTGGTCCACGTAGATATATGGATACTAGAATAATTTGGATGCATTTAGGATGCAGGATAGACAAGGAATTCATCTTATCCCCAAGCTATTTGGATCTGTGGCTACATTTTGGTTCTCATTTTCTACAGTTTTCTGTAGCAAGACTGGCCCCAGCTATAACAGATCATTGTAATAGCTCCATTCATATTACGAGGTTGGGGAGTGAAAAGCAAACAATCTAAACAATGTAAGACAACCACAATTTCTTCAGTTGTTTTTATAGGTTACCCATAAAATTGTGGGCACTTTTCAGGCATAGAAAAAGCATAGGCTTGGGTTTAGATCTTATAAACCAAGACTCCAGCCCAGCAATTCTTGCATTTTCAAAATTCCCATTGACTATAGTACTAGATCCAGGATAAAATGCAGGCATTTCAGGACTGTTTATGGTCTGAGATTAGAGGAAGTGTTTAGAAGAAGAAAAAGCATTAGCTTCTGGGGGACAAAAGGTTTCTGTCCCTTCTGTAAAGATGTACAGTCCAAAAACATGGGACCTGATTTAATCTCGTTGGGGTCTCTTGCCTTTTGATTTGCCATTGATTAGTTAGCAATATCTTTACCCTGCATAGGTTTCCTGTTGTCCATTTCCTTTCATTTGATACATGGTCCAAACTATGATGAAGAAATATTAGGAATAATCAATGTTTATGCCTAACAATGACAACAAAAAGGGTTAAATCAGTCATGGATCCTATTGTTTGATTCTTGAATGATGGGACAACCACACCCATAAGTTAGATAACTTTTGCTTTGAAGTAAGAAAGATTTTCAAAGCATGTGAGTCTGGCTTCATCCTGCTCCCACAAAAGGGAAAGGTTAAAGCTTACGCTTACTTCAGTAGGAGCAAAGGTAGATAAATGATGAGTACGTTTGGGAGCATTCCCTGTTAAGCAATTAGCATGCAGCATTCTGCTGGCCAGATTCAGTGTTTTATCAACTACTGAAATCTTATATGCATTCACTTCACTGAGTGTAGTTGGATCAATTTATATCTGACCTTCTCTTCTGGGAATTCCTAATGGCAGTACTGATGTAGCTATGATGGGCTAAGAATATAGACAAAACTAGTTTTGTATGAAGAGATTATATGGTTTTTATTCCATACTTTCTTGCTGGAAAAAAAAATAAAAATTTTGAGGGCATATGAAATTCCTTTTTCCATTTCAGAACTGAAGGTTGATCCGTATGTCCGAAGGCATGCTTTTTTTTTCTGAGGTATTAGCTGGACTGAAAGAAGACATCATCTTTCTCCATAAACCTAGATATGGAAGTCTCTGCATGACATGATTGTCTGTTGCAGATCTTTCTCAGGAATCTGTCTAGTACAGGACAGATTGTTGTTTTTTTTTCCACTCACTACTCACTGCTGCTAATTTCTGCCCCTTTTCTCATCTTCTTCCCACTTCTGCTCATTCCCATCCATTATGGCTCACTTCCTGTAATCATCATGCTGAACTTGTATTTAACTTTTTCCCTTATTTGGTGGTGTGGGGCCAGCTCCACAAAAGACAAAGAACTCCACGATATCTTTATTATTATGTTTTGACATTTCTTGATTCTCATGTAATTGTAGGCTGAGTTACTTTGATATGGGCCTGATCCAACATCTTATTATTTTATTGTTTTTTATACTGTCAATGTTAAAAGTGCCTTTTTTTTAATTTTAAAGTAACAAACTTTCCTTTTTTTCCATCTTGTTTTGAATAGATTTTATTGTCAGCAGGTCAGGTTAGGTGCTTAGCCATCACTGCTTCTTCTGTCATATCCCAGTGTTGACACTGACTTTTACAGAGGCAGTTGTTCCTGTCTTTGAGCTTTCAGAGAAGTATTTGTATGTGGGTTAGATTTTTTGTCTCACAGTCTTTTTTCTGTCTCTGCTTCTTGTCTTTTTGGTTTGTCTTTGGCTTTTGTCTTTCTTATTTTTTTGGCTCAGCTGTTCAGTAGCAGAGGCAAAGTTATTGTTAGCTCTGGCTGAGAGAAAATACAAGATGGAGATATGCTTCTTTCTTCCATGGTTTAATTTACTGCAAGATCCTCCTGATTTTGAATCCTACCCTGCCTTTTTCAAGCATGAAATTAATCCATCTGAATTACACAGGCAAATTTCCATGTCAGGATACTTCTTTCTTTTTTTTTCTAAGAAAGTTTGCCTGATATTAAGGAAAACATTTGCGAGATACAGAGACATTTTAAAAAGTGGGGTGACCTCATTTTTTGGATAATTTCCTAATGCTTATTTTAAATACATGTCAAGACTCAAAACTGTCTTGACAAAGAAACTCCAAATTAGGTTTACTTGGTTCTCCCTGGCAAGGGTAGATAGTCGGGACTCATTTGGGAAGGTGAGGGTGTGGGGGGTGTTATAATTTAGATATTAGTAACAACAATGTCCACACTGATTAGAAACACAGCATTTTTCTGAATACCACATTCTAGCTTGTGCATTGTTTATAAACCACATGCCAACAGCCTTTGTGCTTTTTAAGCATATGCAATACTATACACTCTTTAGGAAGCACATAGCCAAAGGCTACCAGATGCCTGAACAGTTGCTATTCTATCCACCAAGTGGGATTTCAGATATATTCAGTTTGAAGAATCTTCTGATATCTGCGGGAGTTCCTATAGAAACTTCAGCTTCATGGACATTCTCAGGATTCTTCTGGCTGTCAAGACCACTCAGTGCCTCTCTGGGCATTTCCCAAAAGTGAGGTCTTGATAGACCCTGCTTCTAGTCTACCCCATACACATGAGTGTGGGGTATACTTTAACTATATTTAACTATAGTCAAGGCTTGTGAAGGGCTTGGAGAATTTGCCCCACGAGGAGTGACTGAAGGAACTGGGGATGTTTAGTCTTGGTGAAAGGAGGCTGAGGAGATACCTTATTGCTTTCTTCCAGTATCTGAAAGGTACTTACAGTGAGAGCGGTGTTGGTCTCTTCTCACTGGTCGCAGGTGACAAGATGAGGGTTAAGTTGCACCAGGGTAAGTTTAGGCTGGATATCAGGAAAAACTTCTTTACTGAAAGTGTTGTTAAGCACTGGAATAGGCTCCCCAGACAGGTGGTTGAGTCACCATCCCTGGATGTGTTTAAAAACTGTTTGCATGTGGTGCTCAGAGACATGATGTAGTGGAGGGTTGTTAGAGTTAAGGTAGTGTGGTTAGGTTGTATTTGGACTCAGTGATCTTTAAGGTCTTTTCCAACCTAAACAATTCTCTGATTCTATGATTAGAGAAGCATTTAAACATTTCTCTAAAATCCAAGGATGCTGCAACATGAAAGTTCCCTAATCAAGGATTAAGTTCAAAGAAAAAGCAGTAGTTAAAAGAGCAGGTGGGATGTGAAAGTTATTATGTAGAAGAAAAAAAAAATAGTAACCTTGAAGGAATGTTATAATTTAAACTCAGTTAGTGGCAAATAAGCAAATGGAAAGTACAAAATTATGTAAACAGCCCCTAAACATATAGAGAGTGAAAATGATTTTATTCTACCTGAGTCTTACTACATGCAAAGGCAAACAGGCCTGTGATGTAAAATGTAAATTCTGAACAGTCTTTAAATATTCTGGTCCATAATTCCTGGAGACCAAAGTTGGATTTTTGCAGAGTTCTGCTCTTAATCAGAAATTACAAAGTTCAGGAGAGTACTTTATTAACTGGTATTACTATGGCACAGCTGAAGTGTGAGCTTTGATTCTGCTGACTTCATGGCACACTTGACCTCAAGCTGCAAATGAGTGCCAGCAGGGAGAAGGGTTCTGGTCATTGCAGAAGGAAAAGCAACAGAGGCTGCAAAACCTTCCTAATTTGGGCAAATTAGCTCCTACTAAGCTCCTTGTTGGCACAGTGAGACAGCTACTGGTGCTCAAGCAAGGTTAGGTAAGGTAAGTCTAAATTATACAACCATTCTGTCACGTAGAGAAATGCTGAAATATTTTGAAATTCCTTTAATACTAGTACTTTTATTCACAGTCTGGGATGCTGTATGATCTAATAAAGGTATGGAGTGTGGTCAACACACCAGAGGGATGAGCTGCCACATAGAGGGATCTAGACAGGCTTGAGCAGTGAGCCTAGGTGAACCTCATGAGGTTCAACAAATACAAGTGCAAAGTCTTGCACCTGGGTCGAGGCAACTCCCATTACCAATGCAAACTGAAGGATGAAAGGATTGAGTACAGACCTGCCGAAAAAGACCTGGAGGTACTGGTGGATGGCAAGCTGGACATGAGCCAGCCCTCACAGCTCAGAAAGCCAACCATGTCCTGGGCTGCATCAAAAACAGGGTGAGGGAGGTGATCCTGCCCCTCTACTTCATGCTGGTGAAGTCTTACCTGGAATACTGCATCCAGATGTGGAGTCCTCACTACAGGATAGACATAGACCTGTTAGAGTACACCCGGAGAAGGACCACTAAAATAATTCATGGAATAGAACACCTTTCCTGTGAGGACAGGCTGGGAGAGCTGGCCCTATTCAGCCTGGAGAAGAGAAGGCTGCAAGGTGACCTGAGAGCAGCCTTTCAGTATCTAAAGGGGAGCTACAGAAAAGAAGGAGGCAGACTCTCTAGCAGGTTCTGTGGTGACAGAACAAGGGGAAAAGGTTTCAAGCTCAGAGTGTAGATTTAAGTTGCATATAAGAAAAAAATATTTTACAGTGAGGGTGGTGAGGCACTGCAACAGGTTACCCAGCATTGTGGTGGATGCTGTGTCCCTGGAGACTTTCAAGGTAAGGCTGGATCAAGGCCTGGGAAGCCTGTGGTATCCCTGTTCATTGCAGGGAAGTTGGACTAGATGGCCTTCAGAGGTTCCTTCCAACTCTAAGGATTCCATGATTCTATGATTCTATGATAAAACCAGATTGCAGATCAGTAAAACCATATAATCCTGACTGATGAAATGCTCACAGTAAGGAGATAAAACTCACAAAAAATTCACTCCCCAAAAGAAGACCAACATATCTTCAAGATCCCACTTTGAAAACTTTCCTCTTGAACATCCTGGTAGTCATAGGAAAAGTAGTGAAACTGCTTCTGCACTCAGGAGAGTACAGCGCTGGATCATTTACAGAGTAGGGCACGAGAGTATGGAGAGCAGCTCCCTGAAATGGGAGTGAGTGGTGTGCCTTGGTAGCAAAAAGGGCCACCAGACCCAGCACTGCCAGCTGGGCGAGGGGAGGGATTGTTGCACTTTGTTCTCCACTGCAGTTTCACCTTGAGAACTGGGTGCATGTTTGGGCATCGCAATATAAGGATGTAAAGCTACTATACAGTGTTCAAAGGAGGGATATGAAGATGGAGAAGGGTCTAGAGGGCAAGGGGTGTGAGGAGCGGCTGAAGTCCCTGGATTTGCTTAGCTCAGAGCAGAGGAGCTGAGGGGAGGCCTGATGGCGGCTGCAGCTCCTCACAGGGAGTGGAGGGCAGCGCTGAGCTCTGCTGTGTGTGACAGCGACCGGGAACGGCATGGAGCTGTGTCAGGGGAGGGCAGCTGGGGGTGAGGGACAGGGGCTGCACCACAGAGCAGTGGGCAGAATGCCCAGGGCTGTGGGCATGGCACTGAGCTGCCAGAGTTCAAGGAGCTCTCAGACTTATGACTTAATTTTTAGATAGGTCCGTGGGTCCCTTTCAACTCAGGATATTCCATGATTATATGATTCTATGGATATGAAATGCTGTTTCTGAAATCCCTTGCAGAGCAGTGAATTGATGAGGAAGATAAGTCTTTTTATTGCGAAACACACATAATTTTCAGCATTCCACTCTGAAGGAATGAGAAACAAATTTAATAGACTAAGTGGGCAATTAGTACCTCTGCAGTAGAAACCTTGTGCAGTCCAGTGATTGGTTTTGGGATATGTTTTTCCAGGCAAAAGCTGAACTTCTGGGGATAAGTTTCTCCAGGCAAAATCCAAACAGTGTTGATAAAGCTAAGTTCATCATTTGAGAAAGACCAGCAACATTTTACCTTTATGGATGATGGGCTAGGATCTGCTAGAACACAAAATATATCCCTTATTAAATATATCTATATATACATTGCAACTTAGTTTACTGTCTTTTTCAAGCAACATCAGAAAACAACATGCCTCTGAGAGAAAAGAACCACTGTCCAAAGAAGAGAATACTTCTGTAGGACTTGGAGTCGCTAGCCAAATATGACCATAGTCAATATGATTCCATGTGCACTTCACAGTTAAGAAATCTCATTGAAAGTTCAAGGGACTGGATTAAATTCCTCTTGGATTTCCTGTGATAATCTCAGTTGGATCATCTGCTCTTACGTGTTAGAGCTCAACAATGTCTGATTCTGTTAAGGAAAAATGACATTTATTAGACACAACTTTCCTTCAAAGACCTTCCTCATCTGGCTGGGAAAACATGTTAAAAAGGCTGTCTTGCAGCTAAAAAGAACTTTGTATAGAGAACAACAACCACAAAAAAAAAATAAAAAAAAATAGTATCAGACAGGAAAGAATGGAATGCATAAGCCTTTTACATTAAAATATATATATATATTCATTTCTCTCTGTATTCATTAGAGTTCATTTAGCTTACACTGTGATTTTAGTTTCCTGCTTTGCATTGCTTCAGGATCTGGTTTGAAGCACTGTATATCCAAATTATCCAAATTTTTACCAGAACTCTCAGGAGAAGATGCTCTGAATACTCATTTCCAGGAGGTGTACGCCAGTCTGAGGGATTACAAAATGTAATTTGGTAAATCTTAAAAGTAAGAGACCTTGGATATAGGCTTTTATTTCAGAAGACTTGCTTTGTGGATACTGAAGGATATGTAAATACTAGTCAAATGGACTTGTACCTTTGGATAGAAGAGCTATTCTTTGCATTTACTCTTTGTATTTTTATTTGCTTTCTACATTCACTATTTTTAAGAACATCTGTGGTTTAGGAATGGAGCTTGTATGCTTCTTGTGTTAAAATTTAAGTAGACAAGTACTAAATACTCAGCTAATAGAGATCATCCAACTCTGCCCGATATTAAATTTACTTAGTTAATGGTCCGGTCTGGTCTGTGTAAGTCAGTGGAAGTTTTGGTGTTGAATGTAGTGGGCCAAATTTAACTCAATTTTATAAATATTTCAACAACTGTATTTCAAAATTGTGACCTTGGTAAACACTTTGAAACTACTTGATAAAGGAAATGAGCTTGTGATGTATTTTTTCCGTGTGGTGAATGTAGTACATTGTCCTTTTGTTTGGTTAGTCTGTTTTTACAGAGTACTTGTGGATCTTGAGAAGTCCATAAATTTGAGTAGTCTGGTAGCTATGCAAATGTAATGATCTCTTTTGGACCAGAGTTCTTTGTTTTCTCCATCCGTAATCCAGAGGTTCTCCTATAAGGATTTACCTATACATCAGAGACAAGGGTTGTTAGTTCGGTCAGTTAGCAGATGTGTATTTTACTGGAGTTAAGTCTCTGACAGTGATCTGCAATGACTCAAACACCAGTACAGAAGAAAGTTTGTGCTGTCTTTCCTGAAAGAACCCTTTTCTGATTTTTGTAGGTTTCATCCAAAACTCAATAAGAGAACTCTTCAGTTCCATTAGAGAGGGAGAAACATTTCCAAGAAAAAGGAAAATTTGAATATCTGCATTTTCAGCAGTGACTAGTATTGGTTATTTCTCAGTTTTGAAATTCACAAACAGAGAATTCAAAGGAAACTTTGGAAGAAAATCCAAATGAGAAGGGGCCCCAGTTTCAGGTTGTTGGTACTTTCTGCATTTTAAACTCCTCTTTTGAAGTATATCCAGGCAGGCATCTGAATCACTAGTCATTTTAGAATTCTCAGGCTCATTCTTTTATTTATTCCTCATCTTTTTCTCTTTTCCTCTTCCCTTTTGTATTAAGGTCAAATCCTGCTTCTCCTAATGCCAATAATAAAAGTCCTATTGATTTCAACATGAGCAGGAAATATGCAGTTTGCTATTTACCACAACCACCACAATGAATCTCTGGGAAGAATTCATTTATATTCATTCCAACAATGCCATGAAAAATGGGCTTTTGCTATTTTATCGCATCCAAACTGTTGCTCTAACTCTAACATCCTAGCTGTTGCTAACAAGTCAGTGATGATTTGTAAACCAACAATTTATGGTAACCACATTCCATCCCCATTATGATGTGTGGTTTGGAAATGGAAAAGTAATCAAGACCTCCTGTTAGGAGACTTTATTTCAGTTGAATGTTTCTGTAAATAAAAGCATGTTTAAAGGATCATTGCTATATGTTTCTAACTCCAAATTGTTCATTTGATCTAGGCCCCATCTACACTCCTAATTCTGCCAGGCTCTGTCTGTCAGGAATGTGAGATCTCCAACAGTGGCATGAACATTTTGGCAAAATTGTTTCCATCAATGTAAGTATTTTCACTCACTTGGATAGGTTTACTGGACTTGAACAACAGTTTAGTTTCTTGGAGAGAGCTGTGTCCATTCCTTGGAATACTTTATCATACTTTATCAGCAGACTATAAGGGTACAATGACATAAATAAAGACCTCCTACTACAGTTACAGTAATAGATGAAGAATTATAGTCAGACCATGGTATGTAGTAATGCCCTTGGGAACTAAGAGCCTGTGTTGTTTTGTGCAACACTTTGTCTTGGTTGTAAGGATTGTGGGCAATCCCTATGATGCTAAGAATGGTTTTCCAGTGCTTTGCTGGGAGACCTAGAATTACTGATAAAAAGACTCAAACAAGATTTTTGTCCCAGTACAAGGCTCTGGTACCAAATAATACTTGAAAATATTATTTGGATCCCTTTGACACTAATACACTCTATCCTTCCTATATAGAAAGCCTAGCAACCTGGGTTTGAGGATAGAGGTACTATTTCTGGTAGCGTGCTGAGGGGAGACATCAAATTAAGGAGTCTGTTGAGTGTTTAATTTACATATCCCAATATTGATGACAATTCACTGAGGAAAAGCAGTCAAATTGTGTCATTGTAAAAGCTTTGATTTTTTTATTGAATGAAAACCTGACTGCTAAAAATCACTCACAGACTTTTACTTTATGAAACTTTATAAGGTGTTATTTATCTTGTCTATATTGTAATCTATAATGTAATCTATATATCTATAATGTAACCTATGTAATCTATTGTAATCTATACTGTAAAAAGAATAATTGTATATTCTGCCATCAAGTAACTTTCTAAGTAGCAATGAGCACAACATCAATGTGAAGTGCCTTTTTTTAAGGCCATTTTGCTCTCTTTTGTATGATAGACTGAAAAGTAAAACACAAATCCTTTCAAGAAAGCTCACTCACCATGGGAAACTACAGTCACTGATCCATGATACAAAGTACTCATGGGCTAATCTCTAGCTTTATGTGTTCTTTTCTACTCCTGGTGTTCTGTTGCAAGCATAATATCTTCTTGTTTGTGGCAGCACAACTGTTCATGAGTCTGTGTTGTGAACCAGACCTCTGAAATTTGTCTTTAAAACAAAACAAACAAACAAACAAACAAACAAAAGTGTTATGTGTGAAGGAAAGAAGAATGTTGTATTTGTGTCTTGGTCATTCACAGTTATGCTGCAAGGTACAATAGGCAACTGTGAGCAGTGGAAAGTGCAGGGAAGTTGTAGATGAGACTGTAGGAAGCCAGTAATGTTGTTGCCAAGGCAAAACTATAATGTAATGTAGATTTAGAAATAGCCTAAAAGTTTTGCTAAAGAGATGACCAAGATATTGTCCTACAAGCTGCTAGATATAGATTCTGCTGGGTCTGGAAATGTATCATACATATGTACCACCATATGTACCATACATGTACCATACATTGTTCTCCTGTCTGAGAGGCAATCAACTTTTATGTTAGGGGCAACTGCAACCTAAATGACTTCTTCATCCTTCAGTAGCATTTGATATTGGCTTGCTTCTTCAGTTCTGGAAACAAGGCAAAATCTCAAAGATGTGTTACATTATTTTATTCTTCATTCTTTCCATTTCTTCCTTTCGTTCTTCAAATAGATCTCTGTAGCTCTTCTTTTTTATTTGTACAAATATCTTTTATATGTGTCTTCGTTCTAATATGTCACGCTGTTATTAAAAAAAAAAAAAAAAAGTTAAAAAGTTAACAAAAGGAAGAACAATATCAACGTTTGTCCAGTAGTGGGAGTCTGTCAGGTATCTAACTGGTCCAAAGTTGAGCTAGCCACCATCTTTACACTAATGTTAATACTGCGCTACCACCTCGTGGACAAAATGTAAATAACACAGAGCTGCTCTGCTCTCGAGCCCTATGAAGTACGGCGCTGCTTAAGGTGGCTGGGACAATACAGACTAAGTGCTTCAAACTGAGTCATTTCAGGATCCCAAAAGCTAACACAAGTCAGATTATGGAAATTTACCGGAGCTCTGAAGTGCCATGGCAGATGGAGGATACCCCTCAATGTGATATGACAATCTATTTCTCTTCCAGGATATAGAGAGAGCAAGTAGTAATGAAATCACGTCATTGTGATACTACTATACTATATACTAGTAGATATACTATATGCTAGTATACTAGTCTATATAGCAACTCCTCTGCCTGCTCTCAACTGCAACCATCAGGGCTGCCTGCAGCTTGATTGTCTTCCAAGCACTAGCTCATATAAAAAGTCATTTGGCAGTGTATCATGTTGTAGTCCCAAACGCTTAGGTTTTATCACCAGGTGCTGAGATTATAGCAGCTCTCTTTCATTTCAGTTCTATTGATTAGGTATTGAACATTAGCACCTCAATGTTCAGTTACTAAACATGTTGCTAATAACAATTATTCTGATTTCCTTCTGTTTCTTCTCTCTCATCCTCTAAATTTTCATAAGAGAGTTTAAGTGGATTTTTTTCCAAGCCCAAGAATTGTCCATCTAGACATGTAGCCAAAATGGAAGGAGGTATCCTGCATGAATAAAATAAGGAGCTTCTGACAAATCTAAAACATTCAAAAAAGGAACATGTAAGAGGTGGAATCAACATCAGGAAACCGCATTTGGAGTGTTAGTAAAAGCACGATGACAGAGCAGAGAAGGTCTGTTGAAATGGTTTAGAAATCAGAGTTTTTTATACACAGGAAGACATTGAGAGAGTTGTGACTGTTCAGCCTGGAAAAGGTAATGTTCACCTGGAACTTACCAATGTGTAGAAATATCTGATGTGAAGGGTAGAGAAGATAGACATTTTTTCATTACTACCTTCTGAAAGGGCATGAGGCAATGAGCACAAAATGAAATAGAAGAAAGACGAAAGTGTTACTGTGAGAGTGTTCAAACACAATAACAAGCTGCCCAGAGAGGTTGCTAGATTCTCTGCCCTTGAAGATATTCAAAACCTAACTGGCCATTTATTGAGCAACATAGAATAATAGAATCATTAAGGTTGGAAAAGAGCTCTAAGGTCATCCAGTCCAACCATTCACCGACCACAAATATCACCCACTAAACCATGTCCCTAACTACAACATCTATCCTTTCCTTAAACACCTCCAGGGAGTATGACTTTACCACACCCCTGGGCAAGCCATTCCAATGCCTAACTACTATTTCTAAGAATAAAATTCTCCTAATATCCAACCTGAACCTTCCCTGGACCAACTTGTGTCTATTCCCTCTCGTCCTGATGTTCTAGTTGACCCTATTCTCTTTGAGATGATGGACTGGACAATCTCCTGCGGTACCTTCCAACCTCATTGTGATTCTGTTCAGCAGCTTCTTCATCATCCCAGACATTGATCTCACTGTTTCCTTTTTGGCAGAGAGGAAAATCTTTTCTACCTTTTGATTCTGCCTTCAGAATAATGTCCTGCCTGTGGGTACTGTGGGGCATGAATGACTCCTTATACTCTCTTTAGCAGTTTTCCCCTCTGTCTCCTTTTCCCAAAGAAGCAATTGAAGCATTACAGCTCCCTTTCTGACCCCAGCCAGTCCATCTAATGGAGAGATGGGAAAGAGTATCTATCTTTTTTGCTGCGGCAAAAACACAAGCTAAGCTTAGGGATAGTGGGCAGCAAACGCACTATAGGAGCTTTTCTGGTTCAGCGCCATGACTAGATCCCTCATCACTTGATCTGCCTCAAGCATACTAAAATTGTTGCACAGGTCTATCAGAAATACAGGACTCTCTCCTACTTCTGTTCGTCTGTTGTCCCTTTGCTCCTCAGGAATCTAAGCCAGGTTGAAGTGCAACAGGACAGACCAGTACTGTGACTTGGCCATGGAGAAATGAATACTGTACCAAAGAATTTACTCTTAGATATGTATTAATTCCATTTACTGAGATCTTAACAGTGAAGGATATTCATGCACATTGAAAATAACAACTTCTTTACTAGGGATGGAAGTCTGTTAATGCAACAAAGAAATAAATGTGCTTATCTCCGAAGATAAATTTCTTGCAATATATTCTGTGATGATGAATGAAGAATTCAGAGAAAAACAGTTCTTGTTGGTTTTTATTAGTTCTCCTACCTATGGGACTACATTCTTCATCATTTTTACAAGTAAGGAAGAATGGGACCTGGTTTAGTGGGCATGGTGATGAAGAGTCAGTGGTTGGACTTTGTGGCCTTTTCCAAATTTAATAATTCTATGATTCTAAACTGGACTTACATTAAGGAAAAAAAAAAACAACAAACAACTCTCCCTGCTTTTTATTTCCTAAGTTATGCAATTTATTTTCCTCTCTCTTGCAGACAAATATAGTTGGAATTCCATAATCTCAAAACTGATATATTAGAAAGCTCTAAATCTGAAATTTCTTTCCTGGATTCTCACTCAATGTACCAGGCTATGATACTCAGTTTGGCAGTAGCCTAAGATAGTTCTACTGCAAATGATGGAGTAGTACTGTTTTATTTTATCTTGTGATATGGAACTAAACCATCAGAGGGAACCATACTGAGTCTAGCAGCCCTTTCAATAGCTCTTAGTTTCTTCATCTCTTGACCAACATCTAGAGGCTTTAGTAAACTAGTGGAATGTGAAGAACAATTTGCAGAAATTAATAAAGATTTTATTACAGCCCATCTTTGTGAGTTAAGTAGTAAAGAATGAGGAACTGTGAAATTTTTGTGTAAAGACTTAATTGTCTGTTTGCTTTATGTTTTCAGTCTGATTCTTGTACAAATAGAGATGACAAGGCAATAGGAAAGTCAGTTTTCTTCTTTTGTTTCTTCTTTTTTTGTTGTTCAGTTCATTGCTTTGATTTTGTTATTATTGTTTGTTTAAGTTTTTCTTGAACTCCATTAAGGCAAGGAAAATAGCATTGCAGAAAGTAATGGCATAACAAGAAAATGTGCTTGGATGATTTACCCACATCCCAAGCAAGCTATATCACCATAAACTTACTATTATATCAGTGATGGGGTGAAATTATTACTAAACTGGGTATGAACTTAGTACCCAGTATGGGTACTAAGCTGTCTAAAATCAAGCCCATGCTGGTTATGTTGATTTGCTTCTTATCCAGGGATGAAGACTGGTAATTTTAAAAAAGTTACAACTGACAAGTCTTATTTAGGAAACTCCTTCCTTCTCAAGCTCCCTATAGCTAACACAGTATTTCATATATGGAGCTAAAATTTGGATTTGGTTGCAAAGCCTGCCTTTGTAGGACACTAGAGACTCAAGATTTGAGTGAAATCATTTTGTTTACTTAGATTTAAACCAAGAAATGTGAACTAATACAAGTGTAAGAACAAAACTGAAATGTCTAAAGTACAAGACTTAAACACTGTACAAAATTCATATCATCATCCAACACACATTCCATTTCTAACCCATCAGTTTTGGGATTCATTCAGGAAATACTTAAAAACAGTCTTTTTTTTTTTTTATGAGTTCTATTGAGAATGTTTCTAACACTTGTACAAAACCTAATGATGATTGTCTGTTTTGTCTTGTGAGATATTTTTGAAATACAGTATTTGTTAATTAACAAGTTAATAGATATTTTTCTTCTGTGACTTACTTTAATTGTCTGTTTATTGCCAGAAAATTTAAATGTGCCAGTCTACCACTTCAAGGAATATTTCAATAGTAATGATAATTGCTGGGGTTTTTTCCCCCTCTGTCAGTAAATATGAGAGTAATAAATGCAGCACAGAAATATGACTGTAAATTGATCCTTTATTTTTATTTCCACATTTTAATGATTAGTCTGTTCAACAGGAATTTTGCTATTGATTCAGAATTTATGACTGGGATCAGTCAAACTGGCTTTACCAAATTCAAAAGCATATCCAGGGCTTCAGTAACAGCAGAAGTAGGCCTTGTAATTGTTAGAAAATTGTTTCAAACTGTCCAATTCTGGTATTGTCCTTCCAGACTAGAGGGTTTTTTCGATCTACTTTACCTGACAGGCATTATGTGCTATGTTTTATAGTTAGTAGTTTATGTTCAAATCTGCCCTGAATAATTTTGTGAAAGATATGCCTTGAAGATAAACAATACTAATTGTGGATAGTAGTAGAAATCTGTTATGCATACATCAGATGATAACTATCACCTCTTTTATCCAAATGTAACCATTTTGCTAGGTCAGGTTTCTTCAGCAAGGGCCAAGTTTAAGATTAAGAGGGTCTATTTTTTTGCTTAAGGACCTTCCAAAACTCTGAGAAAGTAATAGTAAGGTTTATTGAGTTCAGTGAGAAAATTTTCCCGATTTTCAAGCACAAGTCAAAGGGATCAGCAATCGGCATTTAGAATAAAGGGAGGAAAGAAAAGTCATGACAAAATAGTTAAGCAGGGTGGAGAGCAGTACCTTGCGTAAAACTATAGCAATAACAAATTTACAGTCTTCTGCAGAAGAGGCACTACTTCAGTGTTTTCTTTTCCCTTCTAAGGTAGCCTTCATTCAAAATTTAGGGTTCTTGGGTCTTGTACGGCAGCAGTGCCTCCTGGGCAGTTTCTACTTTCTCATATACCATGTAAAACTCTCTTTTCCAAAAACCGAAGAACCCTTTTCTATTTTCTGACCTTTGTACCACATCTTGAAAGCAAATATCTTAGATAAGGCTAATACAGCTGAAAATTCTTAGGTGACCTTAACTTGTCTACACTCTTGCTTCCTTTTAAGTGGAATATTTTTTTTCCTCAAATATATGAAACAACACATGCAAAATAAACATATTTTTGGGTTTATCCATCAGCCCTTTCCATTTACTGTTCCTTTGCTCTCCCAGTTGTCAGCCACACTCATCTTCTAGTTTGGCTTTCTTTCCCCTGAGGAATTCTTGTGGTGGGAGAAGTTGCCAGAGATTTGCTTTCACTTTGGGCCTTAGCCACTAGTATTACCCAAAGCTAATGTATATATAATATGGTACAGACAGTAACCTTTCTACCAGCTTCTGACCATGCACCAGGTGGGGAATGCTGCAAAGTAATGTCCTCCAAGCAAATCTAAAAAGCCACATATCAACTTCTGTTTAGTGGTGAGGTGACATTACAAGAGATGTATGTCTATACCCTCTATTTCTTTGCCAGTTGTAATTTTTCCATGCAGTAGAATATCTACTGAAGCAGATGCCAGAGAACCTTCTGTTTTTTTCAGTAAGGCAAGGCTACAAGGGGGGTTTTCTTAGTTTTATTTTCTGTCTCCAACAGTCATGGAACACTTCTGTCTGTGATTAACTGATGGCCACAATTTGCTGGGTAAGTTGTGGCATTTCAGTGACTGCTGTAAAATGATCTTCATGTGAGTAGCTATACAATGAAAAATACCATGTTTTAAGTTTCTTCAGGATTACACTATCATTTCTGCGGAATTTTGCTTTTTTTAAATTGTTTGTTTATTTTCCTCCTCCTTCATGAGTCAGCAGAGGCAAGGGAGACTGAGTGAAATGTAGTCGTTCCTTTCTGAGAAGGACTTCTGTATGTTTGTTTGATTGATTCTGTGATTTCTCTAATTGGTTAAGTATGGTTTTATGTTCATCAGGTAGTAGAAAAGTTGAAATGTTAAAGGAGCCAGAGGGAAATGATTGAGAAGGTCTTTCGGAGGAAGACAGTTCTGCCTTGTAATACAATACTGTTTCTCATGGGAGTGGGTGGGAGGCCTGCCTAAATTTCCTCTTCCTGTCCTGCCAAATTCCCCAAATTGCATAACTGTATTCTCCCTACACAGTGGTACCCTTGGCATCCCTAGAAAATCTGCAGGGAAGCAGGGAAACAGCTGGAGGCTTGAGAGTAGACCAAAATTGGTAGAGGTCAGACTTGATTAGGCAAAAAAAACGAACAAACCCACAAACTGAATTTACTAACTCTCCCATGTATAACTCAACAACACAATACAGATTAAATAACATACACTATTTTGTTCTAAATACACTCCATCTAGGAAAAATAAGTTTATCGGGATAAGCAAAGGACCCATGGGGAGTTCATCAGTTCAGTTTCAAGTCACAGGATGTGTTTTACTTGGCTTTGGAGCCTTCTTGTGCAAGATTAATGTGAAACTGCTGAAATGCAAACTGACAAAAAGACATATTTTTACTGGTTGGTGCTTTTTCCTCTGCCATTATTTTCATTGGGAAGCCTCATCAGTACTCTCACATCACCCCCACCTTAGACTGACAAGAGTATGAGGTACTTCTTGGCTTCTGTGAGAAAATGAAAAAATGGCTGTTGGAAGAGCAACCTGACCAGCATATCTTATAAGGATGTAACCCTGAAGGCTTTTGTTTTGTCACTACACTGAATAAGAAGAGAAGAATTTGAACCGAATTAGAGAAAAGCATCAAGTATGGTTATCCAGCGGTAAGGTTTGCCCTAGTAAAGAAAGAAAGATGCCTCCTTTGGAAAAAAATATTTTTGTTTTTTAATATTTTAAGTAGTGAAATTCATTACTTTTGAAACTTCATTAAGCTGTGCTGGAGCCTATCCTAGCCATGTGTTCAGACTGACTATCACTAAGAGAATAAAAAAGCAAGTATACCCATAGAAGTTTTGTTAATCCTGCTCTGATTATCAGCATACAGCACTTTACTAGGCTCTGTACTGTTGTTGGGATTATTTGAGAGATCAGGTACTACTCAGCATGTGTAATGACTGGAGAATCTGGCTCCAAATGGTTTCTTTTCTCTCATTGCTACAGGAACTGGAAAAGGCAAGGATGTGTGGGCGGGCCTGGAGTTCCTCCAAGGAAAGTGTGAGGCCTTGGGCAAAACAAATCCGTCAGGTCTCTCATTTCTTCCAAATATAGGTCTGTTCTGAGCAATAGCCAAACTCAAGTATAAAATCCACATTCAACTGTTTCCGAGGGAATACATGAAAAAGACCCTATGGCCTACAGAATCCATCTATAGAAAATATTTTGTTAGCTCTTTTGCTCTGGCATTATCTACCACTTAAAAAGAAAAAAAGGGAAAACACACAAAGGTGGTGCAAGTTTCAATTTGAAATGTAACGTAACTGGTTGATGAAAATAATATTTCTAAAAACAATCTGTTGTCAGCTATCAAGCATTTTTGCCTATGTACCATTTGGCAGCAAATACACAGATAAATTATTACAATATGTAACCAAACATTGCTCTGAAGAAAAACGGTATTTGTAAGTGTGCAAAAGCAGGATAAGTAGAATTAAATCCATAAAAGAATATTGAGAGATCATCATATATCACAGCAGAAATGTACCAAAAGCAAAGGAACCCACTTCAGCCGGTCCCTGTCTGAATCTCTAGCAAAATAGGCTTTACAATACAAAAATACTTTCCTGAAGTAGAATAGAAAAATCCTGGGCTTCAATGAAAAAGAAAGAACTTGAAATGTTCCTGCTGTTTAGACAAATTTGTTAGGTATCACATTTTAATAAAATGGATCCACTGCAGCATCTTCACAGATCTTGAATTCTCTGTTAGAGCCCATGAAAGAATTTTCTGGAGTGCTTATGGACATGAAGATTTAAGTGACAAAATCCCATTAACCCAGTCCCAACAAGGGAGTTTCTGTAGAGCCTGGCACACTGACAAATTACAGTGAGATAAGCTCTGTATGAAATAACAGCATGTGAATTGCTCTGCTGTAACTTTCTGTGTACATGCTTTTATTCCATGGTGACCCGTTAAGGCAGAGTTGATGACTCCTCTTCCGAGAGCCAAACCACCTCACATTTACATCAGAGTTCAGGCCATGTATACTGTCAGTGGATAACAGTGAGCAAACTGTAAGCTTGCTGTCTGCCTTAACCTAAATACACTTTTGAAAATACAAGCAAGGTTTCTTAGCTGCACAGTATAAGTCTACATTGACAGCTATGGAATATTGTCACCCAGCTTCAGGCCTGAGATCCATTTAGCTCCTGTTTATGCCATCACTTGTAACCTGTTTCAACATTACTGCTAAGCAAAGAGGGAATCTTCCCGGGCATGAGCTTACTCTTCTTTTCCTAAATTAGTCACTATCTGTGAACAGTGGAAGATGGAAATGAAAGGACAATTAAAGGATTGTTTCTGCGAAATGTGACCCACAGAATGTAAATCAATTTCAGGCACCTCTGTGAAAGAGACTAGAGTGGGAGGCAATATGAGTTGCAGCACATACCTGCAAATTCATATCAAAGCTATATTGCTTCTGGTGTTTGATCTTAGAATGTATTGATGTTTAGTACCTTTGTAATTTTGATTATTATTGAAATCATTGTAACGCCAAAAAAACAAACAAACAAATAAAAAAAAAAAGTCAAACACAAACATATTTGAAGGCATCCAGAACTGTCTGAATCCCATGAAAAATTAGTGAGACGTCTTTTCTTGTGGGCTTCTTTGAAGGTTTTTCTCTACATCCATGTTTTTATTCTTCTGAATCTTAATTTCCTTTTCAAATTGAACAGGTATGTTATAGCGCCGGAGTATCACGGTCCTCAGAGTTTCTATCTTTTCTGTCCTTTTTTAGTCCATGGACACATACTCTGTGATCTTAAATACGACAGAAAATTATTTAGCCACATTTGAACTAAATAAGATGACTGCTGAAAAAATAAACGACAAGAAGATATATAAGGTCTGACTTATAAACTCTTGTATTTGTACATTGTAAGAGAACCATTCAGAGATTATTAGCACAATAGCTCATCATAATTGCTAGCAGAAATGAGCTAGCTGCAAGGACTGCAGGCAGGTAGCCAGCCCAAAAGGTTGTGATCATGTTATTTAAGCAAGAAGAGACTTTGTGACTGAAGAGTCACTGTGCTACTTTGTGATAAATAACTTCACAAGGAGACAAATAACTCCAAAAGGTGAATAAAAAACTTACAATTAAAATAAGAGATAAATAAACAAACAGCTGCAGCTCGTACCACCTACCAGAAATTGGAGTAATTTGGTGTTGTTTGCCATTGAAGCATATTCAATAGGAACTCATTAATGTGGCTAAGTCAGCAGCCTGTTTGAAATTTCAAATTACAGTGAAAAGATTTGCTTGACAGAGCTGTTTGTGGGATGAAGATTTTAGCATGCAGCTACAACTTCACTAAATTTTCAAATTCTGGAACTGCCTACATATGTATCAGTGCCAGGTGAGAAGTACTGCTGCAGTTTTAGGAGAGGTTTTCAAGGGACAGGCGGAGGTTTTTCAGGTCCTCTTTCAGTCGACTGACTTCCCTCTTGACTTTCTGTAGTGTATCCAGAACCTCTATGCTGTTGGTGAATGGGTCGTAGCACAGAGAAAAAGGCTTCTTGATCTTCACTGAATAGTTTCTGTGAGGAAAGAAGACAGATTTGCTAGTTCAAAAACTATTTCACTACATGCAGGACCTAGTTTATCAGTATGTAGGCACTGATTTCTCAGGCTGACTGTGGTTGCTGTGACATCTTCCTTACTGTCACTCCTTAAAGTTTTCTGGTGCAGTATATCCTCCCTGCAGCTGAAGTGTTTTGCAGCCCAGAAGATCTGCATTGCCTGCTTTTTCAGTGTGGCTGGCTCAGATCCTTCTGCACTCTTACAGCTCTACGTTAACACAGTTCAGAGTTATTACAACCACAAGCTACAGGAATGCAGAAACACAGCATGTCTGCTGCCTTCACTTCCAAGAAATAACCTGAAGTAGCTCTTACTGCTTAAAATCTTAAAAATCTATCCATACTAGGCATCCTGGGCTATTTTGCCATCTGCATGAAAAGAAAAAAAGAACACAAAACCCAACAGCACCCACAATTGCTTGCCATTTTTGACAATGTTTCCATTAAGTACAGGCTGATAGGAACCCCCTGTACTGATGTTGCCTTATGTTTTTCGTTCTGACAGATTCTTGAGTCTTCTGTTATTTTGAGCTTTGGCTGAGCAACTATCTTGAAAAAACATATGAAAAAGCTTTAAGTCTGACTATGGTGTATTCTTTGTCCTTTTAAGTTCTTTTCAGGTCTGCCTGAGTCAAAAGCTCTTGAAAGTCTCTCTTCTGCCAGTGAGTTCTCAGCTGTGTTTTTACAGTGCCAAGACAATAACTAAATCTGAACCCTCAGATTTAAGATGAGGAGCCTAATTTGTTATTGCTATAACCCCAGCAGACAACGCTTCAGGGCAGGAGGTGGGGGGAGCTGGGAAGAAGTCTGGCCCGAGATCTCCTCCCCTAATAAATTCCTCATTTCAACTCCTGCATGCTTCCCAGTAGCTCCACAACCAGCCTCCTGCCTCCAGCCAGAATTGGTCTTGTTGTTCTAACTGTTGGAAATGGAGGCTCAGAATTTAAACTCTGCTTCCTTTAAAAAAAAAAAAAAAAAAAAAAGGCAAAAAACAAAAGCCCTTGTTACATAACACAGTCACAGAATTGCATTTAGAAGCACCTAATGTGAAATAATATTATTTAGGTTGCAGTTGGCTACTTAGTAGAAATTAGATTGCCTGTGAATGCTGAGTCTGCATTCTTGTGCAGATATAATCAGAGGAGAAAGGCAATCTTGCTTTTAAGCCCCCCGCTGATCCATGTTAATTCCTGATCCTACTATAAATTTTCCGTGTGACCTTGGGTAAGTCAGTTCGTCATGATTTCCCATTTGTCTGGAATAATACAGAGGCACCCTTCAGAAGCTGCTAAGATGAGGCACTGTAAGATGAAGGATGGGTAAGGGCATAGGAATACATAGCTATGATTTCCTATGAAGCTTTTCTCAGTTAAACATTGTCACGTATATCTTCACTCTAAGAAAATCACTGTGCAGAAACAAACAATAAGATAGCCTAGCACAGTTATTACAGTAGTGGTAGTTGTATTTATGATTAGGATTTAAGCTCGCGTGTCCCCTTCAGTGAAATTACTTACTGGAGTTTGGCCTTGGCATCCTCAAAATTTTCTGCTATGAAATAGACAGGCTGGAAGGCTTGATCCTGATAGGGGTGAACTGCAGTCACTTCTGGGTCAAAGGGCTTGTACTCTGGCTCGTTTGATAAAGCATACTTGTAACAGAAATAACAAAGGTTAGAATAGATGATTGTACACAGCAAGAATTACTGCCTACTGAGCTGTGAAACACTCATTGTGCAATAGTTAAAGGTAGCATCACATCAATTCCTGTTCTTTCACCAGTGAAAGCAGTTTCTCATAAATAGCAGTTAGTAACAATTAAAAGTTCTGTTTTGTTCTGTTTGAATAGAATGAGAGAGAGAGATTTCCCCTATTACAGCACTGTAATGATTTGGTACCACAGTCATGTTCTCAGATAGGAAGGAGGAACTCTATGCTATGCCCCAGAATATTAGTCTCTAACAAACAACAAACAAACAAACAAACAAACAAACAAACAAAAATTGTCTCAGTATCATGCTGCTGTTTTAAACCAATATCACAGAAGAATCATGGTACTGCACAGCATGTTTTGAGTTCCCCAGACCATGTTACAAAGTCCACATTTCCTACTGCACAGAAGAATAAGTGGGATGCTCTTGGCATTTTCAGCACAGCTCCCATGCCAGTTAAGCACTCTTCAAGTTTTCCCAACACTCAAGACATAAATATACATGGTATTCCATGTGTGTGTTTGGAGCACACACAGTTTTTTCTAAAAGTTCTGCTCAGGTTCTTCTGAACCCAAGGCAAGCTTAAAACCAGCTCACTTCCAGTGCCATTTGGACTGCACTACAGATGTGGCTAACGCTGGTTTGGCCTCCAGGGAGCAGGATAGTGAGTGCAGTGTCCACTTGAGTTAAATGTTCTTGATAACGACAAAAAAAAAGTCAACTCTGGTCAAAGGCAAGAACTTTCTTCACATCCTCAGCCTGGACAGAGGGCTCCCATCTAATTAGGGACAGTCTTTTTGTAGCAGTCCATTTTTGCTGGCTGCCTGCTTGTCTTCTTCTCTGCTTCTCCAGTCTTCAGAAGGCTCCTTTCACTATTTCATAATGCAAATGCCAGCTCCCATGGTACTTGTAAAGAGCTGGTAAGACTGGGTGACGCTTTTCAAGACTTTATTGAGACAGTCCCCTTAAGCACATTTTTGCATATTTCACTGAACTGAGTCTGAACTCTCCACCATTGGAGGCCTGCCTCAACAAGTAGGCCAATTTGCTGCAGAACTGGTGCAGGAATTTGTATACACTTAAATAAATAAATAAATAAATAAATAAATAAAAATTAAAAAAAAAAAGATCAAGAATATAAAACACTAAAAGATGGCATTTTTCCTGTTCTTCATTCGCAGCGTGTAATTGAAGAATAAACCTTGGAGAGCACTCATACAGTCTAAGATGGATGATATACACAAACATAAGGCTGCTCTTATAATCTTAGAAACCCAGGGGACTAATGGGAAAAGATTTTAGAAACTCAAAACCTCACAGGGGTCCCGCTATGCTGTCAGTATTGAAGCAGAGATGAAATCCCATTGATTTTTGTGGAAGTTCTGCTTGAAACCGGATGGCCTGAAAGGCCTCTACAAGTTAAGTACTTGTTGTGCTGCAAGAAAAGCATATGTAGCACTGAGTGCTGCCAGAAGTGTGGTATGAGCCATAAGATTTTACAGTATGTAGGACAGAGTCCAGCTGAGTGTTAACAGGAGAAGCATTTTGGATAATGCAGAACAGCTGACAGTATAGTGAAATAAACAGTGCAATACTAAGAGCTATCGGGGAGGAATTCTTACAGTTCAGAAGAGGCAAGGTTGGCCAGCAGTCAGACCCATTACAACTGTTCAGTTTAGACTTGGGTATGCTTTTCCTGTCCTTCCTGATACCTAGCTGCTGTCGTTAAATGATCTGTTAGATAACATGGATTCAAGTGCAAGTACCAGGCATGTGTCATTTCACCTCTACCTTTCATCACCTGCCTTTCTCCAAGTTATCGTTTGGGCAACGTCAGCTCATACATAGAAAATGCTTGAAATAGACTTCCTACTGGTAAGAGTGGGTGTTACAGAGAAAAGGAAAACATTTTGAAGAATTCATAGTCAGGACACAATTCCTTAGGTTACACTCATACTCACAAAGAGAGTCAATCCACACTGCAGTTCAGAGATGTTTGTAGATGCCTTGCTGATGCTGAATTCTCACATAAAATTAGCCAGATGCAACAGTACTCACCCTTTCCAGCTGGTTAGTTGTTAACTTCTGGCAGCCAACAATTTGGTCTTAATAACTCATGTCTTTATTGTGTCCTCAGAGACCAAATCACCCTACTTTAACTGGTCCAGGAGCCTTCAATGATGAGCAAATCTCTTTTTCACCCAGGTTAGAGCAGTATGTCTCCTTGGTCATACAAGGTCATACTTATCTAGAGATTTTTCAAGAGCTACTCTAAAGCTGCAAAATGAGCTCTTTAAGAAACCGAAAGCCACCATGATCTTCACTACTTTCTGGCCCATGTGCAATGAACATTTTTTACTTCATCTTCTCTAACAAAACTCAAAACTATCTGGCCACTACTATATTTCTTAAAAAACTCCAGTGCTTAAGGCCATAGATATAATTAGTGTACCAGAAGTTTCAGATACTCATGGTAAAGTGCACAGAAACCACTAATCTGCTGTCCAAAAAGCTACATAGAAACAAATCTCCTGAGCTCACATGGAGTCAGCACACGGCATGTAGCATAATTACTTATCAATTGCTTACCAATTTTCATGCTGTTTTGGTTATTATGTGTAAAGTAAGCAGGAAAGGGTTCTGAGTGAATACTTCTTCATTACCTATTAGGCACAAATGCCGTCACATTTATATGTAATTTCAGAAGTAAGATGGATGAAGACCCAAATGAATCCAGTTATATCTAAAGCTTTTCCAACAACATTACCATTCAAATACTGATAATCAAAGTAATGACAAGAAGCACCTATTAATCAAGAATGGTTACTACTTCTATAATCGAACTTACAGTTAGGGAATCTGAGATGCTGTTATACTTTTGCGTTACCTGGAGCAGTTTTGTGAACAAGCAGTGCTTGCTTACTACTTAAATACAAAACAGAACAGTTTGTTGATTGGTGTCTAGTGAAGAGAAGAGTACTTTGGCTGGTATCTGGTGAAGAAGGAAAGTACAACTCTGGTACATGCAATTCCAGCCACCAAAGACAGGTGTTTCTGGCATGACTTTTATGTTCAACTGTATCAAAAGAAAACAGAAATGAAAGTAATATTGTGCATATAGGTTTTGTGGTGCATATTACCACAAAAGCTACGTAAGTATTGGAGGCATGTATTATCCTATTTAACAACTAATTGTATTTGATTTAAAACTATAAACTATTCATCTTAGCAGTCCAACACGTACTAATCCAAAACCATGGTTTCACATGAATGTATCATGTAGCTGTGTGGGAGACTGATGTGTCTATGTTTACATAGAAATGTCTATATTCTGCTTTTATGCATCTCCCATGAAAATTTTCATTTCTAGTTTATAAAGAGTCTTAAAAGAGTACTTTGTCCCTCTTCTTCCTTTTTAGTTTTGTTAAAAACCCTACTTGTCCTAGCTAATGCCAAAAATCACCCACTATCTTCATAACTTGAAGTAGCTGAGAACTACTGACACCAGAATTTTTGCACTTAGAAACAGATCATCTGCTTCAGTGTACTGAGAAACTGAGGAGAAGAGAATATCCCCCCTACCAACTGTTTGTCTAAAGGAGATGAAACCGATAAGCTTTCTGCATAGGTATACAGTCTCTTTCCTTGAAGAAGAGCTGTATCCAGCCTGCGTACATGAATTTTAATCTGTGTAAAATTTAAGGTAGAAGTAGTTCTGAAATACATTTATGAAATGTAACATTTCTAAAGCATTTTCTATTTGCAGTTTTTTCTTATTTACAGTTGTTTGGCACTTCTTTTGGTCACATCAGTCAATGCCTTTCAGATTTATACGTGCATGAAGGTCAAGTGTGCAGCTGAGTTCATAATAGGCATAATATTGCCCTCTAGTGTATAGTCAAGAAAAATACATTCGTTTTATGTTCAAATCAGTTGCATCACTACTGGACAGAAATAATAAGAATCAAATCTGATACTTTGTAGGTTGTATACTTTCATCACATTTGATCATCTCTCAAGATTGAAAACTTGTACAGTCCGACAGTAGTTTGTCCTCTCCTCAGCAGCTTCTTGTGAGGAAGAATGAATTTCTTCACAAAAGACAAATCAGTATCTTAAAGAATATTGTCTTATGTGAGGAAATATCTTGCTTTTACCAGTGAGTTTAGAAAGCTGTATTGTAGAAATCTTTTGATACCTTATAGATGACACATACCATAAGTTCCCCATAAGATGAAAGCAGTCCTGCCCCGTAAGCTCTGATGGATCCATTTTGCTTGCAGAGACCAAACTCCACAGTAAACCAATAAAGCTGATAATGAGAACAATTTCTGAAAATTGTAGTCTCAGCAGGCATTTCATTTTTAAGCTTTTCTTTTTTCCTTCCTTCTAACTTCTTTTATTCTTAATCATTAATGTTTTTGTTTCTTCAAATTTTACGACTATGTTTGAAGAAAATTATTTTTTCACTCCAATGTATAAAATGCAGAAATTACAATGCATATTTTTCAAAACCTGACATCCTTCTTATTCTCACTCCTCAAAAAGGACAAAACCTGATAATTGTAGCTATTCTCAAACAGATTTTAATAAATAAAATTGAGTTGCGTTATAGTCAGTGAAAACTAACAAACTGTGATAGTGCCCAGAAACATGGCTAAACACCACGGATGGTTCAAGCACTTAGAAAAGTCCTTGACAGGGCAGTTTCCCTTCTCTTAGATCTATATGATATCATTAAAAAGAACTGAAGAATGACTTATTCTTTAGCAGCAGTGCACCTGTTAAGATAATACCAATTTTAAATTTATCTTGCTGCAATAGAAAATAAAGGTACATCTCTCTGGGATTTTCTTGCAATAAAGCCTGATTAGGATCATACTTCCTTTACATGCTGTACAGGGGTATGATAAAAACTACTCATGGCTCTGCCAACCTGTCAGCCCTTCCCTTATTTTATTGTATGAGGAAATGGATGTCAAAGGAACAATTCTGGACACAGCCTGACCCCTGAGATATTAAGTAGGTGTTGTGCAAAACATGGAAAATACAAGACATTAAAAAAATATAGCTTTGTGGCTTCTAATAAACTTTTAGAAAGCTTAGATATTGTTTTAACACCTAGACTAGTTACATTATTATAATCAATGGAGTGTGATAGGGACTTCCAGAGAAAAACAAGAATTTAGGGTAGATATCTCTGTCGGGATAGAAAATCCATTAAACATTCTTCTCTAGGTTCATTTTCTGGTGAAGAAACCTAAAAAAAAAGCCTACGCTAGATGTCTAACTTTAAAAAAAAATTGCAGGTTGAGAGGCTAATCCAGAATACATTTACTACTCAGGATATCTGAATGGCACTTAAAAAGTAGTATTCTCACAAATCCTTAACAGCAGGAAGCACTTTCAAAAAGGTTCTATCATTCTATCTCCCAAAACTCCAAATGATATTGTGAAAATTTTAGATCTAGAACGTATCTGCTAACATTACCCTATTCTGTCCAGAGCCAGAGAGGGACACTTACTTGCAGAGGAATGCTGTGTAAGATACTGGCCTTCAACCAATCTCACCAAGACCTGGGAAATACTATGAAATATCTTCCTGGCACACATCATTCTTAGTACTAATCAGAAGATGAATCTTAATCTTATTACATCCTCTCCAGTCTAAGAAAAGAGTAACATACATCTGCCTACAAATAGATTTTAGGTGAGTCATAATCTCATTCAAACTGTGCCGCATTCCACTTCGTCAGGAGTGGGCCTGTGCACTGGTTGAGGAATTTCAGGTGTGACCATCTCCTCTCATCTACCCCATTTCCTGCAGATCCTCATCCTGGTGGGTGAGGATAAAACTGAAAATATATAATCAAGAGTGGGAAATGGCTGCCATTATCAGAAAAAAATCATCTGTCCTCCAGTCCACTTTCAGACCAAGTTAAGATGGCAGCCAGGGGTTGCATGAGTTGTTTTCACAGATGTATAAAGACTAGTGATTCAGAACCAAGTGTCAGTATCTGCTTTCAGATTGCTCACAGATTTTGTGAGAGTAATGAATATCGGGTGCCCTGAATTCTGATGGTACCCTGAGTCTCTCTGTGTAGGAGAAATTGCAGGAATCATATTGAGTATCCAGTCTACAAGGTGAATCTGTAAACTGAATTGGGACCCTCCTGTGACTGAAACTGTAGAGACTGAGATTTAGGAGCACATTCTTACAGCAGCAAAAAGTGTAAGCATTTCCTCAAAGTGAAATCGCATGCTTCTGGGTTCCTCCAGAGGAGTTCCAGCTTCTGTTCTAGCACCTCCCTAACCTGTTGCTGTGGAGAAAAGACAGTTCTGCTGATGCTCTCATTTTTGCATGCTTAAACTGTGACATTAGAGAAGAGTCTTCCCTGAACAGTGAGAGAACTGCAGCGAGCCTTTTGGTTTCGCCTGTGATATTAAACTGCTGCCTGTACTTACTGTGGATAGTTTCTCAATCTCTGCTTCAGATGATCCAAGAGAAGCCAGTCCAATATCCTAAAGCAAGTAGGCAAGCAGGCAGTGTTACACTAGCGTGATTATTCAGCCCAAGGGAGAGAAAGAGGGGAAGGGGGAGGACCGCATCATTTCTAGCATGAATAGCGTGAACTATCCATTGTTTTTGTCACCCAAAATGACCTTCCATGGCTTCCAGGATGCCTACCTCTCCCTGGCCCCCAGCTACATACCACTGGGAGCCACATTAGATGAGTGTTTAATCCTCAGAGTTCTCTGTGTAAAGTTAACTGTCTCTCAGCTTAATGCTGTATCCCAGGCACAGATTTATAGGAAGGCATGATATGTAAGGACTGCAAGGTGAGTTTTACCTCTGCCATTACCTTTCTGTCTCTTATTCTCTTTTTGAAAGCCCTTATGATTGTGTCAGATTCATGCAGGGGCAATGCTGTTTAGTCACAGCTACGCTCCCTGTTAACTACTATTTCCATAATAAAAATCTGTAGGTGTCTCCTTTTGGCTATCATGGGAAATGTATAATGCATCAAACAAACCAAACTGCTTATTATCCCTCATTCATCTTTTTATATTGAATGTGATAAAAATAAATAAATAGATTCACGGGGTAAATGCTATCTGTGAAGATGCTTTGTGAAAATGTGAAATGAAAAATGTGAAAATTTGTTCAATGTTATCCCATATTGCATAGTTAATATTATAGACAGGGAAAGGATAAAGCTGAAAGTTTTGTAAGTGCTTCTCTTATTCCTGTGGTGTCTTCAGTTCTAGCATTAAACTGAATTGGAAAGCTCTTCCAGAAAGAACTACAGACCTTAGCATATTTTAAGAACCATTTCACTGAATCTGGTAATAAACACTATTTATGACCAAATTCAAAATTGGCATGTATCCACATTGATACAATTGAAGACCATGATCTGTAAGGTGAACTGGCTTTCTTTTTCAGGTATTCATACAGAGACATACATAATTTAACCTTCTGCACTTATTCCCAGTTTTCACAGTGGCCACTAGCAGATAAGCCTAGAATATGAATTATCTTCTTCCCCCTGCTACGGTTCTGAGGCCTTTAATTATACTAGGTCATTGAGTTCACTTTAGTCTGACACTGACTGCTCATTCTAAATACTTATTGTACAAAGAAGCTCTGTTTGCTTTTTGGAGCCTCCTCACCAGTATGAGCAATGCTGTGAGAATCTAGTGAGTTGTAAAAAGAAAAACATCTCAAATGAATGACATGGTGATGGCCAAAATTAAAGTATCATGTGAGATAAAAATGTACATTTGGAGACAGAGTCAGCCTAGGGGCTCAATGGCTGTTGGTGGCTAGGTTTATTTGGTGTGAGACAGGAAGCCAGGGGAATAGTGCAGCCCGCACGGCTCAAACACGCAGCACCACAAGGGCTCAACCAGCATCCTGCTGTAGGCTGACACAGCCCTCCCACAGAGAAATCCCACAACATTGCTTGCCCTTCCTTTTACAAGACGACCACAGGGGGTGGTGCTACCACTCCCTTTGAGTATGTCTATCCTGCAGCGCTGCTAGCCCACTACTGTTGGAGGTTGAGTCAGACACAACCAAATTTTTCAATAGCATTTCAAGCATGGTAAGCTGCATGCCTTAAAGGCATGTCTGGCCTGCCTTGCAGAGCAGTTGGTTAAACAGCCAGCAGAACAAGCTTCTTACCTGTGAGAACTGGGCAAACTCCTTGTTGGCTAGCATGGGAACATGACCCAGCAGTTCATGGCAGCAATCTCTGGAAAACAAGTGACCTTCACATTTAATAAAGGGGAGATTGGTTGTTTTTGTTGTTGTTGTTGTTTTTCCCCTGTTCCGTGTGAACATCCTGTGAAGACTTAACTGCAGGAGAGGCTTACACAGCAACCAAGCCTCCAAGTAGAGCAAGGTGCTCTTAGGCAAGTGCATGGCTGGGAGTTGTCCCTTAACAAATTCCTCTTCATCATTTACGCATGCTATACATCAAATGAGAGAGAATCCAAGGGTGAGGAAACTAGCTAGGGATTGAAAATGCAGGTTTTATCCCCTGCTTGATCATAAGGACCATGTGTGATCCAAGACTGCCACAGAGAGCTAGTGTGAGGGTTTTTATTGTTTTAATTAATCCACAGTAGATGTTTCCATACCTGGTCTGGCTTTGCAGAGAGTATGGCAAAGCAGTCCCCTATGCTTCGGGGTGCCAGCTGCCCCCCACTACACTGGCTATTGTCTCACTTGAGATGGCATGGGCAATAGTGCCCTATGTCACAACATAGTTGAAAAGACCCTGTTTTGTCCCAGTGTACAAGAAAAATGTCTGTGAACTTGTAATTTCTCATGAAATGTAATTGCTGTTGTCTGGCCAGCAGTTACTGGGAGAATTTCACAGCAGGGAATCAAACCTCAGCAGATGGCAAATGAAGGCAGAATGAAAAGATTAAACCAGATATTCTCCAGTCTTTTCCTTCTTCAGACAACTTTGCAAGAGAGAAAGAGACCCACACCCTTGCATGCTTGACTTCCCCTTCTAAATCTTCAGCTACCACTTTCTCAAACTATTTAATTCTGTGGACTACTGGATAGAGCTCCAGAATTATTCCCAAGGGAATCATTCCCATTCAAATGGATGGAATTGTGCCAGATTATCATACTTACGGTTCTGGGGAATGTGTAAGTGAAGAGAAGTGCCTTATATACTGTGTGCACTGAAAGACACGAAATGCCAGGCTGGCAAGGAAGTCACGAGCAGACAACAATCCTGCTGCTGGTCTCAGCTGGAAACCTGTTGTTTCTGCAAAGGAAAGTGAGACAAAATTTAGGATTTCCCACAGTTAATTGCATGACACACTCACTTCAGGTAAGCTGTTTCAGCAGGCCTTAATACTCTGCTCCACCTATGGATTGTAGGAACATACTGACTTTTCAATTTCTAAATGTTTCAATGCTTTTATGGGTCCAACTACTGTAACATAAAACTACCAGACTGCTCATCCTACGTTAATCCCACGCAACAACGATATGAGGCACAGAAATCCTGCTCACTCCAGCTTAAATTTCTAACACATTTGCACACATTTATCTACTATGTCCCATATGTCAGTGATGTGTCTTAGGTCACACATGGTCCCTATGATCAAGCAGGGGATAGAACCTGTATTTTCAATCCCTAGCTAGTTTCCTCACCCTTGGATTCTCTCTCATTTGCTGTATAGTATGTGTAAAAGATGATGAAGAGGAATTTGTTAAGGGACAACTCCCAACCATGCACTTGCCTAAGAGCACCTTGCTCTACTTGGAGGCTTGGTTGCTGTGTAAGCCTCTCCTGTGGAATTTCTTATTCCCTACTCTAAAATCTCTGGTACTTCATGCTGTTGAAGACAGAAGTACGTGAACTGTGAATATGATCCACTCCAGGCAATTCTTCTGTTTGTCAGTGCATCTAGTTCAAAACACCCCACATGCTACCCAACTTCATTTCAGTTTGTCAGAGTTTCAAATGTATTATTTAGATCAGCACTGAAAAGCCTCGCTGTCAGTTTTAGCTTTCAGTCTGAACTTCATTGGAATGTGAACACTCAGGAGAAAGAACAAATACGTCCTTGCTAGAGATGAGTGTTGAAATTTGGCCCTTAGCCATTTAATGTCAGTTTTCATTAGCTATTCTTAGCTATTTTTCCTCCTGATTTTTTCACCATCATGGTTGCCTAGAACTAACTAAATACCTTCCTAGTGATGTGACCATATACATTTTGTTTTGCATGTATCTGCAGGAACGTTTACACTTGCACTTGGTTTTTACCTTGTGCTATCAGTGTTATCTCTGGACACCCTGTATTCCTATGGAAGGTCTGTGAGAACAGCTAGCAAAATGATCAGTTCTATGGTTAATAGAACACATAATCTTCATTTCCATGGGAAACATGGTTGGTGGTCTACAAAGCAAAGAAAACTGAAAAACACTGCTTTTAAAGAGAGCCAATGGCAATCTTTTTGAAGTTCTATATTCAAAATCTGTGTTGCATTCTCAGCTTCCATAAATGACATTTCATTTGCTTTAAAGCATAAAACTGCATTAAAGAATCAGAAATTGTTTTTTTCTCCCTTTACTATCCATATCCTGTTGTGTCATGAAGCCCAGAACGTAATTTTTTAATGTAAATGAACAAACAAAAAAATCCCACCCAGAAACCAAACTGTTTACAAGATTTGTTTTTGGTTGTTTTTCTTTTTTAATCTTTCTTCCAGCATTTCTTGTCTGGCTCTTTCTGCCTATTAGTATTCTTTTAATAAAAAAAAAAAAAGGGAGAAAAGAAGAAAGAGAGAAAAAGAGAGACAAAGAGAGACAGAGAAAAAGAGAAAGAAGGAGAAAGAGAAGGAGAAAGAGAGAGAAGGAGGAAGAGAAGGAGGAAGAGAAGGAGGAAGAGAAGGAGGAAGAGAAGGAGGAAGAGAAGGAGGAAGAGGAAGAGGAAGAGGAAGAGGAAGAGGAAGAGGAAGAGGAAGACAAAGACAAAGACAAAGACAAAGACAAAGACAAAGACAAAGAC